>JABXJD010000506.1:45000-250000 GCA_013375575.1 Percina caprodes | reverse complement strand
TCTAAGCCTTTTTCTCCCTCCACTGTCTCCTTGGTCCCACCGTCCCTTTCTGTCTGTTTGCAGTCATCATCTATCCGAAAGTATCTGGTTAGCATTCATAAATAAAACTTTGTAAAGCTTAATGTTTGAACATTGTTGGTAACAAGGAATCTGCTTGACTGAAAAGGCAGATATTGAAGTGGTGTGAGCTTTTCAGAGTAGAGTATGCATGATGGTTTCCGATTTTAGGAGGCTGTGTGTCTTCATTGCAGTGCTGGCTGCAACCTCACTGAGAGGCTGGGAGAGAAAAGGCTGGAGGGAGAGTGTGTGACGTGTCCATGGCGCACACTATTTTCTTCAGTTAATTATTTTTCTCCGATTCTGGCTAGTACCGGCTGAGGCTATTTGAGGCACAAGTTATGTGTGTGTGTTTGGAGTGCTAATGCTTCCCAACCACGTTAAGCACAGATTGTAGTGTATTCCTCTAGAACGTGTTGGTCAGCTGGGTTCTTTTTGTTGAACTGTCTATCAAATGAGGAAACCAGGCAGTCAGACATTGATGTTTTGGACATCAGAAGAAGAAGCCCAAGTGTAGGCCTGGCCTTGCTTTTTACGCTTTTACGTGATCCCACCTGGAATTTTTACTTTGACCTTAGCAGGAGCAGCTTTGACCGTGTTCCTGTTTGTACCAGCAACACCAGTCAAAACCCAAGCAGGCAGGGATTATTGCTCTGTGGCCTGTTTTCCCTTCAGCCATCACCAAGTATTTAAGTCAGCTCAGGTGAGTCACCAGAGGGAATCAGAATATGAAGAAAAAGGGATTATAGGGAAATGTCAGCTATGTGACGGCAGATGCCTCTACACTTTGCCAGAATTTGTTTATTTTCCCCTCCACCTCTGTGCCCGCACCAGCAGATTATTACTTTCACCCACCTACGGCAGGCTGTCCAATCCTCTCTGGCAGGACTCATGGCCATAGTAGCGAGGAAAAGCTGATTTAGACATCGGCCCACATCCCGACAATCAAATCAGGACTGGCCGCTCTGTTGGCACAGTCATGTTTCTATGGTCTCTGTGTTTGATGTTCATACTGCTGAATATGTTTTTAATGTAATTATGTCTGACTCCAATGACAAAGAAATCTATGAGCAGTATTATCCCCAATTTTCTGTTTTATAACATTGTTTACTCACACCGGCTTTGAAAGTCCATAGTCTGCATTGACGAGGGAAACAAGTACAGATACCAGAGTTCAGCTGTTTAACTGTGACCCAGAATAACAGACAGTCACGTGTAGTTCAGACCATAGAGACCCCTAAGTGACTGCTGGTAAGAGACTCTTGTATTGGTCCAGTTTATTTTGTTTCAGAACTTTTCCTTTTATTGGTTACTCAAGTGAAGACGAGTACTGCTCTTACGATTTATGCTTTGCTCCATTTGTTTTAAGAGAGGAGGTCAGGAGGGATAGAAACAGTCTGGAGCAGGTATTTATCTTTTTTTGGACAGTATCTGCGAAAAGGTTTGACTGTGGCTCAGTGTGCTACAGTCGTACTTCTCTTTATGCCTATGAGGATCAGATTTTTATAAATCTGCAGTTGTTGGTAGCTCATGAGGCTGATATTTGTACCTGATTATTCTTGAGGCGAAGAGCTATAACGTTTACTTTGTTGTTCAAATAATGGCCAATATTTGGATAAACGCTTAATACTATCTTGGATGGTTTACCCCCTCCTCACTTTAAAAATAGTTAAGACCACTGTATTGTTTTTTTTTTTTTTTAAAACACTATTCTGCTTTCCCTGTGTGACGGGCTTAGTGGATTCAAAAGCACCCTTCAGGCTTTTTGGCCTCTCCAAACCTGAGCATTGGATGAGAGTGAGTGTGACTGGTAGCAGAAGGTCAGGATGGATGCTGTGTTGACATGGTAACGTGTGAATGATGAGGTGGGATAGCGGCTAAATTGGTTCTTTGTTGGTGGCGCAGCTGTCACCTAAAGGGAGGTTCCTGCTATGGGGCCCAGCAGGGCTTCCCTTAATGAGGAGCAGAGTGATGGAGACACAGATGACACTGCTGTTACTACTGCTGCTACTGCTGCTACTGCTACTGCTGCTACTGCTACTGCTGCTACTACTCCTGCTACTCCTACTACTGCTGCTACTGCTGCTACTACTGCTGCTACTCCTGCTACTACTGCTGCTGCTGCTGCTGCTGCTGCTGCTACTGCTGCTACTACTGCTGTTACTGCTTCTACTGAACTGCTACTGCTACTGATGCTACTGTTGCTACTCATGCTGCTGGATGCGATGTAGACCTCTGTGTATGTTAGTAAAGTTCTGTCTGTTGCTGTATTAACATATTGTGGAAGGTCCCGCTGCCTTTGTGAAGGTACACTATGTCGAAACACAATCTTAACAGCCATGTTGGCATTTGCTGAGTGCCACAAAAATACTCCCTTCCCCAGTGGATTGCTGGGAGTAGTGGGATTATTGGATCCTGCCGGACACGCCGTGTGTGTGTGTGTGTGTGTGTGTGTGTGTGTGTGTGTGTGTGTGTGTGTGTGTGTGTGTGTGTGTGTGTGTGTGTGTGTGTGTGTGTGTGTGTGTGTGTGTGTGTGTGTGTGTGTGTGTGTGTGTGTGTGTGTGTGTGTGTGTGTGTGTGTGTGTGTGTGTGTGTGTGTGTGTGTGTGTGTGTCTGAACCTGATCCGCCTGCATCACCAGCTGCCATGTATACACACACACTCATATAAAGTGTGGTGCAGATACTGCTCCACATTTAGAAGTGTTTTCATACAGTATTCTAAAGATGTACTTACCATGATGCATTGTGCTATTGGCTATTAACATTAGGTCACATTTAGAGAGGCAAGAAATGAAAGGAAGTGTTTAGAGGATATATGGAGGGGGAGGGCTGAATAGGGTTTGTGTTTGTAAAAGCTTGTCTTTAGAGCCCTGTAGAGGGATTAAAGGATCATCCCCTGATAATTTCTCTCTCTCTCTCGCTCTCTCTCTCTCTCTCTGTCGTGCTCTCTCTCTCTCACTCACTCTTTGAGCTGCTGAGCATACACATTGTTTGCTCCGAAGCAATATTTACTTTATGCAAACATATAACAAAAAAATGTTTTAACCTCAAAAGGACGGTCAGTGTGTCCTTTTGCTTAGTCATGGTCACTTACGGAAAGTCCTGCAAATAAATGACTGTGTAAATGAAACCCTGGGCCCTTCTTGACGAGGCGCAGACATTATTCATGTGATTCTATGCACATAGAGATCTTCCATTAGAGATTAATGGGAGAGAACGAGAGGTCCGTTTCCTATTCTTTCCGTCAGATATAGATGCATAGACTCAGTCCGGATTCAGCCAGCTCGGAAAGAGGTTGGGCAGAGAGAGTACAAATGGGTGAACATTATAAGAGACTGTATGGAATCAGGTTTTCTGTCTGTGCTCTTTAGTCTTTGTTTAGGCAAGATAACTGTGCAGTTGTTATAGAGGTTACTGTGCATGCAGGCGTGTTTCGTGACAAGCATGCTTCTGTCAAGCCGACCACATTTACTCACAGCGGCCCACGTCAGAAGCCCAGCTTCTTGAATCGTCTGTTGGGTGGAATTACAGCACAGGCCTCTACTCGCACAGCTCGATTGTCTCTGGCTGTGGAAGGGACGGATTTATTGGATACCCGAGAGAGCATTCTCTCCTTCCCCTGCACTCTCAGCAACCTGCTTAGAGACAGGCCTGCATTATAGATGAGCTGCTGGCAGCCACTACACTCGCAGCGCTCAGGTTACCCCCCAGTAGACACACACAACACACACACACACACACACACACACATGCTCACAGATACAGTACATTCGCGCTAACATATAAGCAGTATCTGTGTGGACCAATGGACAAGGACGCATATCATGTAACTGTGAGCATCTCCACTTTGAGCCCTGTCAGGAGTTTTAAATCCCTTCCCCCATCTTTTCTGTTCTTCATGTTATTGTCAACTATCCAAAAAACAAATAACAAGTGCCATATTAAACACACACGTTGTGCTCTAGAATTCAGGCTTGGTGTCTTAGCTTTGCTGCATTTCGGCAGCAAAGTTATCTGCATCAGAAGGATCAAAGATTTATTGTACTTTGACCTACAGTATGCCAAGAGGAAGATATGTGCATTCATGCATTTCCCACAGAGAGCAACATAAATAAAGTGTGTTTCAACTGAACTTTGAAACCGACCCCTTAAGGAAACCTCCATGTAACACAGAGCCAGCTCACTGCTCTGCCTCTCTGCCTTCTCCCTCTTGGACTTTGATCCTCTGTTCCCTACTGTACACACTTTACAGCCTCTCACTATCTTCCTCTCTGTTTTTTACTGCCCCCTTGATTGGATTTGGGGGGGGGCTTCATGTGGCTTTTGCCCAGATTTGGCAAACAAGCACAGTTAGACTGTGGATAAATTGCCATCTGTTTTTATGAAAACACAGTATGCAACAAATTAAATTCCCCATGTGTAGGATTTTAACATTTCTGACTTTGGCAACTCCCAATGGTAGTGTTGCAAAAGACACTGGGGCAGACAGCATTGCACACCAATACACACCCTACTCTGACCCACACACACTGAGATAAAGAGGAGAGAAACAAATACTTTTAGTCTGACAGTTTTTTCTATAAACAAACGTTTGCCATCAGAATAATTTGATATAAGACAATATGGGCATGCAAAATGCTACATATGGTGGTTTTAACCACATATTAGCAGGGCTGGTAGATTGACAAACGCAGTTTTCTGAACTACATCTATGAAATAAAGCATAGCATTTTTGGTTAAGCACAGGATACTCGAGCAATATGTGTTCTCACGTTTTGGTGACAACTAGAATGAATGTATATTTTTAGATGATTCAAGTTCATCAGAGACTTTACTATACACTTTACATTTACTTTACTAAGTTATCCCTTTAATTTATCTGGGTGTATTTGGACAAAGTTGCAAATCAAAGAGCAGTTTTAATTAATTAGAAAGATTGAATTTTTATATAATTTTTCATCTGTGTGATAATTTTATGAGATGATGTCTTGATTGTTCAGGTTTTTAATTTTCTGGCGTAACCAAACAGACAATTTAGATTTTAAATCGCAACATTTATCGAAATAAGCTTTTGATTTTGACTGTCAAAATTAAAAGCAGGATCAGCAATTCCCCCAGTAATCACTCTCTCCACCCCTGCCTACAAGGTAAAAAAAACAGACACAGCATAGCATACCGACTGGTAGTGTGCAGCTAAAAACACAAGGTAACATTAGCTTACCAGCCTGTAGCTACTCTTTTCCAGACACAATGGTCACTGCCACAGTCGGAGAGAAACAAGAGAACTGGAAAATCCTCCTGCTTCCCTGAAGTCACCACTGTGGCGACATTTTCCTTCCCTAATCAAAGTATACATCAATACGTACACTGATAGGCAGGTTGAAGATGGTATGGGTTTTACTGCCATTGATTTAGGGACTAAAGTGAAATAGTATGTTTGCTCTGCAACTGGCTATGGGCACATAGTGGCTATGGCTGGCCTTGCTGCTTAAGCAGTGAGAATAGGTTGTGCGAATAGATGTTTTTGCTGTCTCAGCTGTCTTAATACACAGCAAGACTATATATACAATATATGTATATATATATGTGTGTGTGTGTGTGTGTGTGTGTGTGTGAGTATATATATGTATATATGTGTATATATATATATGTATATGTGTATATATGTATATGTATATACAGTGGTGTGAAAAAGTGTTTGCCCCCTTCCTCATTTCCTGTTCCTTTGCATGTTTGTCACACTTAAGTGTTTCGGAACATCAAACCAATTTAAACAATAGTCAAGGACAACACAAGTAAACACAAAATGCAATTTGTAAATGAAGGTGTTTATTATTAAAGGTGAAAAAAAATCCAAACCATCATGGCCCTGTGTGAAAAAGTGATTGCCCCCTAAACCTAATAACTGGTTGGGCCACCCTTAGCAGCAACAACTGCAACCAAGCGTTTGCGATAATGTGCAATGAGGCTTTTACAGCGTCCTGGAGGAATTTTGGCCCACTCATCTTTGCAGAATTGTCCTAATTCAGTTACATTAGAGGGTTTTCGAGCATGAACGGCCTTTTTAAGGTCATACCACAACATCTCAATAGGATTCAGGTCAGGACTTTGGCTAGGCCACTCCAAAGTCTTCATTTTGTTTTTCTTCAGCCATTTGGTGGTGGACTTGCTGGTGTGTTTAGGATCATTGTCCTGCTGCAGAACCCAAGTTCGTTTCAGCTTGAGTACATGAACAGATGGTCGGACATTCTCCTTCAGGATCTCTTGGTAGACAGCAGAATTCATAGTTCCTTTTATCACGGCAAGTCTTCCAGGTCCTGAAGCAGCAAAACAGCCCCAGACCATCACACTACCACCACCATATTTTACTGTTGGTATAATGTTCTTTTTATGAAATGCAGTGTTCCTTCTACGCCAGATATACTTGGACACACACCTTCCAAAGAGTTCCACTTTTGTCTCATCGGTCCACAGAATGTTGTCCCAAAAGTCTTGGGGATCATCAAGATGTGTTGTGGAGAAATTGAGACGAGCTTTGATGTTCTTTTTGCTCAGCAGTGGTTTTCTCCTTGGAACTCTGCCATGCAGGCCATTTTTGCCCAGTCTTTTCCTGATGGTGGAGGCATGAACGCTGACCTTAACTGAGGCAAGTGAGGCCTGCAGTTCTTTGGACGTTGTTGTGGGGTCTTTTGTGACCTCTTGGATGAGTCGTCGCTGCGCTCTTGGGGTAATTTTGGGCGGCCGGCCACTCCTGGGAAGGTTCACCACCGTTCCATGTCTTCGCCATTTGTGGATAATGGCTCTCACTGTGTTTCGCTGGATTCCCAAAGCTTTGGAAATGGCTTTATAACCCTTTCCAGACTGATAGATCTCAATTACTTTCTTTCTCAATTGTTCCTGAATTTCTTTGGGTCTCGGCATGATGTGTAGCTTTTAAGGATCTTCTGGTGGACCTTACTGTGTCAAGCAGCTCCTATTTAAGTGATGCCTTGATTGTGAACAGGTGTGGCAATAATCAGGCCTGGGTGTGGCTAGAGAAATTGAACTCAGGTGTGGACAACCACAGTTATAGTATGTTTTAACAAGGGGGGCAATCACATTTTCACACAGGGCCATGATGGTTTGGATTTTTTTTCACCTTTAATAATAAACACCTTCATTTACAAATTGCATTTTGTGTTTACTTGTGTTGTCCTTGACTATTGTTTAAATTGGTTTGATGTTCCGAAACACTTAAGTGTGACAAACATGCAAAGGAACAGGAAATGAGGAAGGGGGCAAACACTTTTTCACACCACTGTATATGTGTATGTATATATGTATATATATGTATGTATATGAGTATATATATATATTTATATATATATATATATGTGTGTGTGTGTGTGTGTGTGTGTGTGTGTGTGATTTAGTCCAACTGTTTTTCCCACAAATTTCCCAGAATTGCATTATTTTTAGCTATTTTGCAATGGCTTTCATTCAGCAACTCTGTCTCTTATGCATTGATTTAAAGCTCATCCGATATTTCCTGACCACCTCTACCCTACAGTGTCTACATAGTTAAAAATAATCATCAATAATGTAAGCTCTCTCAACCCCAGATCTATGAGAGGATTGCATTTCTCTTTTTGGAAGTAATAGGGACCCATGGCAACATTTCTAATCATGTTTATGTTGTATCAGTGGTGTATATAATCATCCAAAGGAATTTAAATCAGGTTTTTATTTTAATCTGCATTTCATTTCCCATAGACTTTTTTCATTTAGATAACCTGTCTCTCTTTCTTGTTCTGTTCCCTCTGCAGGTGATTTTCAACATTCAGACCAACCAGTGTGTTAGGGCGCATCCCATTCATTTACACTGGGTAGCCCATGCACATGCACGACACCATGGGTAGCTCCCCCGAGGTGCTCTCATGGACTTCCTGCCCCAGTCTGCTGGTCGGCAAGCTGAAGGAGGAGCTCAAACTCACCGTGGTTGGGGATGCCATGAAGAAATCAAACTTGCCCAACTCCCAACCTCAGCCTCCTCAGGCACCTCCGTCCAATTTACCACCTCAGATTATCACAGACCTGGCTCCGCTGACACAACTGCCCGTTCCCCTGCAGACGCTGCAGTTGCCCGGCCAAGACGAAGACTCAGTGCTGGGGGGTATAACTCCCCCAAACACAGCCTTGAGTGTGGACTCAACACGGAGCGAGGGTGGGCACTTTGACAACAGCGTACTCCAGCTGCAGGAGCAGGACCATGAGGAAGTCGGATCGCCAGTCTCTTGTGAGCATGGCGGGTGTGGCAGTGGGATGGAGGAGCAGATGGGAGAAGGGGACTGCCCCATACACCACAATGTAGAAGGGAGGCAGAGCCACCCCCATCACCCTGATGACATCAAGCTGCACTTCCACAGAGCAGGGCCTGGGTCGGGGGGTTTCTTAGAAGGGCTGTTTGGCTGTCTTCGGCCTGTCTGGAATATCATAGGGAAGACATACTCAACAGAATACAAGCTACAACAGCAAGGTAAGTTTTGGGTTTCACCTTTCTGCATGGAATCAATATAGGAAACTAAATGATCACTGTTCAAATGTCTCTTTAAGGCTTCTTAAAAACAACCTTAAGATTCCCTATCGTTTCTCCTGATGTAGTCTGAAACTGTAATTAAATAGACAAGCCCAGCTTCACCATATTGCTGTTGTGGGTGAAGCTGTACAGCTGTCAGTTTGAATTGAGGTCATGGTTAAAGGTAGACTGACCTTGCTGCCAGGGTTCCTGTACAGGCTGGACATTGAGGCTGCAAGATACGAGTCAAGGTCAGACAGAACTAGGCTGGCTCTTGTGGTTGCTCATGTCCAGTTGTATTATATATACTGTATCTATATACAAAATGTAATTCCAGACATGTGGGAGGTTCCATTTGAGGAGATCTCGGAGTTGCAGTGGCTGGGCAGCGGTGCTCAAGGAGCTGTCTTCTTGGGCAAGTTCCGCTCTGAGGAGGTGGCCATCAAGAAGGTGCGTGAGCAGAAGGAGACAGACATTAAACATCTGCGAAAACTCAAGCATCCTAATATCATCAGCTTCAAGTAAGTCTACAACAACTAGACCTTGAATGAAACCTAATGTTGTCTTGTTGTTTTCAGCTGGTGGAGCTCTGATGGTTTCCAAATGTGCACAGTGGGCACATATTGGGGTTTATCATTATCAGGATCCGTTGATCTATAAAGGTGTTTCCTGCGTTTTGTCCAACTTAGAGGTGTGTGCACCCAGGCGCCTTGTTACTGCATCATCATGGAGTACTGTGCCCAGGGCCAGCTGTATGAGGTGCTGAGGGCGGGGAGGAAAGTGACCCCCAGGATGCTGGTGGACTGGGCCTCAGGCATTGCCAGCGGCATGAACTACCTACACCTGCACAAGATCATCCACAGAGATCTCAAGTCTCCCAAGTGAGTTTCCTCTTTTCCTGGTATTGTAAAATGAGTATCATTTTTTTTTTTTTATAATTCTTCATTCAATTTGACTTTTGTTACTTTTTAATTCTTAACTCAAATGCCATTCTCAGGATTAATAAAAGCGTGTTGCCTTGACATAACAGTAAGACACAGTGTCCTGTACAATCCTGCTGCTTCTTTCTCGTCCTCTGCACACTGTAGCCCTGTTTCTCTAATCAATATCATCATGCTGCTGCAGTGCCACACACTATTAGTCAGCAGAATGATATCAGGCTGAATGTGCTGGAAAGGTCAGTCTTAATTGGCAAATGGGGTTTTGCAGATGCAGAAATGTGCTTCTGTTTTTTAGGCTTGAAGATTGATAAAAAAAAGTCATACCCCTTTTAAAACCAGCGGAAATGTGAAATGTCACAGGAAAAACTTGACATTGGTTTGAATGGTTTAACCCAGGTCAACGTCAGTCTGACACTGCATGGCTTCAATATGAAAGAGTGAACATGGGTTTTTATAGTAACTCTAGAATTACAATACAATTGATATAAATTGTTTTTATAGGATTACCATAAACTTGTAGGAGATACTGTCTTCTTTGGTCAACTTAATCAAGAAGTCTGACCTTGCTAACAAGTCTGTGTGTGTTCTGTTTGTGTATGTTTTAGTGTTTTGGTGACCCACAACGACAATGTGAAAATCTCCGACTTTGGAACGTCCAAAGAGCTCAGTGACAAAAGTACAAAGATGTCATTTGCAGGTACGGTGGCCTGGATGGCCCCAGAAGTGATAAGAAATGAGCCTGTGTCTGAGAAGGTAGACATCTGGTGAGTAATTACATTTTAAAATAATACATTATTTTAAGAGAAAAGTTAGAGAAAAGTGTAATATTGTAAGAGTCATCTGTTGATGTTGCCGTAGTGAGACCTGACTTTTGTTGCTTGTTTGTTGCAGGTCATTTGGAGTTGTGTTGTGGGAACTTCTGACCGGAGAGATTCCCTACAAAGACGTGGACTCCTCTGCCATCATTTGGGGTGTTGGCAGCAACAGTCTACACCTTCCTGTCCCCTCCACCTGCCCGGATGGCTTCAAAATACTCATGAAACAAACATGGTGAGTGTTGATCATATATTGTGTTTAATAGCATCTTTGTCCACACCGTCAGTTAGACTACTACTGTTAAGAAGGTTTTGCACCATACACGATTGCCTAATTCTTACCGTTCTTATTTAATCATATCTCCTCTCCTTCTTATTTTCTGATTCCAGGCAAAGCAAGCCTAGGAATAGGCCTTCGTTTCGTCAGATCCTCCTACACCTCGACATTGCCTCCGCTGATGTCCTGGGAGCTCCTCAGGAGACCTACTTCAAGTCTCAGGTCGGCACTATAACTGCAAAATATAATAACCTTCACTATATAGGTCACAGGACTCTAAAGACTTGTTAAGATACAGTGGTGTGAAAAAGTGTTTGCCCCCTTCCTCATTTCCTGTTCCTTTGCATGTTTGTCACACTTAAGTGTTTCGGAACATCAAACCAATTTAAACAATAGTCAAGGACAACACAAGTAAACACAAAATGCAATTTGTAAATGAAGGTGTTTATTATTAAAGGTGAAAAAAAATCCAAACCATCATGGCCCTGTGTGAAAAAGTGATTGCCCCCCTTGTTAAAACATACTATAACTGTGGTTGTCCACACCTGAGTTCAATTTCTCTAGCCACACCCAGGCCTGATTATTGCCACACCTGTTCACAATCAAGGCATCACTTAAATAGGAGCTGCTTGACACAGTAAGGTCCACCAGAAGATCCTTAAAAGCTACACATCATGCCGAGACCCAAAGAAATTCAGGAACAATTGAGAAAGAAAGTAATTGAGATCTATCAGTCTGGAAAGGGTTATAAAGCCATTTCCAAAGCTTTGGGAATCCAGCGAACCACAGTGAGAGCCATTATCCACAAATGGCGAAGACATGGAACAGTGGTGAACCTTCCCAGGAGTGGCCGGCCACCCAAAATTACCCCAAGAGCGCAGCGATGACTCATCCAAGAGGTCACAAAAGACCCCACAACAACGTCCAAAGAACTGCAGGCCTCACTTGCCTCAGTTAAGGTCAGCGTTCATGCCTCCACCATCAGGAAAAGACTGGGCAAAAATGGCCTGCATGGCAGAGTTCCAAGGAGAAAACCACTGCTGAGCAAAAAGAACATCAAAGCTCGTCTCAATTTCTCCACAACACATCTTGATGATCCCCAAGACTTTTGGCACAACATTCTGTGGACCGATGAGACAAAAGTAGAACCCAACCAGTTATTAGGTTTAGGGGGCAATCACTTTTTCACACAGGGCCATGATGGTTTGGATTTTTTTTCACCTTTAATAATAAACACCTTCATTTACAAATTGCATTTTGTGTTTACTTGTGTTGTCCTTGACTATTGTTTAAATTGGTTTGATGTTCCGAAACACTTAAGTGTGACAAACATGCAAAGGAACAGGAAATGAGGAAGGGGGCAAACACTTTTTCACACCACTGTAAGTTTGATGTGCACCAACAATGAGCACACAAGTCTTGCGCAGTAGTTACTTGTTCTAGATAATATTGTTTTTCTAGGTACAACGCTGACTTTAAGTCATCTAATGGCTTTTGTGTCTAGGAGTAAACTGTCAGTTTTTTTACTGTGTCCATCCAAATTACAGGCAGAATGGAGGGAGGAAGTGAAGAAACATTTTGAGAAGATCAAAAGTGAAGGCACTTGTATCCACAGGCTGGACGAGGAGCTGATCCGACGCAGGCGTGATGAACTCAGGTGTGTAAGAAAGAGAGCCAGAAGGAGACATGACCAACTTTACAGGAAAAGAAAGCAATTGTAAACATATTGCAATTCGTAGCTACTCCTGATTTAAAAAAATACTCATGTATTTGAATTACTTTTGCATGGATTTATTTCTTCTTGTTATTGATGTAGTTTTTAAATTGAAGAAGAAGTAGGTGAAAGTGAATATGTGTCTGCCTTTCCTAAACTCTCAGACACGCACTGGACATCCGGGAGCACTATGAGAGGAAGCTGGAGAGAGCCAACAACCTCTACATGGAACTTAGTGCCATTATGCTGCAGCTTGAGGTCCGAGAAAAGGAACTAATGAAGTATGTAAATAAATGCTTTATCACTTATCTTATCTTATCGTTATCTTTCCTCATTATCAGGCCCTACTTGTGTGTATACTACCATTGCCCCTTTATAGAAGACATTTCCAGTAATTAAATATTTGAAAGTATTACAATGGCCTGGCAAGACAGCTAACCATATTGAGAAGTATTACAAAGCCATTGTTCTGGGTCAGTTTATAGTCAAGAGAACAGCATGGGGGTTTTGAGTCACATTATAAACAATTCTCAAAACAATGACTCAAATAAAAAGGCTTACCGAGTACACCTCCCTTGATTTGTTGCCAATTCCTTTAACTATTTTTTCACCTTTCAGAGAATAGATTTACACACCTTACTTGATTTCTGTCTTCTAGAGTTTGGAGTAATGAAAGTACAACTCTCGGTAGAAGTTAATGTGATTGCTGCACACCGTTATATAACTCCAAATTAATTTTGCCATTCTTGAAGGAGAGAGCAGGCAGTGGAGAAGAAATATCCCGGGACCTATAAGCGCCACCTGGTCAGGCCCATCGTCAGGTCCAACGCTGTAGAGAAGCTCATCAAGAAGAAAGGAAGCATGTCGCACAAACCTGGGATGCCCCCCACTAAAAGGTCTGAAACGGAGTAAATTGAACAGCTAATTGTAAAAGAAAGTAATTTCATGTTTCAGCTGCACACACCATTCACATATTCATGTGCATCCAGATGATTAGTTAGAAATGTATTCATTAAATAAGGGACAATTCTCAATAAAGTAAGAGGAATAACTATATGTTCTGCTAAAGCAAGAAGTGCCATTGGAAGACATTGGACATATACTGTTGGAGAGAATAAATGATTTTAGATACATTATGTTAATGTTGCCAAATGGATTTCTTTCAGGCCAGACTTGCTACGTTCTGAGGGCATCCCCAGCCTCGATCCTTTCACCTCCCCCTCGCCGCTATCAGCCAGCCCAAAGGTTTCCACGCCTCCTGGCAAAGCTCGCTACCGAAGCAAGCCTCGTCACCGCCGGGCAAACAGTAAAGGAAGCCATAGCGAATTCCCCGGGGTGCTGAAGCCTCTTGCTGGGGCATTAGAGGACACCCAGTCTCTACAGGAGCAACCGTTCCTCCATCACCACCACCACCACCATCCACCAACTGAGGGGCCATTCCTCCCGTTAAAGGGCCGCGAGGAGGCCGTTGTCAACTGTGCCAACAACCTGCGCTATTTCGGCCCTGCTGCTCCCCTCCGTAGCCCTCAGACAGACCACATGCAGCGCCGCGTTTCTGGCTCCAGCCCTGACATCATATCCACTGCTGTGGATGCAGACACGCGACAGCGGACTTCATCCACTAGCTCCAATCCTGTATCAGGTGCTGGTGCTGGTTCTTTGTGTCCTTGCTGCCAGGCTCACCCCTTCCCTGGCTGTCTACACTGTCAGGAGACCCCTCTTGCATCAAGCCACCTAGAGTTGCCCCACTACTCCCTGCTCAACACCCAGGAGAGCACCGCTTCTTCTTTAGGGGCTCCCAGCAAAGATCCAGCCTCAGACAGAGAGGCCACAAAGAAGGCTCAGCCACAGGAACAAGAGGCATCCCAACGCACTCACACCCTGCTCACTGCACTGCCTCGTACTCTCAGACCTCTCAGGAAGGTGAGCAAGGCTGATAGCCTTACATCAGTGAGTCTGTTTTATGGATTTGTGTTAAGAAAACTGTGAAAGATGATGGATTAACAGCTGTAATTGCTTCTCTGACAGGGTGGCGATGAGTCCTCTGAAGAGGAAGAGGGGGAGGTTGATAGTGAAGTCGAGTTTCCAAGGAGACAGAGGTAAAATACACTTTTCCACCATGACCTTCACTGTTTTGTAACACTGGTACATCATGTGGAGCAAGAATAGAAAATTACAGCCATTCACCATATGATAACCTTAAATAATCATCCCATTAAAGTTTGAAATACTGTCCCAAATACAGTGAACCAGGTATGAACCAGTCTGAAAGGTAATTGGCTGGATTTTAACAGCATCAACATTTTATTTATTCTTCCTGTGCTCCCTCATAGACCTCATCGCTGTATCAGCAGCTTCCAGTCCTACTCCACCTTCAGCTCAGAGAACCTGTCAGTGTCTGACGGAGAAGAGGGAAACACCAGCGACCACTCCCACAGTGGGCCCCTGGAGAGGATGAGTACCAGTCAGGAGGAACATCTGGATGAGCTGCTGTCGCACACACCAGAAATCCCCATTGACATCTCCACCCAGTCTGACGGCCTCTCAGACAAGGAGTGCGCCGTCCGCAGGGTAAAGACCCAGATCTCACTGGGTAAACTGTGCTCCGACGAACACAGCTATGAGGTCAGTACTGTGGATGTGTGTGGTCCCATCATGTTAGCTCTATAATTTTAGCCAGGCTAGCAACGATCAAATAATAAACATTGCAAAACAGTTGCCTGATGCTGAATCTGTCTTGTCTTTCAAATTTTTCTCCCAGAATCCACTACAGTTTAGGGATTCAGACTGTGATACGTCAGAAGCAGAGTGCTCCGATGCCACCATTAGAAACAACAAAATCGGGGCTCCTTCCTCGTGGTGAAACCCACCCAAAGGCTCGGTTCTGTTTTTTCCTGGAGGCCACTGTGTCCCACTCTGCCCTGCAGAAAATACAGCAATAAGAGGACGACATTGTAAACAAAGCTCCCTACGGCCAAGTCCCATGCAATCTCTCCTAAAACCTCTGCCAGAACTACCCTTCCCTTTATAAACCACCACCTCCCATCTCTAGCACAGTATCCAGGCAACCCATGGCAGGGATTCCCTTTTGAATGATAATGTACAGTAGATAATGTAACATTTATAATTTATTTTTGTCTGAGTATTGAAGGAAAATTCAGGACATCTATAAATTCTCTGATCTTAACAGAGAAAAACGGACTATTTGAAACTGAGCATGGGCTAATTGTGTGTTGTGGTTGATGATGATGATGATGATGATGATGATGAGAAGGAGGATGTATTGAAGTGCTGATGTATCAGATGCTGACAACTAGCAGTGTGAAGCTACATCACTGCAATTGTTGGTCTCTTAGTTGACTGACGTAGACAAGGAGTGTCATTACAAGCCTTTTGATCTGGCTATCGTTGCTCTCTGCATCTTACTGTTTTAGACCGAAATCCCCAACCAACAAGGACCCCCTCTTACTAAAGTAAGATCAACCTGCTTTATCATGAGTGTGAACACCAGCATGAACAGCCTGCCTCGCAACCAGACTCCCTCCATCCCTTAGAAACCACCACGTGTCTAGTCTTTCATCGAGATCCCCGCTGAACTTTTCCAAGCATGCTTGTGTAGCTCGCAAAATACAAACGCTGCCAGAAGACTGCATGAAGTAGACAAGCTAGCAGAGCAACAGAGCTGAAGACTCAGCTGACAGCTAAGGAGAAGATAAAAAAGACACTTCCTCTGTGACCCAGCTCCTCCTTCTCCGAGACACGTCATCATCAATCAGATGTCATGACCAGAGTTGTTTAGGGAGGTGTGTGTGTGTGTGTGTGTGTGTGTGTGTGTGTGTGTGTGTGTGTGTGTGTGTGTGTGTGTGTGTGTGTGTGTGTGTGTGTGTGTGTGTGTGTGTGTGTGTGTGTGTGTGTGTGTGTGTGTGTGTGTGTGTGTGTGTGTGTGTGTGTGTGTGTGTGTGTGTGTGTGTGTGTGTGTGTGTGTGTGTGTGTGTGTGGCCCTTTCCTCTCCATTAGACATTATAGTAGTTTCAAGTCTCATTGATGTCTCTCAGGATTGTTCGAGGACTGTAAAAAACTGGACTGGACCATATATATATATATATATATATATATATATATATATATATATATATATATATATATATATATATATATATATATATATATATATATATATATATATACACAGATAGCCTTGATGTTCAACCCTTTATTTGTTTAACAGACAATAATCTTATGTTGACACACAGGATTTTACTTTTAATACAGGTGCAGTATCCCATTTCTTAAAATCACTAGGTGCATCGTCTCCCATTTACCGTTTTCTAGCAGGGTACTTTCTCTGTCTTATCTGCAATGTCCAAAAATAATAATTGTTTTCTGTGCTGTAGTGAATAAAACTGCAATAATGTAGGTTAGCGCTCAGGTGAGAAAAATGTTGCTTGCTCAGGTCCACACAATACAGTGACTGGTGGCTGGCTAGAGGAGAGCAGCCTGTGTCAAACAGCTTATTATAGATGCTATATTTTTAAATTGTCCCAATTTAGGAACTCGTTTCTGGGGGTTTGATGCTAAGGTTTTATGTTGCCAATTGGGAGCAGGAGCAATATATTAATAGCCACTAGATGGTGACAATTACAATGACTTACTTTGCCTGGTGTTATGTAAATGTACTGCCTCCTTTCTTTCTACCCAAGATACATTGGGCATTTCCGCCTTTAATGTATAGGACAGCGCAGATATGAAAGGGGAGAGAGAGGGGGGAGACATGCAGGAAACGGTCACAGGTCGGACCTTCTGTGTTGAGGAATAAAGCTATATGTGCGCCTGCTCAACCAACTGATCTGTCCGGCCACTACCCACGATAATTTCTCTGATGTTTCCCATGACCATCCACATCCTTGAATCCCAGCAGTATTACTATTTTTGACTAGTTGTCTTTGAAAAGGGTTACTGCATCTGTGAGAGCTTTATTTAGTATCCCTATAAGAGTGTTTGTCATCCATCTTAATGATTCTGCGGTTGAAAAGTAGCCAGCCAGGATTGAACTTAACAATAATGATGTCAAGTGTGTGCAGATGGCTGAGAATCCAAGTTGTGAATAAAAGCCAGAGACAAGGCCACAGAGCAATAAAGCTGCTCTTGGTTTTCAACAGCCTCATCTCAGTGTTAGTTACTCCTGTACGTAAACATCTGTAAATGTAATGTAATCTGTTTTTGTCCTCTCTCTATAACGTATCACACAACTCTGACAGGTGAATCTAAAACTGTACTGATGGATCAATTACTCTTTTGCTTGAAAGCTCTGGAAACGCTTACATCTGGTACTGAAAGCAGCGGTTGCCTTTTCTCAAGCCTCCTTCAACCTTCTTCACTCTATTTATGTATGTGTGAAATAACCTAGTATATTGTAATGACTGGGTAATCCGATCAAGCTGTTAATAATGTTGTCTTTCTGGCATATTATCCTATGAAATATATGATTGTTGTAAAGTTTTAATTTAATTTTGATTCTTTTTTTCTTTTCTTTTTTTTGTAGCTGGCCTACATGATTATTTAATTAATTTATTATGAATGACTGGTAAGGTTTGTGTTCTTTTTAATTTCAGGCAGCTTTAGAAAAGTTACAACCTATGATTTTTCCTGAAAGTATTATTTAAAGGAAGCACAATAAATTGGTATCAGAAGAGGGCAGTATTTGTATGGGAGAACAAAAGCATTGTCATATCATGGGCATCATTTTTGTTTTTGTGTACCCTGCGGGGGACTATTCATCATTTAGGTCATGAAGTATTGATTTTTCATCAGTAATTTGCAACATCAGGCATTCCTAAAGCTTTTTAAGCTACAGGAATCAATTCTAATACAAACAAAAGCCAGTCTGTGGACTCTCACAGGAGGGTAAATGAGACGTGAAGCCTGAAGGCATGTGTGATGCCGACTTCTGTTCTTCTGCAGAGATTCCTTTCTCTCATTTTTATTCAAAATACCAGTGACTTACATCTGAATTTCTGTGAAATTGTCTCTAACTGTAGACATCATGTTGCCTCATCCCATGTATTTAACATCTGTTTCTTTGTTACTCTAATTTCCAACTCCCTTTTTTCCATTGAATGGCATTATGATCAACCAATCCTGTCTGTTTCCTGTATTATCCAGTGTACAGTGCAATGGGTATCTGGGAGAATAAAATCAGAGCAAACAACTGCATGGAATAAATGCTGATGTACTGTACCCAACACACTGTGGTCTGTCTCTTCTGTGACACAATAGATGCTTGTTTATTTTCATCTCATTAAATATACCCATAATTTATAGATTTTTAGAGGATACTTTTATGCATGTTTTATGTGTATAGAAGCTACAGTACCTGTAGTCCAAGGGTTTTATATAACATCAATGTAATCAAAGGTGTCAAGTAACTAAGTACAAATACTTTGTTACCTTACTTAAGTAGAAATGTTGGGTATCTATACTTTACTGGAGTAATTATTTTACAGCAGACTTTTTACTACTGCTTTAATATTCACGCAATTATCTGTACTTATTACCTACTCCTTATATTTTAAAAATAGCCTTGTTACTACTATTTCAGTTCGGCTTGTTTTCAATCCGGCTTGTCATCGTTCAGAAAAACTAAAAAAAAAAAGACAAAAACCTATCCAGATAAATTGCACGATCCGGGTAGAGTGAATCCGTGCCCTCACAGATTCCTGCAGCTAAGCTTGGATGTACATTTACATTCCAGAAGTAGATCTAAAAATCATTCTGCATGACTTCTGTATGTGTAAACTCCTCCTCAGATCGTTAAAATATGCAAATTCCCAGAAACAATACTGAGGACTTGACTGGTTACAAGACTTGATATGATGATTTTAAAATTGTAATTGTTTTTAGAGCAAGACTTGGAAGCAGAGCTAATGATTTAATATTTTTGTCAAACCAGTTTGAGCGCAGGCCTACATTAGCTGACATAGAATAATGCAAGAAATTACTGATTACTTTTGCGCATTAATCTGTTGAAATTAGTTCGGGTTGTACGTGCTGTTCACCTCGGGCTCGGCGAGAAGGCGGGGTTAAAGACGTAAAACTTGTTAAATCTGGAAAAGAGTTTTCCGCACGGTGCGGTACTATAAAGTAAATGCCCTCTAGGATCCTCCCAGTGAGCTCTCCTTTGAACAGGGCGGAGTTACACAGGAAACTGCTGTAACTATACGCAAGTTTAACCTACTGCTAACGAGGAAGTAACACCTGTCCAATGTTTAACGGTATCTAAAACCGAACCACATTATTAGGCTAGTAAACGGATCATTCTTTATTTTCGTCCTGTTTCCTTGTCGTACACTGAAGGGGTCAAAATGTCCTCGATGGACTTGGAGAAACTGAAGATGACGGGAGCTGGTCGAGCCATGGCAGTGCTGACCAGCGGTGGAGATGCACAAGGTGACTTAAACTCAGCCATGTAAACACTAGTTGGCAGCCTTTAAGTGTGGAAGTATATAGTTCCACACTTAATATATATATTAGTTAGCAACCTTTAAGTGTGGAACTATATACTTCCACACTTAAAGGCTGCTAACTAATGTATAAGTGGTATAAGTATAAGTGGTATAAATGGTTTGAAGGAACGTTGCTGTAATTAAGGTACTATTTTAAGGTACATTTTCTGCTACTTTATACTTCTTTACTACAACTCAGAGATAAATATAGTATTTTGACAACACTACACATTTGATTTAGGTACTACTGGTTACTTTGCAGATTCAGATAAAATAATACAAAATATAATCAACATATCAATAAAGTAAGACATTATTGATCCTTTGGGGTAAAGTCCACAAGCTGAATGGGCAATTATGCATAGTACATACTTTTACTTGTGGGACTTTAAGCACACACGTATTGTTTTTTTACCTTTTACTAAAGTAAATTTAAGAATGCACTTGTAACAGACTGTGGTAGGCCTACTGTACTAAATCTTAGTACTTCCACCACTGGTAACTCATAAGTGTCAAGGTCTGTTCAAGTAAGGCTTGTCAAGGACTTTGGTTACTTTGGATGTTGAATAAGAGATAATGAAGTCATATCCACCACAGAGTTTGATTTCCTCATGCAGGGTAATTGTGTAACGAGAAGCAGAGGTGAGTCTAATATTTTTATGCAACTATCCTCGACCCAGGGATGAATGCCGCTGTCCGAGCTGTGACCAGAATGGGCATCTATGTGGGGGCCCAGGTCTATCTTATTTATGAGGTAAACAAGCTGTTTGTATTAATATGACCTTATTAAACGTTACTTAGGTCTTTGTTTATGCTTGCTTGAGCAGCCCACATTGTTGTTTTTAAAACTAACATATCATTTGGAAAATTACTTTTCAGGGATACCAGGGCCTGGTGGATGGGGGAGACAACATCAAACTGGCAAACTGGCACAGTGTGACCAACATCATCCAACAGGTAGGTTAAAATATGACCTTGTATCTTAAAATCTCTTGTGAAAAAGGCCTATCATGCTTTAAAGATGCAGTAGGTAAGACTTATGAAACTAACTTTCTGTCACATTTGCTGAAACTGAGGCTGTGTCTCAAACCGCCTACCTATACACTTCAAACACTTATTTTAAGTATATAGTGTACATAACGCAAAACGTCAGTCCACTGAAAGTATCCGGATGACCCCCCCAAAAAGGGTCAAAAACTTCAGTGTGGAACGATGGACAATATGTGCACTAAACCTGCGCCATCTTAACTACAAAACGAAAAGGGGAAGGACCAGGGACGCCGACCGGCAGCTGATTGGACAAACGCGTCACTCCCGGATTTAACCACTAAGCTTAATGGTGGCCAGATGTCTGTCTGTTTGTTCACGAAACGTGTTTCTGCAAACATTTTAAGCGAGAAATAGACCCTATGTTTAAGTAGAACTACATGTAGCAGGTCATTAAAAAAAAAAAAAAAAAATCCAGCTCCTCCGGCACCACCTACAGGCTGTAGTGCGATTTGCAAAAATCTACCGCTCCCTGTTCAGATGCACCAATCATGGCCAGGGGGGTGTCAACTGCGTGTCAATCACTGCTCATGCACGCGCATTCATTCTCCCATGTGGGGGGAGGGACTGAGGAGACCGTTTGGGCTTTAGCAGATTGGGGGGAGAGTGTTCAAATTCTTTGGCTAAGTCCTGCATCTTCACAATCCTACCTACAGCACCTTTTAATTGTTTTCCAATTTAGAATTTGTTTGGTAAATATCTCTTTCTATTTCTCTTTCTTTTTTATGGATTACATAGGAATGTGTTTTTTTCATCCATCTCCTCATCTCTACACTTCCTGCCTGTATAATACTGATTATAACCTGGTAAGGGGCCTAGCTGCATGTGCTTTAAGCCTGAAAAAGCTGAAAGCTATTCAAAAGAAAATTATTAGCAATTGAACTGTCCTTTGTAAATTAAGTTGTCTTGAATTCATGCGGCAAATGTATTAAAGTGCATGTGCTACTTTTTCTATTGTTTGTTCTTCATTGTTGCGTTTAACCAACACCATACCATCCAGATATGCCCAGATTCTGTATAGCACTGGTGTCTCTGCTTTCTTCCTTTTTTGCTTATGGACTTGCCTTGAAGCCAATGTCTACTCACCAGTAGTGTCAGGGTTAATGTTTATGAATTCTGAGCAGTTCAAACAAAGAGTAATTTCCTCTTCCACCTTATGTAGCAGAATATTTTTTTTTTTCTTATTTCCTATTGGAATAATGATCCCCTTAGATTAATCTTGTGATGCTTTGTGGGGCTCACGACCCACAAGTTGGGAACCACTGCTATTTTCTTTGCTCCTTGGATGGCAGTTCACAATTGGCCTCAAAGCACACATATGTCTGGAGTGACAACTTGCAATCTGGCTGTTTCCAATCTCTACTCACATTTCATCTAATTCAAATATTCCATTTTAGATGTCTGATGTGTCATATCACCACGTAACAACGCCATCAGTAGCCAGAGTAAAAAGAAATGGATCTGAGACTTAGCTTGACATTTTTCAAAGATTGTGGTGTCCTGTTTGTCTTGATTTGGTTTGTCACTTATATGACGTCTCTGCTGCAGGGTGGCACTGTGATAGGTAGCGCCCGATGCAAGGCCTTCACAACTCGTGAGGGCAGGCTTGCTGCCGCCTTTAACCTGGTGAAGAAAGGCATCACTAACCTCTGTGTTTGTGGTGGAGACGGCAGCCTCACCGGAGCCAACATTTTTCGCACTGAGTGGAGCAGTCTGCTGGATGAGCTCGTACAGAAAGGTAAAGTGCTCTCTTTGTCAACTTGCCGGAGCCTTGAATAGTTAACCCTCATTATGTACTCATAATATAGGAAACAATACAGTAAATACAATTTAATTCTATGCCGAAATACTCCTTCAAGGCATCATTTCATTGTCCAGGGTATGTGATCGACTTTGTATCCTTATAATATAATGCCTTTAATCATCCACAAAGTTAGCATTTATATTTATGAATCATTCTGTAGTAATGTGAATATTTCCCTTTGCTTTGGTGTATATAATAGGAAGCTGCTAGTCTAACATATACAGCAATCTGTGTGTTACTTCAGGAAGGATCACAGACACTCTAGCCAGGCAGCATGGCCACCTGAACATCGTGGGGCTTGTGGGCTCCATCGACAATGACTTCTGCGGCACTGACATGACCATCGGAGCTGACTCTGCACTGCATCGCATCATGGAGATAATTGATGCTATCATGACCACTGCACAAAGGTCAGACACTGTGATAACAGTGGCAGCAATGAAGCAGCTGGTGTTTCATCAAAGCAATTATTATGAGGTCACTGACATGAGTGATATTGATTTCTCCAGTGACTAGTAAATAAGTTATATAATATGAAGATATAAAAGGAACACAGTAGTAAATAAATTTATTCATAACAGTACATAGATACCATCTGTTTTGAACCATTATTCGGACAAAATGTGCTCAGAGAAGTGATAACGGGCATATTTAACAAATTTATAGAAAAATGGTTTAATGATAGATTGTAAAAAAATAATAATAAATAGCAGAGTAATTGATAGTGAAAATAATTGTTTTGTACCTGCATAGTGTAATGAGGGAATCCAATCATCTAAGCCTAAGTTGTGTTAAAATCCAACTCCCCCATTCAAGCTTGTTTGGAATTTGATCTTGCCTGGACTTGCTACCTTGCCTTGCTGCTTAGGTTTTGTTAAAATGGTGTGTACCCCCTATAGCCACCAGCGCACCTTTGTTCTGGAAGTCATGGGGCGACACTGTGGGTGAGTTACGCTCTGACAAATTTACTTTCTTTCATAAACTGCTAGCGACTTATACAAATTGTTCTATTACTCCAGATATCTGGCTTTGGTGTCAGCACTGGCATCTGGGGCGGACTGGCTCTTTATTCCAGAGGCTCCTCCTCAGGAGGGCTGGGAGGACCATTTGTGTTCCCGTCTAGAGGGGGTAAGACACAAAATACAGTCAAGTCTATATATTAGCCCCAGGCATATATGTATATTTGTATTCACAGGTGAAGTCACTCTGTTTTGAAATAGGAGAAATATAGACATGCTTTGGTCTTCAAGCATTTCAGGAATAGAGGCTGAATTACCTTTCTTAAAATATAGGACTTAAAAGCAGAATTCTAATTACTGACTTACTGGCTATTATGTATGTATCTGTTTACCTCCAGAACCGCGTAACAGGGTCAAGACTCAACATTGTAATCCTTGCAGAAGGAGCCATCGATAGAAATGGCAAGCCCATCACCTCAACTTACGTAAAAGACGTAAGTTTAAAGATCTGAGTGCTGGGGCTGATTGATGGCAATGTATGAAACAACTGCTTGTGATGTAGAAATATCATTCAAATGTAAACAGGCAAGGCAACTAGCAGAGATCACTATAGTTCACAACTGATGGCAGTATGGTTCAGTGTTCAGAGTTTCCTCTCAAATGTTTGTTAAGCTCATAGTATGTCAGTTGTGTATGGATGCTAAATGACAAACCCATGATGTACTGAAATGCTTCCATGTGTGTTTGAAGCTGGTGGTACAGAGGCTGGGTTATGATACCAGAGTGACAGTGCTCGGTCATGTTCAGCGAGGAGGAACTCCTTCAGCATTTGACAGAATACTGGTGAGTTGGACAACATACTGAATACTGTTTTTATACTGCAAAAATGCAGGTATGACACAAAAACAAAAATTATTGTCATCATCGATATGACCAATACAAGATATTACTGATGCATAAGAGGTGAGGCTCTGCAACATATATTATCTATGCATGTAAATGCACTTGTACAGTATGGACTCTATTGTGATTATAGAGCAGTAAGTTGGGAATGGAGGCGGTGATTGCCCTGATGGAGGCAACTCCCGACACCCCAGCCTGTGTCATCGGCCTCTCAGGTAACCGTGCTGTTCGTCTGCCTCTAATGGAGTGTGTGGAGATGGTAAGTCGCTCTCCTCTCATTTATAATTGATTTTAATGGACATACTAACTAACAGTGGGAGGTTGCTGTATTTTTCAAGTGTACCGTCATTTGCAGACTAAATTGGTACAGAAGGCCATGAACGAGAAAAGGTTTGATGAGGCTGTCAAACTGCGTGGAGGGTGAGAGCTGAGATGTTTTTCAAATACAATAGTTATAATCACTACATTATAGTGGAAAAACTGCTTTGTAAGCCCCTTGTAAATATATCATCTATTCATATTAATTTTATCATGCACACCTTGCAGGAGTTTTGAGAACAACTGGAACATTTACAAGCTTCTTGCCTTAAAGAAGCCCGTCCAGTCTGAAGTAAGTCTCCCTAACATGACACACACACACACACACACAGGTTTGTGGCTCTATCTTTGTGGAGACTCATCATTGACGTAATGCATTCCCTAGCCCCTTACCCTAACCTTAACCATCACAACTAAATGCCTAACCTTAACCCTTACCCTCACCCGTCCCTCACCCTATCCATAATCTAATTCTAACCCTAATCCTAAAACCATAACTCTTAAACAGCCCTTTAAAGTTGTGGGGTCCAGCATTTTGGCCCCACAAAGCTGTCGGGACTGGAAGTATACTAAACTCCTGGTTTTTGGACCCCACGAATATAATAAATAAATAAGACCACACACACACACACGTACGCACGCGCACACACAGTATTATCATTCACAAGCAAAATAATTACAACATTTCAGCACAAATGTGTTTATTAATATCTGACTCATGTTCCCTCAGAGCAATTTCTCCTTGGCTATTCTAAACGTGGGCGCTCCAGCTGCTGGGATGAATGCAGCGGTGAGGTCTGCTGCAAGGTTAGCGCTTGCTCAAGGACACAAGGTCTACGCTGTCCAGGATGGCTTTCAAGGACTTGCCAATGGAGAGGTGAGGGTTTCTACTACTCAGTCTTTACCACACTGCAGTTGATTTTAGCAACAAGTATCCTGTATGAGACTGAGTGGAAACTGCGCTGACACATGTCTGTCTGCAGCTTTTTGAGATGGAATGGCACAATGTGGCGGGATGGACAGGCCAAGGAGGCTCACTGCTCGGGACAAAACGGTGAGCATCTGGACACTTTGATTCTATGATATGAGCATATTTAGTTACTCCTAAGTACTCCAACAATTTAGTATTGTACTTTAATAACATTTTGGGACTCTGGGGAAAAAACAGGCTGAAATGAATGCAGGAGAGGCTACAATTAGGCAATATGACAACATATACCATTTGTTTATTGTCAGAGATTTTGTCATATTATTTATATTGTTTTATGGATCCCTGTCATATTCCTGGGTGTACTGGCCACTGAAGGCAATGTGAAAAATCAATTACAGTAGCAGGTCTGCATTATAGCTAAGTTGGAGTTCATCATCATTTTTGGATAAATATGACAAAGTACTTTGATGTTTCCGGTTTTTAATTTGCTAGATTAGCCAAATCAAAATGTTATATTACAAGAAAATCCTTATCACAATATACATTGATGTTTTAATATTCCTACCTTTTTAATATACCAAATAATCTATGCTGTGACAGAGGATTTTATCAATATTGTGTTACAATGTCCAAAATCATCATCATCTTACAGTTCCCATAATGTAACATCTCCTAGTGACTAGCAAAATGTAAAATTGTCAGTGTGCCTCTCAAAGTGATTTTTGATTTGTTTCATGCCCTATTTCAGAACGCTTCCAGACAAACACATGGAGAAGATTGTGGAAACCATCACCAAGTTCAGTATCTCAGCTCTGCTTGTAATTGGAGGGTTTGAGGTATAAGAACAACCATTCAAAAAAACAGAAGTGCAGTACCTGTATTTTATTGTCAATATTCAATCTATCTGCCGGTGACTTTTAAAGGGGTATGCAGGTGTGCTGCAACTGTTGGAAGCCCGGAGTCACTATGATGAGCTCTGCATCCCCATGTGTGTAATCCCTGCTACTATCAGCAACAACGTCCCTGGAACTGACTTCAGCCTGGGAGCAGACACGGCTGTCAATGCTGCCATGGAGGTAATGCTGAGCAGATGGCAAATTAACTGTGTGACTTTGATGTTTCAGGATTAACAAAAATAGAGACTGAACCAAGCCAGAAAACATTTCATGTTATATGAGCTGCTGTACTAATAAGGTACACTTTGAACTTTGTATACTTTGTCAAAACAGGGGCGGCAGTGAGTATATTGACTTCTAGAATTTAACTTTGAGAGGAAGGAGACAGAGACACTCTAGTTTACACCACCACTATTGCACTATGGGCTCTGCAACTGTACACAGTTAGTGGTGGGTGTTGATGTTGACACTTTCTTTAATACCAGACCCACACTTTTGACCCTGCCTTCAATTGCCAATGTCTCCTTTCACACTGCCATTTGGATTTCTTCTTAAGGGTTGCGACAAGATCAAGCAATCTGCCTCTGGGACCAAGAGAAGAGTGTTTGTGGTGGAGACTATGGGTGGGTTCTGTGGATATCTGGCAACCTACACTGGTATAGCTGTGGGTGCTGACGCAGCCTACATCTTTGAAGACCCCTTCAACATCCATGACTTGAAAGTAAGACCAAAAGAAAAGAAAAACCTCTGTTGTTTCTTTTCTTTTTGTCTGCAATGTTCAGTTTTCTGTCACTTTAATGATCTGGTCTTTTGACAGACCAATGTGGAGCATTTGACTGAAAAGATGAAGAAGGATGTCCAGCGGGGTTTAGTACTGAGGTACATAACATCTCACTCATTTAGCCATACAGAGCAATGCAAAAGCTGGTAAAAAAGAGACTCATTGAAACAGCAGAGGCTTCAGAGTGAAAAAACATTACAGCGTACATTGATGTTAAAATGTATACAGGTTGGCAGGACGGTCTCAAATGTTTTGCGCGGTTGGTGAATGTAAGATATTCGGGTCACACACGTCTCATCTTCATATCAGAAACAAGGAAATTAATTTTGGCGACGTATGTGTGACGTCAATCCGTTCTCAATCCTGCTTGGTCATTGGCTCTCAGAGTCACATACTGATACAAAGTCTGGCACGTGGGACTGCTGGGATTGATTGAACTCCCGGGAAACTCCGGTTGTTGGTCAAATTTGCGGAAAAGTTGCGGTGAATGGCCAAAATTGCAGGTCACACCAAAATCGCAATGATTGGTTTAATTTGCGTAAATTCATGACATCGCGAAATCCTGGAGGGACTGTTATAATCTACATTCCATCAGTACATCACCTTAGCGTGTTAGCATGTTAACATTTGCTAAAAACAAAGTACTGCTGATGCGGATGGGAATTTTTGTAGTTTGCAGGCATTTAGTCATAAATTAAAGAATTGGACAGACTGTACATTTTGACTTGATTATAGCATGGATTGCCAAAATCAGTAATAGTTATTATTGTTTGTACAAGGTTTCATAGCAGTTGATCTAGAGGTAGTTGATCTATTTTCAGTCTGATTTCTTTTTTACTTTGTTGATCATTTTCTCTGTCACAACAGGAATGAATATTGCCATGAAAATTACACTACAGATTTCATCCATAGGCTGTACTCATCAGAGGGAAAGGGCATCTTTGACTGCAGAGTCAATGTGCTGGGACACCTTCAACAGGTACAAGAGCCACTGACTCGGGCTAAACACAGCTTAACACAGATTTCCATTACAGTGACTCATATACTGAGAAGAGACAGTCTTGCAATGTAATTATACTCCATTTGTCTGTTTGTGCTCCAGGGAGGGGCACCTTCTCCCTTTGATAGAAACTTTGGCACTAAGTTGGGTGTGAAGGCTATTCAGTGGATTTCTGAGAGATTGACTGACAACTTCCGACAAGGTACAGTTACTGTATTACAGCATAGTTTACATAAATGAATTGCTCAGAAACTCCAGCAATGTTTGATTGATGATCAACATGATTCTACTGTTTTTTCCCCCACCAGGCCGTGTGTTCGCCAACTCACCAGATACAGCATGTGTGCTTGGCCTCAACAGGAAGGTCCTGTCATTCATCCCTGTCACTGAACTGAAGGATGTGACTGATTTTGAGTAAGCCATGTCACAGTTATATACTAACAAGAATTTGTGATAAATCAGCCTTAATAATTTCATTTATATCTGTTTTTAGACACCGAATGCCCAAGGTCCAGTGGTGGATTAATCTTCGGCAGATGCTAAAAATGTTGGCCAAGTACCAAACCAGCTTCAGTGAATATGTCCCAGGTGAGCTTGAACATGTGACTCGACGCTCCATCAGCATTGACTCTGGTTTCTAGGCTCTCTTAAATAACAGTTTACTCGCTGCACTTTCTTTTAAAGCGCCCATATTATGCTCATTTTCAGGTTCAAAATTGTATTTCGAGGTTGTACCAGAATAGGTTTACATGGTTTCATTTTCAAAAAACACCATATTTTTGTTGTACTGCATATGGCTGCAGATCCTGTTTTCACCCTGAATGTTTAGGTCTCTGTTTTAGCTACAGAGTGAGACATCTCACTTCTATACTATCTTTGTTGGTAGTCACACATGCCTAGTAGCTAGGTAATGATAGCATCAACTAGATAACTCTTTCTCCAACTTTGGTCAGTACAAGGCAGGATTAGCTGGGAGACTTCTTCTAAACAAGGGGCACTTGTGGAATACCTGCAGAACAGGGACATGGAAGTTGGTTATGGTGAAGTAGTGTGTGTTGTAGCAGTCTTTTGCCATTGAGAACAAGCTAGCATGCTAGCGCTAGCATGTGCTACGGTTAGCCACCTCATCTCAGCTAGTGATGTAGAAAGCCAAACAGATTTTGAACAGCTCACCCGGACACTGAAGGCAGGACACATTCAGAAACCTGTATCTCACTCAAAACAACATGGATAGTTTTTTCCCCCAAGTTTGTATGCGTGTATGGCAATCCATGCAGAGACACAAAATAACACCCCAGAAAGAAAAATAATTTTGGTAGTTTATCCTCATCTGTCCAACCATTGTTCTTTTGCAGACCACGTACTTTAAGTGTTTTTTTAATGCGTTGCAATGCATGTAGACTTTTAAAGCCAGCATTGATCTCAGTCTATTTTCAGTGTCATAGGAGCTACAGTATTATTAAATACTGTAAAAATGTTCATAAAGTATTCATTTATTGAATGAGCATTTAATAGAGCAGATTTTGCTATTCTTTTGTGCCAAGCCTCTGTGTAGTCAAATCAATGCAATAAAAAGTCAAGCAGGTGCCACAAAGATTAAATTGTATTAATTAACTACTAAATATATAATATAAAGCAGCTTGTGGTGTGGATTTAAATAATATGATAAAAAACCTAAAGTAAAAGAATTATGCATATCCATGTGATTCAGCTAAAAATGAGAGCTACTACATTTTTTGGAGCACCATTTTCATTTACATCAAATTAAAGTGGTCCAGTGGTTGGCTTGAGATTGTGATTGGTGCTTTAACTCACGGTATGTCAGAATGTGACTGTAGCTAAGTTTCCATCCACTCGAATTATCTGAAGTCGCTAAAAAAACTAATGCGAATAAAGCTGGTTAAAGTGTGTTTCTATCCAACGGCTTTAAGGCCAATAAAAAACTTTGCGTAATTACTTTACATGCTGTTTTGCAATAAAATAATTATATAAAATTGATTTTAAACATTTTAAGGTGTTTCCATTCATTTTCACACTGAATCGCATTCAAGCAAACATTTGCGAACAAAGTTTTGCTAGACAAAATGGATGGCGCCATCTACCAACACATGATCAATATTGCACACGTTGTAATAGTGCTTATGTGCCAGCTAATGACATATCAAGCTATAATAAGAAAACAACATTATCAACACATTGCTACAATGATGCAGATGCAACTTGGCTATTCCCTCCGTTCCGCTGCAAGACAACTCTTTTTTGAGACACGTCTCGCTATTTGAGCACCTTCCATTTACTCCACAGGATGTCCCACGGCTTGTCGTAACCTATTTCCTTTGCGAGTTCCTGATAAATTATTGCATTTCTTAGATTTTTGCTATCTAAAATAGTTATATTTTACTCAAATTAAATTCAAAGTCTCTCATCTCGTTTGTCCACTTCAATCTGTCCTTGTTGACACAAGCCATGTGCGCAAACAGAGCGGAAATACTGGGTAGAAATTAACTAAAACTTATTTTTCTTCGTGTTGTGGTGGGTTGCAACCATAAAATGACCTGAAACTTAATCGAAATTCATTATTTATTTGGCAAATACCATTTCCATCAGCGTTTATTGCATAAGCCGTATATTGAGCAAGATAAAATCTGATGAGACCAAATGTATTTCCTTTGAGTCGATATTCATGAAATTCCATAGAATTTTACTGTTTCCATAAGGCATTTTTCATTTGATATCACTTAATTCAGATAAAACGTGTGGATGGAAACATAGCTAGTGAGTCATTGGACCAGTGTGGTGATTGTTTCCTTTTAGTTATACACTGTAGAATTGAAACACTGCTTCTGTTTTTAATGAATGCAAACTGAAACAATACACAAAATATGCAGTTCATTACACAGTGTAATAAACTAATATATGTACAATTGAGAAAGCTGTATAGAAATATAAACATATGTTGTGTATTATATTGATAATAATGCTAAATCTTCAATAAAATGTCATTCAACTGTGGTAATGTTATGTGTTATTTGTAGTGTAAATAGCTTTTAAAGTGATATATTAAGTTAAACAGACAGAAATAAATAACAAACAGAAACCAAATCCTACATGGCAAACTTTAACTGTTGAAGTTGTATAGTGGTAAACCATGAACCCTTAGCAAAAGGTATCTGTCATTACCCACTATATGAGAACATTAACAAAGAAAATAAGTAACAAACTGGTCTTACACAGTTTTCAAACAAATAATTCAGCATTTCATATGTTTTTCTTCCAACTCTTAAAAGTTGAATGAAAATGGAAACTCATCCCTGGTGGTATCTTTGTTAGTTGCCTGAGGGTTCTTGGGAGTAAAAGCAAACTGGAAGTCTTCAATTTGCTCTGGTTGGCCAAACAAGAACTCTGGACCTGCAAAATCATATACATACCTGTGGTTCAAAGCAGGCAATACACATCACACAAATAGAGAGATTTGATACTTACAGGTTGAAAACTTTGATTCTGTGGTTTTCTGAAAAGAGAGGAACATAGTTTAGTATTTTTGCTGTACTAATATTGTATAAACAAAAAAGTAATTACAGTAAAAAGCAGTACCTTCTCGTTGAAAAAAGAGCCAGTAAAAGTGAAAGGTGACTCCTGTAAAGAAACTGGGAGGTAATTCAAAAACTAAGAAACAGTGATTTCTGACAAATCACTTATTCCATGTGCTTGCTCCTCACCTCATCCTGTGGCGAGCACATGTCAAATCCAAACCCAGAGAAGCCCGGGATGCTAGGATCAGAGTTCAGAGAGAACAGGAAAGCTGGAGATTTGGTATGAGAGGTGCCTTGATGTGGGGAGCTGGCATGGCTAAAGCTGAAGTGAACAAATGAAACAGTTCTCAGTGGCTGTCCTGAAAGTGATTCAAAGTGTTATACAAGTCAGAGAAAGCCTTACTTAAATGGGAATGATGGGGTTGAAGGCGCAGCTGTCATTCCTGCCGGGGATGATGTTTCTTGAGATGATGAGTGAGGAAAAGCAGTGACTCCCTCGTTGTCCTCTTCGCTTGGTGCCTGCTCTTTATCTATAACTACCTTTTCCCCCACCTCGTCCTCCTCAGCCTCCTCCATAACTGATACTGTGGGCTGCTGTTCATATGCAGAAAACACAGCGAGTGTAAAAGTATTTCCAACCGGAAAAGTTGAATTGTCTGAAGTAGCATTTACAGCATAGACCATACAACAAATTTCCAGTTACATAAATCAATGCAAATTAAATAAATAAATAAAATAAAATAGAATATATACATACATATATACATATATATATATACACATATATATATATATATACACACACACACTACCGTTCAAAAGTTTGGGGTCACATTGAAATGTCCTTATTTTTGAAGGAAAAGCACTGTACTTTTCAATGAAGATAACTTTAAACTAGTCTTAACTTTGAAGAAATACACTCTATACATTGCTAATGTGGTAAATGACTATTCTAGCTGCAAATGTCTGGTTTTTGGTGCAATATGTACATAGGTGTATAGAGGCCCATTTCCAGCAACTATCACTCCAGTGTTCTAATGGTACAATGTGTTTGCTCATTGGCTCAGAAGGCTAATTGATGATTAGAAAACCCTTGTGCAATCATGTTCACACATCTGAAAACAGTTTAGGTCGTTACAGAAGCTACAAAACTGACCTTCCTTTGAGCAGATTGAGTTTCTGGAGCATCACATTTGTGGGGTCAATTAAACGCTCAAAAGGGCCAGAAAAAGAGAACTTTCATCTGAAACTCGACAGTCTATTCTTGTCCTTAGAAATGAAGGCTATTCCATGCGAGACATTGCTAAGAAATTGAAGATTTCCTACAACGGTGTGTACTACTCCCTTCAGAGGACAGCACAAACAGGCTCTAACCAGAGTAGAAAAAGAAGTGGGAGGCCGCGTTGCACAACTGAGCAAGAAGATAAGTACATTAGAGTCTCTAGTTTGAGAAACAGACGCCTCACAGGTCCCCAACTGGCATCTTCATTAAATAGTACCCGCAAAACACCAGTGTCAACATGTACAGTGAAGAGGCGGCTGTGGGATTCTGGGCTTCAGGGCAGAGTGGCAAAGAAAAAGCCATATCTGAGACTGGCCAATAAAAGAAAAAGATTAAGATGGGCAAAAGAACACAGACATTGGACAGAGGAAGACTGGAAAAAAGTGTTGTGGATGGATGAATCCAAGTTTGAGGTGTTTGGATCACAAAGAAGAATGTTTGTGAGACGCAGAACAAATGAAAAGATGCTGGAAGAATGCCTGACGCCATCTGTTAAGCATGGTGGAGGTAATATGATGGTCTGGGGTTGCTTTGGTGCTGGTAAGGTGGGAGATTTGTACAGGGTAAAGGGATTCTGAATAAGGAAGGCTATCACTCCATTTTGCAACGCCATGCCATACCCAGTGGACAGCGCTTGATTGGAGCCAATTTCATCCTACAACAGGACAATGACCCTAAACACACCTCCAAATTGTGCAAGAACTATTTAGAGCAGAAGCAGGCAGCTGGTATTCTATCGGTAATGGAGTGGCCAGCGCAGTCACCAGATCTGAACCCCATTGAGCTGTTGTGGGAGCAGCTTGACCGTATGGTACGCAAGAAGTGCCCATCCAACCAATCCAACTTGTGGGAGCTGCTTCTGGAAGCGTGGGGTGCAATTTCTCCAGATTACCTCAACAAATTAACAGCTAGAATGCCAAAGGTCTGCAATGCTGTAATTGCTGCAAATGGAGGATTCTTTGACGAAAGCAAAGTTTGATGTAAAAAAAATCTTATTTCAAATACAAATCATTATTTCTAACCTTGTCGATGTCTTGACTCTATTTACTATTCATTTCACAACGTATGGTGGTGAATAAGTGTGACTTTTCAGGAAAACACAAAATTTTTTGGGTGACCCCAAACTTTTGAACGGTAGTGTATATATATATATATTGGGGTTTGGAAGTTTGGGCACCCCAGGTAAAAAATTGTATTAATGTGCATAAAGAAGTGAAGAAAAGATGGAAAAATCTCAAAGGCATCACGAGAAGCTTGAGAAATACCAAGGGCTGAAAGAGGAGGTAGAAAAGATGTGGAAAGTAAGAGCAACAGTGGTGCCGGTGGTAATCGGAGCACTGGGGGTTGTGACCCCCAAACTGGGAGAGTGGCTCCAGCAGATTCCAGGTAAAACATCAGAGGTCTCTGTCCAGAAGAGTGCAGTCCTAGGAACAGCTAAGATACTGTGCAGAACCCTCAAACTCCCAGGCCTCTGGTAGAGGACCCGAGCTTGAGGATGACACATACCACCACACAACGGGTGAGAGGGGGATTTTTATATATGTGTGTGTGTGTGTGTGTGTGTGTGTGTGTGTGTGTTGTGTGCAAAGCCAGAAAAAAGCCCTTCATCAATGAGAAGCAAAGACAAGCCAGGCTAAAGTTTGCAAAAGACCATAAGGATTGGACCCTAGAGGACTGGAGTAAGGTCATCTTCTCTGATGAGTCAAATTTTCAGCTTTGCCCAACACCTGGTCATCTAATGGTTAGACGGAGACCTGGAGAGGCCTACAAGCCACAGTGTCTGGCCCCCACTTTTAAATTTGGTGGAGGATCAGTGATAATCTAGGGGTGCTTCAGTAAGGCTGGAATTGGGCAGATTTGTCTTTGTGAAGGACGAATGGATCAAGCATTGTACAAGGTCATCCTGGAAGAAAACCTGATTCCCTCTGCTCTGACAATGTTCCCCAACTCTGAGGATTGGTTTTTCCAGCAGGACAACGCTCCATGCCACAGAGCCAGGTCTGTCAGGTCTGTCATGGCCAGCCCAATCTCCAGACCTGAACCCCATTGAAAACTTCTGGAATTTGATCAAGAGGAAGATGGATGGTCACAAGCCATCCAATAAAGCTGAGCTGCTTGAATTTTTGTGCCAGGAGTGGAATAACGTCACCCAACAACAATGTGAAAGACTGGTGGAGAGCATGCCAAGACGCATGAAAGCGGAAAGACTGGTGGAGAGCATGCCAAGACGCATGAAAGCTGTAATTAAAAATCAAGGTTATTCCACCAAGTATTGATTTCTGAACTCTTCTTAAGTTAAAATATTAGTATTGTGTTGTTTAAGAATGAATGTGAACTTGTTTTCTTAGCATTTTTTTAGGTCTGAAAACAATGCATCTTTTTTGTTATTTTGACAAGTTGTCATTTTCTTAAAATAAATAATCTGAATAACATTTTTATTTGGAATTTAGAAGAAATTTTGTCAAAATATTTGTGGAATAAAACAAACATGTTTATTGTAATCAAACACATGCCTATAAATAGTAAAACCAGAAAAACTGATAATAATGCAGTGGTCTCTTAATTTTTTCCAGCGCTATATATATATATATATATATATACACTCACCGGCCACTTTATTAGGTACACCTGTCCAACTGCTCGTTAACACTTAATTTCTAAGCAGCCAATCACATGGCGGCAACTCAGTGCATTTAGGCATGTAGACATGGTCAAGAGAATCTCCTGCAGTTCAAACCGAGCATCACTATGGGGAAGAAAGGTGATTTGAGTGACTTTGAACGTGGCATGATTGTTGGTGCCAGAAGGGCTGGTCTGAGTATTTCAGAAACTGCTAATCTACTGGGATTTTCACGCACAACCATCTCTAGGGTTTACAGAGAATGGTCCGAAAAAGAAAAAAACATCCAGTGAGCGGCAGTTCTGTGGGCGGAAATGCCTTGTTGATGCCAGAGGTCAGAGGAGAATGGCCAGACTGGTTCGAGCTGATAGAAGGGCAACAGTGACTCAAATAACCACCCGTTACAACCAAGGTGGGCAGAAGAGCATCTCTGAACGCACAGTACGTCGAACTTTGAGGCAGATGGGCTACAGCAGCAGAAGACCACATCGGGTGCCACTCCTTTCAGCTAAGAACAGGAAACTGAGACTACAATTTGCACAAGCTTATCGAAATTGGACAATAGAAGATTGGAAAAACGTTGCCTGGTCTGATGAGTCTCAATTTCTGCTGCGACAGTCGGATGGTAGGGTCAGAATTTGGCGTCTACAACATGAAAGCATGGATCCATCCTGCCTTGTATCAACGGTTCAGGCTGGTGGTGGTGGTGTCATGGTGTGGGAATATTTTCTTGGCACTCTTTGGGCCCCTTGGTACCAATTGAGCATCGTTGCAACGCCACAGCCTACCTGAGTATTGTTGCTGACCATGTCCATCCCTTTATGACCATAATGTACCCAACTTCTGATGGCTACTTTCAGCAGGATAATGCGCCATGTCATAAAGCTGGAATCATCACAGACTGGTTTCTTGAACATGACAATGAGTTCGCTGTACTCAAATGGCCTCCACAGTCACCAGATCTCAATCCAATAGAGCATCTTTGGGATGTGGTGGAACGAGAGATTCGCATCATGGATGTGCAGCCGACAAATCTGCGGCAACTGTGTGATGCCATCATGTCAATATGGACCAAACTCCCTGAGGAATGCTTCCAGCACCTTGTTGAATCTATGCCACGAAGAATTGAGGCAGTTCTGAAGGCAAAAGGGGGTCCAACCCGTTACTAGCATGGGGTACCTAATAAAGTGGCCGGTGAGTGTGTGTATATATAGATAGATAGATAGATAGATAGATAGACAGGTAAAAGCCAGTAAATTAGAATATTTTGAAAAACTTGATTTATTTCAGTAATTGCATTCAAAAGGTGTAACTTGTACATTATATTTATTCATTGCACACAGACTGATGCATTCAAATGTTTATTTCATTTAATTTTGATGATTTGAAGTGGCAACAAATGAAAATCCAAAATTCCGTGTGTCACAAAATTAGAATATTACTTAAGGCTAATACAAAAAAGGGAGTTTTTAGAAATGTTGGCCAACTGAAAAGTAAGAAAATGAAAAATATGAGCATGTACAATACTCAATACTTGGTTGGAGCTCCTTTTGCCTCAATTACTGCATTAATGCGGCGTGGCATGGAGTCGATGAGTTTCTGGCACTGCTCAGGTGTTATGAGAGCCCAGGTTGCTCTGATAGTGGCCTTCAACTCTTCTGCGTTTTGGGTCTGGCATTCTGCATCTTCCTTTTCACAATACCCCACAGATTTTCTATGGGGCTAAGGTCAGGGAGTTGGCTGGCCAATTTAGAACAGAAATACCATGGTCCGTAAACCAGGCACGGGTAGATTTTGCGCTGTGTGCAGGCGCCAAGTCCTGTTGGAACCTGAAATCTCCATCTCCATAGAGCAGGTCAGCAGCAGGAAGCATGAAGTGCTCTAAAACTTGCTGGTAGACGGCTGCGTTGACCCTGGATCTCAGGAAACAGAGTGGACCGACACCAGCAGATGACATGGCACCCCAAACCATCACTGATGGTGGAAACTTTACACTAAACTTCAGGCAACGTGGATCCTGTGCCTCTCCTGTCTTCCTCCAGACTCTGGGACCTCGATTTCCAAAGGAAATGCAAAATTTGCTTTCGTCAGAAAACATGACTTTGGACCACTCAGCAGCAGTCCAGCCCTTTTTTCCTTAGCCCAGGTGAGACGCTTTTCGCGCTGTTTCTTGGTCAACAGTGGCTTGACACGAGGTATGCGGCAGTTGAAACCCATGTCTTTCAAGCGTCTCTTGGTGGTGGATCTTGAAGCACTGACTCCAGCAGCTGTCCACACCCTTTTTTCACAATCTTGACTAGGCGCGGTGATCCCTATCGCTTGTACACTTTTTCTGACCACAGTTTTTCCTTCCCTTTGCCTCTCTATTAATGTGTTTGGACACAGAGCTCTGAGAACAGCCAGCCTCTTCAGCAATAACCTTTTGTGTCTTTCCCTCCTTGTGCAATGTGTCGATGGTCGCCTTTTGGACAGCTGTCAAATCTGAAGTCTTCCCCATGTTTGTGTAGGCTTCAGAACTGGACTGAGAGACCATTTAAAGCCCTTTGCAGGTGTTTTGAGTTAATCAGCTGATTACTTTGTGGCACCAGGTGTCTTCAAAATGTAACCCTTACACAATATTCTAATTTTGTGACACACGGAATTTTGGATTTTCATTTGTTGCCACTTCAAATCATCAAAATTAAATGAAATAAACATTTGAATGCATCAGTCTGTGTGCAATGAATAAATATAATGTACAAGTTACACCTTTTGAATGCAATTACTGAAATAAAGCAAGTTTTTCAAAATATTCTAATTTACTGGCTTTTACCTGTATATATATATATATATATATATATATATATAGATAGATAGATATATCTATCTATCTATCTATCTATCTATCTATCTATCTATATATATAGATATATATATAAATAAAATAATTTTAAGACCAAGGGGCCATTTGAAAGACAGTCTATGTATAAAAGATAATATTACCAAGACTCGGTCCTCTTGTCCAATTTTCTGCTCCTCAGTGTACATCTCATCTGGCTGTGTTTGTTCTAAGAAACAAATATTTTGATGAGGTTTGATGTAACATTAACACCCAGACTGGCATCTTGTGTATAACGTTGTGTTGGTATTAAGTGAACCACATAGTAGGGTTTCCTCTATTTACCATTTAACGGATGACATGACCACAGCTCATTGCTTTCTTCTTCTTCTGGGGAAGGTCTGTAGGCGGTAGTTAGGACCTTGTTTTCCTTATGGATTTCTTCAGTGTTTACCTCGATGAAAGTCCTACGACCATTCTGCAAGATCTGCTTAGATTTATCAAAGTGGCTACAGGACATGCTGAAACTTAACATCCCATAATGACAAGCTTTACAAGGCATTAATTTTGAGTACCTTTGACAGGTTGAGATGAAGAGAAGAGATGTCAATGGAAAAATTGCTTTCCTCCTCTGTCTGAGGATCTAATTGTTTCTCTGATTCTGCTCTTGGCTGTTGGCCAGAAACACTATAAAGAAAAGTGAACTCAAACAGAGAAAAACTGAGCTTTGCTAAATGCTATGTGTCCTTATTCTTTGTTATCTATAAGATTCACTGAAAGATACCTGTCTGGTAGTTTCTCATCGGAAGAAGAATCAACTGCTGGACCTGGTCAGGCAGAAATTACATTAACGGTATCAAGAGCTGTAAATATTTCAGCTCAACCAGAGCAAGTTGATAAAAAAAGTTTATTACCAGCGAGATGGTACAGCTCCTTCTGTTTCATTGTTATTTGCTCATCACAAGTCTTGATCCTACACTCAATCTCCTCTTTTTCAGCGTGCAGCATGAGGAGCATTTGAGCAAGAGTATTTTGGTAATAATATTCTTTATCCAACTGGAATGTCTTCCAGTAGCTTGCAATTCTCTCTTCGTAGACTTCCCTTGTTGGGTTACAAATGAAAAACAGTTCAACATTGTTAATTATTGCCCACAAAAATGTATGAAGTGTAATTAAACACCACAGCTAATTAAACCCACATGTCATGGTTGTAGCTGGCTATTCTGCTCTCCAGTTCTGCTTTCAGTGTCTGCCCATACTGAAGAAGCAGGCTGTTGGTCACCTTCATGCTAAAGTTACATGGATGACAAGCAGTAATATATGAATATCAAAACGTCACTGTACTGCTTATGTGAAGTTATGTTAAATTAAATTGTGTACTATCATCAACTTGGTCCATCATAATTTGGCCCATTTATTACCTAGTAATCATACCTTCTAGCATTTTCTTTATTATGTATCACAGTGTTCTGCTTCACCCTGATTTCTTCCTCAATTTTCTTGATATCTCTGTGGATTGTTTCAATGTAAGCCCTCTTCTCAGCCGTATCAGCTCTACAAACTGTTGACAAACGTGAACACTTGGACATCTCAACATGAAATTATATATATATATATATATATATATATATATGGTAAACTAACTAAACTATTTGCTTGTTATTGCCTGTCTTTCATACGAAATGTTTAGCTAGTACGTTACCTTTAATTTGTTGGTTGATTTCATTCTTCTTTTGGGAAAGCTCCCGAGTTTGAAGAGCTATCAAATACAAACAGCAATTATCTTATTTAGAAAGAACTACTATCTATATCATTATTAGTAATATAGCTAAGTGTAATCTCCTTTCCTGAATTAGCTAGCTTAAGTTAGGTTCCTAGCTAGTTTAACCCCAAAACTAGCTAGATTTTTACTGACACACGTATTAGCCAATTAAGCTAAGCAAATAAGCAGCTAACGTTAAGCCAACGGTAAGACTTTCACGTTAACTTAGCCAGCTAGCTAGATATATGAAGCCAGAAAGCAAAACTATAACTATTAACCTACAATGAACTTAATAACTAGATAAACTCACCAAACTGAAAGAGGAGGCTGTCAATATTATTAACGTTAAGAGAATGTTGGTCGTTCATTTTTAGACCAGTCTAGCTACATTTCCTGCTGCTGCTGTCAACGGTTCAGACGTAACTAGGGCCCGCTGCGTCGAGGAAGCCTACACATGGACGTCCGCTCCACCATCTGAGCCACCCGGGCACCCTTAAATGTCACTTTAGCATAGTTATCAATTAACGTTAGCTATGCTAGCTGCAGGTACAGCAGGTGATATGGTCACGTAAACCCATGTCTGTATAAAAAACTGACTAGTTTATTGTGGACAATATCTCTTCACTGCAATTAGCTTAGGTAACATGTAGTTTGCGCTAGCTAATTAATTAACACCAAAACTAGTTAACCTATGTTGACCATTGACTGTAGCCATAGTATTAATAATAGTCTGATCTTGACGCAGCGCTGTGGAGTAACGTTATAGCTAGTCTGGCAATGCGAGACTATAACATGCTAGCTAGCTAGCTAGTTACTTTAGGCTAAACTTGTTAACATAACGTACTGATGATGTTACACTTTATTTAAGTATTTTTACTAATTAATTAAACTTTACAAAACATTCGGCGCCAAGAGCACATGTGAATAGGGAAATGTGAAAATACATGTTCTTAGGATATTTAGCTAGATAGTAACGTTATAGTTCTTGTGCATGTTATTTTTTTTCATATGATGGCAGTCAGGCTCTTTTAATACATCCATGCAGTCAGAAGGATCATGGTTGAGGGGCGGGTTTAGTGCTATTCTGGACATCCTTTTGCGTAGTGTTAGCGCATCTGTATCGGCAAAAACACAGCGATATGTGGCTCTGCCGCTTCGCACACTGTATATTTTATCTACTTGGACCAACCTAGTCAAGGTAAGATTCAACTTCAATTGCAGTTCTATTTAGAGTATGTTCAATGTCCGTCGGCTGGCGTCTGCAGACAAAAGAGCGGACATGGGTGGGATTTAAATGGGAGGGGGATCAGCTGGGTGAAGAACAGATTGCATTGTCGATTTCACCTCCTCTTATCAAATTATGCATTCTTTTGGAAAATCCCTGCAATCCGTCTATCAATTGTGTATTTTTTTATGTCATTATGTCCATAAAGAAGTGGAATGATAGACTGAGTTCGCATATCCAGAGTAGCTATCGTTGCGCTGTCATAAAGCGAGACAAACGCCCTCTTTGGTGAATCTACGCTTTGTTTGTCATCAATCTAGAGCGATTTATTCTCTGTCTGTTCAGATAGATAATCCCATTAGATGAATGATGTTGATGAAATTAATTTGGTAGATTTTTATTAGTCATCATCACTAAAAAAGTGACTGATGAATCTACGCCAGGATTACTGTAGGCCTACATATGAGTGCATTATTGTAACTGTAAAAAAAAGCAAACGTCTCTCTCTCTCTCTCGTGTGTGTGTGTGTGTGTGTGTGTGTGTGTGAAATCGTCATTAGATTGAGCACTTCAACATAATGGATGTGTGCTGCATTGGACTTTACTGTTAGTCTTCATATATAACTCATCAAAAAGTAGACTAAGAGTTAAAAGGTTTACTAAATCAGGTGAAAGCATGGCACAAGTAGAGGAGTCTCAAACTGAAGGAGAGGGTAGCCCTCAGATGATTTCCTTAAGATCAGACATATCAGGGAACCATGTGGACGATGGAGAAGTGGGACCCTCAATAAGGAGGAAAAGGAGAAAGAAGAAAGACCCGCGTCCAGAATCCTTTATTGTTTATCGCTCTGAAATGGAGAGGGCACCTGGAGAGGACCAAGGCGGTGAGGAGGGAGTAGAGAGGAGCACAGAAGAGGGTGCTAAATTCCTCTGCACACCTACAGGAGAAGGTGAGAGGGGTGTCTGATTTATATGATGTAAATCATGCTACTTAATATTACTAAAGGAAAGTGCGGTCATTTGTTCAACATATACAGTGCAGTTTACTCCATGCACATTGACTACATATTAAAACTATAGAAGGATTTAAGGTATTGCAATCATCAATATGGGGCCTGGTAAATAAAATGTTCGCACTGTAAAAACTTGCTATTTTCTTTTTTGTTGTTTGTCATATAGGTAACTGTCTTTGTCTCTTAATTATCTCTTAACAGGAGGATGGAGCCTTCCTCCAGACAGCCGCTACGTGACCCTGACAGGCACCATCACCCGAGGAAAGAAGAAGGGTCAGGTGGTGGACATTCATCTCACTTTGACAAAGAAGGAACTCAGGGATCTGGCTAAGTCAAAGGAGCGTCTTGATGCAGAGTGTGAGGCAGGAGAGGGCTCTAAACGCAACTGTAGCTTAGGTGTGTGCCAGGGACCCCATGTTGTCCTGTGGAGCATCTCCTGTGCCCCAGTGATTTTCCTCCTCTCCTTTATAACTTCCTTCTACTACGGCACTCTCACCTGGTACAATGTCTTCCTGGTGTACAATGAGGAGCGAACGTTCTGGCACAAGATTACAATATGCCCCTTCCTTATCATCTTCTACCCCATGCTCATTATGCCCATGGCGCTCTCTCTGGCTCTATATTCCGCCGTGGTGCAGGTGTCTTGGGCCTTCAGTGAGTGGTGGCAAGCTGTGAGAGACCTGGAGAAAGGCTTCTGTGGCTGGGCCTGTGGGAAGCTGGGACTGGAGGACTGTTCCCCCTATAGCATAGTGGAGCTGCTTGACTCTGATACCGTTTCTGGCACTCTGCAGAGCAAAGCCCCCAGTGAACTTGCCCAGACATCATCAGTGTAAAGTGTGGGCATGTGGAAGAGATATTGGGGGGGGGGGTCTGAGGTCCAAGGCACATGTTGATTTAGGCCTAAGAGGCTCTCATTTAACTCAGTCACAGGAAAGTAAATTAAAACTTTTTCACTATACCTTTCTGTAAATGACAACTATTCAAACACTGCCTGAATTGTCCTAAAATGCTAAACTATTGCTACAAATTTTGTAAAGAATTATTGGATCCAGATCACTATAAATTATTCCTCTGAGCAAGGGAGTGGTAATGTTGTTTTGTATGTTTATCCTCCTATCACTGAATCCTACTCATAACATTTTGATACATGTAGGCCTTGGTGCTTCCTGTAATAAAGTATAGATGGCTGTGTACACGCATACACACAATATTTTAGGCCTCGAAAGTTAAACCAAGTTTCACTTCATCTGTAAATATCTGTAATTAAACGTATTATGTTTAAGAAAGTATACGTTCAAAGGCAACAATGTCTTGTATTAACTCATCATAATCACTCTGTGAAGTTGTATTTGAAGTAAGGCTGGATTACCAACTGGGAAAAGTAGACAATTGTCACAAGGGCTCCATGTATCAATTACTTTGTGGAAATTAGATTACTGATTTGATTGGAAATATGCACAATTGAGAAAAACATTGACTAAAACAATAAGCACCTTAAGATGAGTAATGTCTTGTTAAGGTGTTCTGTGTCAGCATCTAGTTTTTACAGGGTAATGATGGAGTTACTTTATATTCATTGATTTGTGATCATTTTTTTTAAAACAATGGAAGTGTGTGGCTCAGATAAATAAGCTACATCAGGCTTCGCTTGTTAGAAGGATTAATCCAGTTTCGATTTTGGCCTTTCATAGGTTTTGTTGACAATAAGGAAAATATTGAATATTACCAGCCTTATCCTGTAATAACTGTGTTATTCTGGATGATACGGTGCTTACCTGGTGCATATTCTTAAAAAGATGTGTTTCATCAAGAAGTACGCCAGCATGCATGTACCTGTTGGTGTCTGGGCATAGAGGCTGATTATATTTAAGCTGCCATTTGTTGCTGCTGTGTGCTGTCCCCTAAATGTACACATCAAGTACATAGTACATAAACTATGTACAGCGGAAGAGGGATATGTTTTATGGCCCGTCAATTCAGCCATAATCAGAACAAGCTGACAAAGGTTTTTCATATTGAATGCATCATCATCACATATATTTGTGATCATAAACTACTTGTAGTCTTTACAGTTTTGTTCCACACACAAATAAAATAAAGTTCACTGTAATTTTCCACCTGAGAATTCCTGTTACAGTTCCACAGTCATATTTTGAATGTTGATTTAATTTATTTTAAATATTTATGTCTAGTACACTTCATGAAATTGTTGTAGCTAGGTGTTTTATTTTAATTAGTTAAGTCAATTTGGTTGAAATATTTGGTGATTCAAATGTTTATGATCAGATTGGCTAAGTGGAGTAATTGAATTTTTTTTTCATACAGACATAGACATGGATCAGCGTTTGTGGATTGAGTCTGTATTAAACAGTACATGTTCTGAAACCACAGGATGCAAAGTAAAGAATTACACAAAGGAAATAAAGTGTTTGTCATTACATCACTACTGTATGTGAACATTTATAAATCTACATTGTGGAAAAGAAAACAAGCAGGTCACTATTGCATGTGTGGTTTATAATGTCTTAGAAAAACAAGTCAGCATATAACCCTGAATAGTGCACACCAGATGCAGATGGCTCTCTGGGGTTTGGGTGCTTTGAGATCTGATTATTGGCACCCTGGTGCTACACTGGGATGCTTACTGAAGAAATTCCAAATGCCCCAAAACAGACAAAGGCAATGCATGTATCAACTTGTACTGGACAGTTTAACAGTCTGATTGTGTTAAACTAATGTTAAAACAATTTAAGGTTAAGCACAGATCACTGGGGTGCCATCTAGCTCACCCAGTAAGATGATAAGGCCTTTGCAGTTGTCCGGGCCAGGTTCAAATCCGACCTGAGGCCCTTTGCTGCGTGTCTTCCCCTATCTCTCTCCACCTTTCCTGTCTCTCCACCGTTACTCTGAAACAAAGGGGGAAAAGACCCAAAAAATAATCTTAAAAAAAAAACAGAACACGGTGTATGGGTTAAAACCTCATAAACGAGCCAATAAAAACATTTGGGGGAGAGTGGGTGTGTTGGGTTGGCTAAGTATTTTGTATTTTATTTATCATTGTTTGTTTGTATTTATTCGTTACTCTTATTTAATTGTTATTATGTATTTATTTATATATCATCATTTATATTTGACCTCAATATTTCTGAAACCCTGGCTCCAGCCGTGAAAGGAGCTATTTGTACAAGAGACCACGCACACCCATAATTTAACTCTGCACAGTACCACATGAAACACAGGAGGGAAATTGTGCTATTACATTTCATTTAACCGCAACACCGCAAATGACATTATCGCAGCTTGTTACAGTTCCGGTATTTTTCGTTAAATAGGTACAGTATTACGGCGAGCAGCCAAGAGCAGCTCTCGTGCGAAGCTTTTTAAGATAATTGCGGAACAAGTATCACTGAAACAGGGACCACTAGGAACTACATTATCGTTTTTGCCGTTCATAGTTTCTCTCCGGAACCATAACAGAGTGACACGCAATCTTTAAAAGAGGGAAATAAAGAAGATGGCAGGTGCCAAAGTAAGTTACTTTCTCTTAAATAATGTAACTACTCCTGTATTCAGCTTTGTTAGCGAATGTCAGCTGAGTTAAATGGGCAGTTTCCAAGCGTCAGAAAGAAATTGTTCTCTGTCATTGAGCTTCAGAGCGCTAAACTTTGGCGACATGTTAAGACATGTTGAGATCAGACTGTATATTTAATATTAACGGTCTATGGTTGAGATTGAAGCCAACGCTGCCACGATAGGGAACAATAGGGTGCCTTAAGTAATACCTTTTTAAAAAATGAAAAATTATTTCTTTTGTTTGTTTACTGTAGTCAGCATTGGTGTTGTGCATGGATGTTGGGTTCTCCATGTCCAACTCTGCCCCGGGCGAAGAGCCTCCCTTTGAACTTGCCAAAAAAGTCATCCAGAAGTTTGTCCAGCGCCAGGTAAACTTCAACTACACATTTGCAAAAAAATAAATAAAACAAGTAACAAATAAAATCTACTTTGACGATCTCATTTGACAAGCACGTCTTTTACTAGGTTTTTGCAGAGACCAAGGATGAACTGGCGTTAGTTCTGTTTGGCACAGACTCCACCAAGAACCCACTGGACAAGGATGACCAGTACCAGAACATCACTGTGCATCGTCACCTTATGGTGCCTGATTTTGAGCTTCTGGAGGAAATAGAAAATCAGATCCATCCAGAGAGTCAGCAGGCTGATTGTATCCTTTTTGCTCCGTACTTCTGATCAGTTTATCAGTTAACCCAGGAGGTATGGTATATAGTGAAGTAAGACTACATCTAATACTCTTTTAATATCTACACATTGATTAGTATTTCCAGATTACGTTTGTCAGACCCACCTTAAGGTTACTGTTTTATTTGATTTGTTTGGGATTTTTGCATCAATGTGATTTAAGTCCCTTGTTTTGTTGTGTATTTAATTTTCTGAAAAAGTCAAAACAGACATTCCTGGGTGGTTATTTTAATCATTAACAATTTTTGAATAGATTTCTCAGAAAATGTATTATATGACAATATATATATTGATATTTTGATATAAATTCACATATACAGCGATATAGGATGTAATAATGATAATATCATTCACACCCCCAGGCTTTTGTTTATTTGTAGTAACACAGTGCTTACAGGAAGTCCTTCAATCAACCTTTATCTCTGCAGACATTTGTATTTGTCTGAAGGTTACAGGGTTCATATCTTCAGGCTAAGTGTAGTGTTTTAAGCTGTTTAGTCTGACCAATAAGATAAGGTCAGGTTATATTTATCAGAAGGACCTAAATAAGTGTTTACCTAAATATGTTTATTTAAAACATTTTTTAATCTTTTTCAATTAAAATTAAATATCAGCAAAATTGGTGATGATCAATTTTACGTTAAATATCAAATCAAAATTACTTGTGAGATTAGATCCACTCAAGTTATGTCTAGTGTTTTGGAATCAGTTGTCTAAAGTGGCCTCTCCTGTCTGTTTGTGTTAGTTTTATTTTTACTATGTGCCTTTAATTTAACAATTCTGATAGAGTTTCTATGTAAAGACCAAACACTTTGACTTTAATCATGCGTCAGATCCTGTTTGTGTCCAGCATAATAATCCGAGATGATGTGTGAGAGTCTGTTACCGCCTTAACTCCTGTTCCACAGGGCTGGATGCTCTTGTTGTGTGTATGGATCTTCTTCAGACTGAAACAAAGTGAGAAGCTGCCTGTATCTTATACACAATTCTCCTGATTCACAAACTGATGTCCATGCATTTAAATGTTAATTTAGCTGATGGGATTATTATTCTATTTTTATCAATGACATTGTGTTTTGGGTTTCTTTTCAGGGAAAGGAAGTGTGATCGTCTCAACATTGTTTTCTTGACTGACCTGAACACTGAGGCCAGCTCAGAGCAGCTGGACGTTATTATTGAAAACCTGAAAAAAGCTGGCATTAGCCTGCAGTTTTTGTAAGTTTCAGAACTTGAAGCAAATAAAATGTATATAGAAGCCCCACAAATTTGCCCAGTGACGTTATAGAATATCGATAATAGTAATGCAGTTGTGTGTGTCAGTTCTTTTGTCATAATTATTCAAATGTCCTAATACTTCCTGTACAGTTATTAGAAGTCACTATTCTGCTCAAACCTTCCATGGTACTTTCATGGCATTGACTCATACCTATGTATGTATCCTTCCTTCCACCAAACCATTTTCAGTTTGCCTTTCCCTGCGGGGGACAATGAAGAGGGTGGTGGAGATGTGGATGGCAGAGACCCTGGTCAGCCAGGCACAGGCAAAGGTCTATCCAAGGAACAGAAGAGTGGCCTAGACATGGTGAAACACATCATGCTAAGCCTGGATGAGGAGGACGGCCTGGAAGAAATTTACTCTTTCAGGTTGGCCTGCTTGGCCATGTCTCATATTTGTCATGTCTCACTTCTTTCTTCCTAACATATGTTTGTCTCTGCATCACAGGGTGTTTCTACATTTAAAAGTAGTAAGTGCTATTAGTTGATGATGTCAAATGACATAGCGTCCCATTTTTCCCTCCTGCTGTAGTAAAGCAATTGAGCAGCTGTGCATGTTCAAGTGCATTGAGAAGAGACCTATGGCCTGGCCCTGTCAGCTGACCATCGGCAGCTGTCTGCCCATCCGTATTGTTGGATACAAAGCAGTAAGTTTACTGTGAATGTCACTAGATGAATATACTTAGTATACAGCTTTATTGAACAAAGATATGTCCACATTTAATCATGTGGTAGTGTTGTACTTGTTGCCTAAGTATTGTAAACTTGTAGAAGTTTATGTATGATTTGCTCATTAACTTATTGTATGTAAAAGTAACACTCCAAATTTCTTTCATATTGCTATTGTGTCATGTAAATACCCAGCTCATCAGTTATAGTCACATAAAGGTTTTGTCATCCACAACTACTCCCCATGTGTTCCAGGTGACAGAAGAGAGACTGAAGAAAACGTGGACTACAGTTGATGCTCAAACCAACCAGAAAGACGACGTGAAGAGAGAGACTGTCTACTGTCTGGATGATGACAATGAGACAGAGGTGCAGAAGGATGATACTATCCAAGGTAAGACATTTGTTTGAAACAAGATTACTTAATGTTGTACTTATAACTTAATAACACTGGGAACAAATGCTTCTTTTTCGTCCACAGGTTTTCGTTATGGAAGTGATATTGTGCCCTTCTCCAAAGTAGATCAAGACCAGATGAAATACAAACATGATGGGAAGTGCTTTGCTGTTCTTGGCTTCTCGAAACAGAACATGGTATTATACTGTTTGTGCTAGTGGGATGTATATGGCATTTAAAACAAATCTCAGATGAAGTAAACCTAAACCTTTTAGACTGAGCTGGTGTTTTAGATTCACCTACTGTTTCTTTTCACCGTCTGCCTGCAGGTACGACGCCATCAGTTCATGGGGACTCAAGTCATCAAGATATTTTCTGCCAAGGATGATGAGGTGAGAATGGAGAGTCCCTACACATTGCTAGGGACTATGTGTTGATACTGACCTGTTTCGGTTTCTACTGTTCTGTCTGAGCAGCATGCAGGAGTTGCGCTGTCTGCTCTCATCCGAGCGCTAGATGAACTCAACATGGTGGCCATTGTACGTTACGCCTATGACCGACGCAGCAACCCTCAAGTAGGCGCAGCCTTCCCTTGCATCAAGCGGGAGTATGAGGTCAGATCACACACTCCTAAACATACTGTTTAGGTAAATTAACTGAATCTGTGTCAAATAGCACCAAGCTAATTGTTTCTCTATCTCTCTCCCTCAATAGTGTCTGATGTACGTCCAGCTGCCCTTCATGGAAGACCTCAGACAGTTTGCATTTCCTTCTCTCGCAAACAACAAAAAGTTCACTCCATCAGGTACAAAACACCTCACAGAACTGACTTTAACTATCTTACAAACTCACACATTCATGGTAAACTGACTGCAGACTTTCCACAAGAGGGAGCCTTCCAATCGTCTTCATCATTGCAGCAGCAGCTACAGTTTTTAGACCTGCAGTTGTGAACATGACTTTGTTGCCCCCTTCAAGTGCAAAAAAGCTATTGCAATTTTCACACTGTTTCACTAGTTTCCTTGTATGTAGTTTACACACACATACACACGCACACACACACACACACACACACACACATTGTCTACATTTGCGGTTCTTAACTGCCACTGCTCATATTTAACTAGTTTATATGTGGCACTGGTTCAGGATTGCAGGTCTGTTGCTGGCGCTGCAGCTCAGCTCACTAACACTGTGTGTATCTTTTTAAAGAGATAAATAAGTTCACTAAGAGATGAATGGACTTGTGTGTTATATGATTCGTCTAGACACCCAGCTGTCTGCTGTTGACTCTCTTATTGACTCCATGATGTTGGTAGAGGGGGATGATCAAAAGGACATGTTCAAGGTCCACCACATTCCCAACCCTGCTTTCCAGAGGCACTTCCAGGTACTGCAATACGGTTTGTATTCCAGAGATACACTACTTCTATTACTTACTTATTCTGATTTGAAGCAGATGAGGTTTTGAAGGAGGGGTATCATTTTTTTGAAGTCGGCAAAAAAAAGATTTCATCTGTCCGGCTACACCTTCACCAGCTAGAGGCTATTGAAATTTAACCTGGATTGCCTCCTTCCTCAGTCACGGTCTGTCTCACCTCCTCTACCCAACCTTTCTATCAGTGTCTGCATCATCGAGCAGTAAGACCCGGCACCCCTCTTCCACCCATGGAGCCATGGCTGAAGGCTGCTCTTGAGCGCCCTGAAGTCATCAGTGAACGTTGCCAGGCTCCATTAAAGGAGATAAAGAGGAAGTTTCCTCTGACAGAAGTGGAGAAGAAAAAGGAGCTCAAGACTAGTGCTCAGATTTTTGGCAAAGAGTAAGTTTGATTAAGTGTGTGGTGGTGGGTGTTTGAACGTTACAAACAGGGTTGTTAGTTATGTTGTAGTCTGGGCCAACGACAGTACATTCCTAGGATAATTGCCTCACAGCCGGCTCCCCGGATATTTGGCCGGATGTGCTCCGCCTTCCGCTCTCATTTTGTTGCTATTCTCTAAACACAAATTCTGAGGAAACAACAACAAACTTTGAGCTAGCAAGCTACACGCTGAAAATTGAAAGTTTTGAAGAAATTTGGATGGTCTTTCGGGGAATGATTGTAAAGATTTCCAAGAAATATATTTACGGTTTTTACTTAATTTTCCAAAAAATACACACAGGGCGATACACTGGTAAGAACTAATAACGTTTAATGTACCCATCTTATTTAAATTTCTCAGGTTACTGTATTGTGTAAACAGTTAACTTTGCAGTAGTTAATATTGTATGTGGCGTTTTCTTTTGCGGGGTGAAAATGTTTTACCAAAACAAGACTCCTTCCCGAGACTATTTTGCAGAGCCACCATCTCTGCGTCGGGAGCTTAGAGCTGCCTAACACAGTCTCTCCAGGTCTGACTCTGGACCTCTCTCTGTCCTACTCTTTTATCCTCCTCCAAGTTTCCTCCTTCCGCCATGGTGTCTATCGCCGCTAATCAGTTCTATTTGCTCCACACCAATGACTGTGTGTCCCGTTCTGATAATGTTAAAATCTTCAACTATGTGGATGATACAACAGTAGTAGGACTGATCAGTGACAGTTGTGAGTCAGACTACAGATCTGAAGTGGCAGCCTTAGAGGTATGGTCTAAGAGGAACAACCTATTTTTATATGTTAACAAAACAAAAGAATTGATTATAGATTTTAGGAAAAACAGGCAAGGTGGTGGAGAAAGTGTCCAGTTTTAAATTTCTTGGCACCACCATATGTCAGTCCCTGAAGTGGGAGGTCAACGCCAACCTCATTATAAGCAAAGCCCACCAGAGGCTTCACTTTCTGCGCAAGCTCAGGAAGTTTGGTGTAGCTAGGGATTTGTTACTCTAAGATATTTTATTAGATGCATTCTGTTCTAATTGTTTATCAGGAGCACTTTGCTCCAGTAATTCTGAAATTGTCCTATCTTACACATGCCAGACAAGAGGAGGAAGCGAGGCTACAGGACATTTTATTCTTATACGATTTATTTCTTCTACATACGATAGTCATTGGTTTAAAGTAATGCAAACAGCTCTTAGTGTTTTTTTTTTTCTCTACTGGGGAATGTATGTATGGTAGAGCCGGACCTTACTCCAAAGCGCTGTAGAGATAGGTCTGGCAATGTGAGACTAGTCATGTTGTAGTTGTCTTCAAAATATTCATGTAGATTGTGTAAAAGCATTGCTTATTTTATTATCTTTCATTGGTGTTTTGTAAGTGCCTGTGCGGAGGTTCTACTGATTATAAAACTATTTTCAGTATTCTAACTGACCCCTTTTGCCATTTGCAGCTCTGAGGAGCCAGATGCCAAGAAGGCAAAAGGAGACGACGAAGAGGACGAGTATAGCCTGGCTGACATTGCCGAAGGCTCTGTGACTTCGGTGAGAATCAGGGGAGCTGGATTGTATAATAATCCTCGATAACTGCTTTCTATAAAATCATCTATTCCAAATAACATATTTCACCACTTGTCTGGACAGGCATGCTTTAAAGTGTCCATTTTACTTCAATTTTCACTCATTTTAAACACTTAACCAGGTGGGAAGTGTGGATCCAGCCAGAGACTTCCATACTCTGATAAGGAAGAAGAGTCTGCCATTTGGAGAGGGTGAGGTCCAGTTTTGTTTTTTTCCGGCGAGCTGGTCTGATAAACATCTTTTCTGTTTGTATTATAAACCATCTTGATTCAGGTTCGCTTGTGTACTTGTGTTTATCTCCTTTGTTTGGTTGTGGTGACCCCCATGTCCTTTCCAGTCTGTCAGCAGCTGACTCACAGGATAGAGCAGTTGCTTAGCAACAAGAACACACACTACTACATGAAAAGCATCACCTGTATCCAGGCTTTTAGAGAGCAGTCCATTAAGGTAAATAAACATTTACTATCTTCCATTTGGGGAAATACATGATGATGTGGATTTTTTTCTGTTGTAAGAGTCTATATGAAATAATCTGGACATGTCCAAATGCATAGTTTGGGTTTTGCTATGGAGTTCATGGGTCAATCATAAGATCACAATGAGTCTGTTATATATCTCACTCCTTGAACCAAGGCCAGTTCTTGTCTGAGTATGTGCTTTTTTAAGGAGACTCATAAATAGATTTTGAATGTTTCATATTTTTCATAATTCAGCTGGGGGATGCCAGTCTGTACAATGGCTACCTCCAGTCCCTGAAAAGAAGCATTCCAAATAGAGGGCTGGAGGTCTTCTGGGACCTGCTTCTTCAAGGTAGGATAAACCTCTATATTCAAGGCTGCGGGATTTCTCTCAAATCACACCTCCCTTAAGATGAAAACATATTTCCACATCATTTATTGATTGCAAAATAAGTAAATGATGCAAAACTGGAAGCTGGATGATTCAAAATGAATCAAAAGTCTGCAAAAAAGGAGTTTGGTGATTTTGGACCTGATTCTTGCTGTTTGACAGATGCCATCACTCTGATCAGTAAAGACGAGGTTGAAGGAAGCACTGTATCCAAAAACGAAGCTAATCAGGTGACTCCCCTATTTAACCCTTGTGTTGTCCTTTGGGTCACCATCGCGTACTATGTCATTTCACGTGAACTGAAATAAGCCAAACAAGTCCCTGTGACACAAAGAAAAACACAAGGGTGTGAGCGGTTGAGAAAACAGAAACTGTTTTACATATTTGAAATAAAGGTGATCTTGAGAAGGTACTCCTACTTACTTAAGCCTATTTTGTCCTCAGTTTCTGGTTACTGAGGAGAAGAAAGAAGAGGCAGCTGCACCACAAGTTGAAGATACTGGAGATGTTGATGACTTGGCAAGTGTGACTTTTTATTCTGTAATCTTTTCAGATTTTAAATAAGTAACTGTTCCAGTGCCCCAAACTCCCATTAAGACCATTTCCTGTATATTTGCAAGACAACCTAGTGAGACCTTTTATATAAACACTTTATAAAAACTATTCTACAGTCTTACATATTTTTTTCTCTTTCTGTGCAGCTGGACATGATGTAAGAAGGGAGGCAATTGGAATGTCTGCCGTGGACATGCAGAAGAAGGCCATCATTCAACTTGTCCAGACCAAACCAATCTAAAAAAATTCAGCCGTCCATTGTTCTGCCTCCTACTTGGGGGAGCCCTGATACTTGTAACTGGTGATACTGAGTAACTGCATACACACCGCACACAATGGTATTTGACCTAGCTAATGTTTACCCTAGTACTATAAACTTTTGCAAGGATGTTATGTTAGATGCTTTTTGTCCTAAATGTCAAAATGATTGTAATTTTAATGAATATCTTGTTATAATTCCATGGTTAATTTCAGTAATGCTGGATACAGTGAGTGCTTTAAATCTCAAGATTTATGTGCGCTACATACCCTTTGTGACTTTACAGAAGACATCACTCCAAAATACTGCCAATAAACTGCAAGTTTATTATCTAAAAGCTTAATGGTTGATGATGAATTATTTTGGTTTTGGTACAACAACATTTTGAAGATGAATACAATTTTCGTGACTGAGTCGTAATAAACCAGTAACTCATGTTTAAAAAGCTAGATTAACAAAAGAAGCACCACTATAATGTTCACATCCATGTGTTCTCTCTTTAACACACCCACTGGATGAAACGGTCAAACAAACTGGATTGGGGCAGAGCAGCGAAGTCTTTTCCTTTAAAGATGGCGTTCTGGTCATTCATGGCCAGCTTTACTAGGACTTTTTGGTCAATGTCACTTCTTGTGGCTACCACTGTGGAGACAATCTGTGCTCTGCGCATGGCACTAATCGCTTCGTCCAGGTTTTTGCTGTCAGTAATGCCGTCTGTGATGAAAACAAATGAAACCTCTGCGTTGCGTCTCGTCTGGCGTGCATTTTCTCTACCCAAGATGTTGTCAATGGCGTTGAGGATGGCAGGCCCTACACTTGAAGAAGAATCCAGATAAGGTAAACGTGCTAAGCCATCGGCGATGACAGCACGATCGTGTGTGAGAGGAAAGGCCATGTGGTTCTCGTTCTCTTTGCCAAACTCTATCAGCGCCAAGCGGGCTCGCATACGATCAGTCTGGCTCTGGGCCAGTCCCAGTCTTTCTGCCACCTCCTCCACAAATTCACGGACATGCCGGAAGTTCTCCATCCCCAGTCGCTCTGAGCCATCTAGTAGAAATACCAAATCCACTGGCCGCTGGACACATGGCGCTACATCAGGTTCTGTAATAAAAGGAAACAAATCGCACACTGAGCAGCACTTCTTTATACCACTGAACAAATCATTAAGCCATGAATAATACCTACCACTTTTACAGGGAAGATCAGGGCACACAATCTCAGGATCTGTAAGAGAAATCAAATGGATATAGATTAGACAAATGGTCAGAAGGACCAGTATTGCAATCCTGCTGTTTGTACTGGTACAGGCTTACTGGGACAGAGCACAGTCTCCATCTTCTCTATGAAGTCCTCAGCCACCAAGTCAACGTATCGCCTCATCCCAGTGACGCGTTCCTGCTTGTTACACGCGATTGAACCCAGGATATTATCATCCTGTTTCTGTTGAAACATATCACCAACCCCGATGGCATTCACCACCACACCGTTGTTGCAAAGGTAGAGCAGATCTTCATCGTCACGGGGGTCATATCGGCCATCTGTGATCACCACCACAGATACTTTGGCTTGGGCTCTCTTGCCATCCCTGATGAGTGTATCATAGGCAAACTTGAGAGCTGAGGGTGTGAAAGTGCCCCCGGCAATCCACTCTAGCTCCTTCACTGCCGTTTTAAAGTCAGAAATAGAGTTGATGTTTGGATCATTGAGGCGAATGGCCTCAAAGGTCCCGTTGTGACTGAACTGTACGACTCCAACTCTTGTGCCTAGAAATGGTAGAGATGGCAAATTTTTCAGATGAGGCTGTTACACAATAGGTTGTTAACAAATCCCACAAAAAGACCACAACTAAAAATGTCTTAATCTGTCTGTCAATACTTTACAAATGCTTTTCCCAGTTTGAAAATCTATAAAAATAGGTCACAAATATGTTTTTATAATTTTTTGCATTTGTTGGGGATTACTTTTGGTTACGTATTATTACACACACAGTGCTGTTGTGAGTGTTTACTGGGCAGGATGCTGTATGTGGAATTGACTCAAAATTAACTACCATCCATGTCCATGGCTGTTTTGTGCTGGTTTTTTTTTATTACTTTTTAGACATCAGTGGAGGTAATGGAACAGAGAAATTAGCTATAAAAGGCTTGGGCTACGCAGATAATACTTTTCAGTATCATAAATTAATTGTTGGTTTTGGTCTTTTGGATTTGTTGAAAATATAAAAATTGCCAACCTTATCCTTTAAATTTTTTAGTTGTAGGTGTGTTAACAGAAACATTAATACAAAAATATGTCTAATGTTTGGCTTTGTGTTCACATCAGTACAGTATGAAGTTGAAATATCAAGTGGTTACACTTTAGCTGACTGAACTGTATAAAGAGTGTAGCACCAATATGGGGTCCTGTATATTTGACTCTAACTTTATATTAAATGGTGGATGAAGTGATACACTCCACTAAAATGGCTAATCTTTTATGGCAATCTCTACTTTGTTGTTACTTGAAACTGTGTCTGCAAAAAGATTTAAAGGGACGTCTGTGCTGTGTTTTTGCTCAACTGTACCGGTTGATGACGCAGGGTCGCTGGCCATAGATCCCAGCCTGTTGATGGTGTTGATAACAAAGTTCTTTTCTAGGGTGAAATTTGTCAGCCCAACGCTCTCTGAGCTATCAATTACAAATACAATGTCCAGAGCTCCACAGTGCTTCTCACAGTCTGAGACAAAAGACAAGAACAGGATCAGTTTGTTGTAATACTGAATGATGAAGATGTATTTGATTAGTGATGGTATTTACCACAACAACCACACGTCTCCCTGATATAAGCCATGACATCACAGTCCTGCAGTGATAGGAGAGCATGTTAAAAGTAATATAACCAAGGAAATCTAATATATAATATAGTATTTTCTAAACTGTAATTATTTTTTAAGTTGACTTACATTGAGCCCCGGATCGCCCTCTGGTCCTGGGCCCCCCTGCACAGACACACAAAGAGAGAAAGCAATGTAATTGAATCTCAAATTGCAATTGCATGCACAGAAGACATTATTTGAGAGGTTGTGCTGTTACTTACATCCGTTCCAGCATTGCCTCTGGGTCCTCTCTCTCCTGGCGCGCCTGACTGACCTGGTTCCCCCTACGAAAAAAGATTTTTTCAGTGGAAGTGACTAATTTCTGCATGAAGTTAAATTTCTTTGGAAGTAAAATATATATATTTTTTGGGGGTTTCACCCTTTCTCATTTTAGGTGAGAAAGGGTGAAGACATGCCGGAACTCATCATAGGTCAGATTCAAACCCCCGGATCTCTGCATTGAGGCATAAACTGTGAAGTACATGTGTGCCCGCTCTACCACTGAGCCAACCTGGCCACGTAAATATTTTTTTGAGGTTTACAGTACTCTGTACATCTTAGATTTCTACCTCAATCCCAATACAACAGCGGTGAATTAAATTTTCTTTATAGAAATCTTTCCAGAAACAATGTCTAATGTTCTCAGGACAATCCACAGAGCTGCCTGTGAAGTTTTCTTTGGAACTGCTTCCTACTGAAGAAAGAATCCCAGTGAAAAGTGGTCACAGTGATGTTTTTGCATTATCCTGAGTACCTAGGACATTGTTTTTGGAAAGATGCGTTGCTGTTGAGCTTTCAAAAGTAATAATAAAAAAATAAATAAAAAACAACAAATTCCATCCACTTTTAGTGTATTGTAATCTCAGGCAGAAACCTAAGGGCTTGGATTAATAAAATGAAAGCTATCAAGCATGGCAGTATATTACAAGTGTTAGGTTAAGTGATCAAACCTTTACAACAATTAAGCCACCTACACATGATCCACGCATGATGCGCTGGCTGTGCCATTGTTTTCCTATGGGGAGAGCAGTGGAGACAACTCAGAGGAAGCACTACCCTTGGCGTGGCGCAGTGCTCCAAATTGCTGCTGAGCACTGTGCTTAAAGTCCAAATTATTTCTAATTTGACCTCGTTGCTGTTGACTTTTTAAGGGGCAACAAAATCCAAAAGCAAAAATTATGTTTCTCTGCGTTGCGCTTTGCCTCTGTGCTGCAATATGTTCTGAGCTTTACCTCTTGGTTTTACCTCTCATTATGTGTAGGCAGCTTTGGGGAGAACAGGCCATGTACATTTTAAGGCATTCTCTGCACGTCATGAACATCCATTTTTGTTTTGTCAATCAAAAATACATGTCTCTGCTCAAAACACAGCTTGCTCTGACTGACAACTAAATTCCACCTTCAACATTTTGTTATTAGTCTTACAGGTTCTCCCGGTGATCCTTTATCTCCAGGTTCTCCTTTGGCTCCACATTCACCTCTGCCCCCCCTGGGTCCTTTTCTACCTGGATCACCTCGGTCTCCCTGGAAAGATCAGAGTTACTTTTGACTCAAGTATGCAACACATGCCAACATTTTGTGAGGTTAACATAAAACCGTACAGTGGATCCTCTTGATCCAGGATAGCTGAATCCCTGTCTTCCTTTGTCACCCTTTTAGAAGAAAGAAAAGTGTGTTAATCACAAAATGTTAGAGCATCTTACATGATAAAAGTGATAAACAAAAAAAAGTTCTACCCACATCTGGTCCAGGGAGCCCAGAGTCTGCCCTTGTTCCCGGATCTCCAGGATTTCCCATGGTGCCCTGAAACCACAGAAGAAACTTTCTATAAAGGTTTAATCATCTACCGTGCATTTCACTCAACTGTTTTGTCAATAATCCACTCAAAACACAAGCTCTGAAAATAGGCAGATAGTGTTAGATGTAGATGTAGTTAATATAGATGATTAAAATTATAAAGAACGCACATTTCCTCCGGGGGCCCCTGGTTCTCCTGGCTGACCCCTAGGACCTGGCAGTCCTATGTCTCCCTGGAATAGAAAGTAAGAGAGAAAACATTAATACAGGACATCCCCCTCTGCTCCAGCCCAGATAATCACACTGATGGTAATTTGGCAATGCACAGTACTGGACAAATTCTAATAAAAGAAGCATTTTTTCCTTTTGCAGAACAATTTTGTTGGAAGAAGTGTTTTTATGAGAAAATGCTTGGGTTATTTTGGCTACATGCCCACTACATAGAGGCAAGACTCCACTAGTGGAGTTCTAAGGAAGACTGGTAAGTTTTTAGGAAGCTGCTATGTTCTTTCTGCCAAAATCCACCCACTGTATGATTGCCTCACCTTTGCACCCTTAAGTCCGTCTTCTCCAGGACGACCTCTGCTTCCCAGTGGCCCTCGTTCTCCCTTTCAAAATTAAGAATTAATGTGCACCAGACCATTAATCATCATCAAATGTATACAAATTATTATGTTTCAGCAGAATATGGGACACATTTTCTTGAGAATATGATGAAGAAATGCTTTATAGCAACACAGAGCCAAATCATAATGGGCAAGGAAATGTTTGTGATCTTTCTCTGGAAGAATATTATGTACTGTTACTATATTGAATATACTCTTAGGAATTTTCTCTCTCACGATCGCCTCCCTCCACCTTACTGCTGTCTTACTGCTGAATTCTTCTTTAAGGTCAATAGAGTCCACTACAGTTTGTTAGTGTTGCACAATAATTTATTTGGCTCTCAGATCACCAGCACCAGCTCTCTGTCCAATCAGGTTCCCTCTGCTGCATGTATTTCTTTTATAACACATTACACTAAGTCATATTTCAGCTTAGCCAGGTTGGTATTTAAAAAAGTAACTCCTCTCATTGTAACAAAAAGTGATTAAAGTCAAGTACATAAATTGAATTACTTACCTTCTCTCCTTTTGGCCCATCAGGACCTTGTCCTCCCTTTGTTCCAGCATCTCCTCTCCTTCCCTGTTAATATGTATTCAATAATAATTTATAACAAACTAAGTCAAATTCTCAAAATGATATTTAAAAAAAATGAAAAAAGTGTTTGAGATACCCCTTCGCCTCTTGGTCCAGGCTTGCCAGGACTTCCCTGCAAGAGGTAATAGTTTAAAATAAGAATCAAGAAGCTTTGGAACTTACAGTAATATATAACAAAATTAATTATAATGAAAATATAGGTTTTGTACCAGAGGTCCCTTTTCTCCCGGTGGCCCTGGATTTCCAGCATTTCCTTCTTCACCCTAATGAACAGAAGTGTTTGATTTGGTTTTTCGGTAAAGGAGAATCTACATTTTATTTCTGTTGTGTTTTAATTAAAAGTTCACCTTTGGTCCTTGGTCACCCGCAAGTCCAGGGGGACCTGGCTTTCCATTGAGGCCTTGGTCACCCTAAACAAACAAACAAAAAACAATCATGACTGAAGACATTAACTCATTTGCATTAAATGTCTAAAAGTCTATAGGAACCCTTATATAATGAAATATTTTGCAGTTTCTAGTTTTAGATCTATCATGTTGTAAACATTCTGACCTCTGAAACAAGATCAACTATCAGAGGACCATCAAAGTCTTAAGTTATAAAAAATATATTTCACTCTGGGCCAAATGACCCAAATTAGTGCCATCCTTTGAGCCCTAGCATGGCTAATCAGAGTTTACAAAGTGTTCTATTCTCAACAGTTTTTTTGATTCTGTACTGTTTTAAAATACTGCACTATTTTCAGCCAATAACAAAACGACTGAAATATCTCACAATTACTGAAGGATTTGATATAAAGTCTTGTACAGACTTGTACAGATAAATCCGACTGAATTTGGTGATCCTCTAACTTCTCCTCTAGTGCTACCAGCAGGTTGACATTTATGGTTTAAGTGAAATGTTGCAACAATATTTGGATGGATTTTTGAGACTTTTTGTTTCTTGTTTTCTTGTCCGTCTCAGGATGAATTGTAATAACTTTGGTGAGGCCTTCACTTTTCTTCTGGGGCCATCATCAGGTAAATATACTTATCTGTTGTGTACTTTAATAAATGCCCATAAAACTAATGACATTCCCATCAGCCTCAAATGTACTTTTTGTTTGGTGCTTAGAAAATGTTAGAATACACGCTAAACTAAGATGGTGAACATAGTAAACATTATAACCGAGTGTCATTGTGAGCATGTTAGCATTAGCTCAAAAGCACTTTGCTGTGTACAGCCTCCAACATTGCAGCTAGCATGTCATGTTTTTATATGCCAATATCTTAAAGGGGAGAGAAAGATACTAGTTTTGACTTAACACAGACCTTTACTCCGTTGTCCCCAGGTAGCCCAGTGTCGCCAACATTTCCAGGGTAACCATCTGGTCCCTTTAAGAAACAAAAAACAAAAGTAGTTCAGTAAACCAGCAAACTAATCTTTATAGCTACATTCTTGACATATTGTAAAATTAACCAGCCACATATACATTAAACAGGATGGTTGGAGTAGAATTTGACATATTAATAATCTAACCAAAGATAAGGTTTCTCACCTTGGTCAAATTATATCACATTTAGCATTTAAAAACAGCACATGGACAGCAAAATGTAAAAAAAAAAAAAATTGAGTATAACCTTGTCACCTGGATCACCTTTGCAACCAGGAGCTCCAATTCGTCCAATTTTACCCTGGAGATTTCCCAGAAACAATGATGTCATATCAGTATACTGAACAGATTAGATTGATTGTATACATTATATTTGACTTTGACATATGAATACTCACCTTTTGACCGTCAGTTCCATTCATGCCAAGTACTCCTGCCGCACCCTGAGTATTTGGACGTCAGTGAAGACAGACAATTAACCACAGTACACACACATTGACAGTATCAAATGTAGTAGGGTATAAAATATATGCATGCATAACATTTATACTGTTATTTACCTTTGCTCCAGCTGTTCCAATTTCACCCTGACGAGGTAAAGAAGCGCCATTAATTTAACAGCCTTTTGTGCAATTTGACAGATGAACAGAAAAAAGTGGATTATATAAAGATTGATATCTGACCTTGTCACCTTTCCAACCAGTCTCTCCCTATATCAGAGCACATAAGGACATGTTATTGAGATAAAGATGTATAACTTAATATAATGTAGCTATGTAGCACACAAGACCATCAATCAGGGCCTCAGCTAACCTTTGAACCGGGTTGTCCGATTGGACCTTCAATGCCGGGATCCCCCTGTAATGTAATACATTATAGTTAGCATTAAAATTATACAATATTTGGTTTTACAGAATTTTAGTGTAATATCAACGCTAACTTCTACCTACCTGTTTACCCTTTTCACCACTTGACCCAGGGTTACCTGTGTCTCCTTTCCTTCCCTAGAAATAAGTAGAAATATTGACATTTCAACAAAACAATCTATGGTCCAAGCAGGAATATAGATTGTTTATATATTTTTGATTTTTGTTTTGTTTTTCCATACTCACTTTTGGACCTGGAAGTCCTGGAAGTCCAGGGTGCCCAGGAGTCTCATAGCACCTATGTTTATTACACTACAAGATCGAAGAGGACAACAGAACAATATTAAATGAAGTAATACATAAAAACAAGAGATTTGGGAGCAGAAAAAGTATTTATTACCTGTAAAAAGGCTTGATGTTTCTGCAAAGAACAAACAACAGTAAGTGAAAAATACTTGATAATGATGAAGTAATTTAAACCCAAAATATTTCAGATCACCATGGCTTGTATGATGCGATCAATGGATTCAGTCTTTATTTCTGGTCTTCCTTGTACGATGTCCACAGCTATGTAGTCATCGCGGTACAGTTCAGAAGGAGAGCCAACTAAATCCTTCATCCCTAATTCATCAATGTTCCTGGATGCTGCCACTGAGAAAATCTGGATCTCTTTTTCACGGGCCTTCTCTGCCATCGCCTTTATTCCTCCACATGGCTCTGCTGTCACATGGCCGTCAGTGATTACCACAGAAAAGAGGGCGGCTTTTATCCCTGAGTAGTGCTGGGTCATATGCTGAGTCATTCTTTGGATGGCGCAGTCGGTGTGGGTGCCTTTGCCCTCGTATTGAACCAGATTGAGGTTCCTGATGAAGTTCTCTTTGGTTGTAAACTGACTGAAGATATACTGCGTCTCAGAGAAGTTCAGGCCTCCTAGGGACCAGGAGATTTTGATCTGGCCCCTGTACTCCTCATCACCCAGCCTCTGGGCAAACATCCTGGTGAACTCCTTAATTTTTTGCACTAGGCTCCCAGGAGGAGACTCCTGTAAGGCGATGGTCTCTGAGGTGTCGAGGGTGAAAAACAGCCTGATGGGACAGTCAATTATCCCATCTGAAGAAGAGAACATGTACAGAAGAGTAAACATCTTTATTGCTTTGATGAAGTGGTGGAAAGTTACTACATTTACTCAAAAACTGTATTTTACTACAGGTTTGAGGTACATTTACTTTACTTGAGTAGAGTATTCTTCCACTCCAGTAAATTTAAGAGGAAAATACTGTTCTTTTTATTCCACTAAATGTATTTCACTGCATTTGTTACTTTACAAATTAAGATTTTTGCACACAAAACATATCAAGGGCTTATAAAATATTATACTTTGTTATACATTAAACTACCCAACAGTATATACAAGTAGTACTGAAATGATTGGTGAATTAATCAATGAATTGATTGGTCGATTGACAAAACATTAATTGGCAACTATCTTGACAATTGTTTTTTTTTTTTAAGATTATTTTTTGGGGCTTTTTTTCCCTTTATTGTAGTGATAGTGGTTAGACTGGAAAGGGGGATGACACGCAGCAAAGGGCCACAGGTTGGACCCGAACCCTGCGCCGCTGCAGGACTCAGCCAACACAGGCCGAACGCTCCCACTGGGCGAGCCAGAGGCCGCCCTATCTTGACAATTGTTGTCATTTTTTCAAGCAAACATGCCAAACATTTGACTGTATGGTTAATTTATATCAAAGACATTCCACTCCCGGGATTGCTCTCGTTCTGCTGGAAATTCTGCCGGATGTCATTCTTTTCAGATGTCCAGTTACCTTCTGCTTTCTTTGTGTTGTAATTTTTTAACTCTGGTCGTTTTATGAGGACAATGGTTAACTGCTGCTCAGATCTCTGCAAGGTAAATTCAGACAACTAGCTAGACTATCTGTCCAATCTGAGTTTTCTGTTACACGACTAAAACAACCTTTGAACATTTCACCAAAACAAGTTCCTTACCAAGGTTATTTTGCAGCCAGACTGTGGCTCCGCTCGGCGCTTAGCACCGCCCAAGACAACTGTGATTGGTTTGAAAAGATGCCAATAAACCAAGGCCAAACCCTCCTCCACACCATGCGGAGGAGGGTCTGGCAATGCGAGACTACTGTATCGTTCAACCTTCTGAAATGTGAAGATTTGTTTCTTATGCTTATGATTATTTTAATCATGTTAATTTACTTTTAATAATTGTGAGTATGAATTATTGGTTGGACAAAGCAAGCATTGTGAAGGTGTCACAATAATACAACAAGACTTTCATTGACCATTTTTCATAATGTGTAATTTTACTTTTGATACTTTAAGTACATTTTGTTGCCAGTACTTCTGTACTTTTACATAAGTAACATATTACATAATTAAGTATGTTTATAGTGTGGTATTTTCTACTCTTATTTAAGTTAAGAGTCTGAATACTTCTTCCACCATTGAATACATGATAAGGCCTCAATTCTTTAAAAAAATAACAAGCATATTCTACGGAGCTAGAAAGAAATTAATTGAACTTACTCTTGCAATCTTGAGGTCTTGGTAGAGGTAGAAGTGGAGGTGAAGTTGGTCCTGGACTGTCACCTCGCCCTGGGATTGGCCTGGGTCCACGAGGGCCTAGATCTTGAGGGATTACAGCTTGGAGCATGCATAGAAAGACTAACCCTGCAATCATCGCCATTAACTGCAAAAAAAAACAGAAACAGAAAAAGTGAACACTAACTGTTTACTCCAACACTCCTTTTAAATGCAGGAAATAGCTGTCAAAACAAGTGAGTCTCCACAGTGCTTAGGAATGTTTGTCGTTGTTTTAAACAATGTAGTGAATACGCACACTGTGTGGAAAATGAGGTCAATATTTACAGTAAAAATTGTTGGAAATGTTAGATGTTGCATCCCACCTGTTTGGTGAAACTGACATCCAGAGCGATGGTTCCCAAACTATTTCATGTCAAAAAAGACAACAGAAGCTCAGATTCTGTGTAAGGAGGGCCCACAATGAGCCATCTAAAGAAGAAGTATACTGTGGTGTGCTGTAGGAAAGGATTACTTTGACTAAAAGCAGTAACCCCAAAGCTCGGGTTCCGAAAACATAAAGATGGATGAAAATGATATCAAAGGAAATTGAATCCAAGACAGCTGTATTGTTGGACAGTTGTGATAGGCCTTCTGTATGTGTGGTAATGTAGATACATTTACTTGAGTTACTTGTTATACTTCACAGATTTATATTAAATATATATTTACATTAAAAACATATAAACATTTTATTAAAAAAAGATGCATTGCTGTATATTAAACTACCGGACAGTATATACAATAGAAAGAAGTACTCAGATCTTGTACTTTAGTAATGTATACCAGCAGAGACATATTCTGTTACAAGTAGACGTTCAAATGTTTTCTTAAATACAAGTTGGCTAAAGATGTATTGAAATCAAAATATACTCCAAGTACCAGAAGTAAAAGTACTCACTCCGCACAATGACCCATTATATTATATTATTGGATTATAATTATTGATGCATGAATGTGTTCATCACTTTAATGTTGAAGCTGGTAAAGATGGAGTTCATTATTGTTACTTTATATACCTTATTTGCTTTGAATTTCCCCTCGGGGATCGATACATTTTTATCATCATGTATTTTTATATATTTTGTATTATTCATTTGAATCTGCAAAGTGACTAGTGACTAGTGACTGACTAAAGTGATCAAATACAGTACAGTGAAGTAAAAAGTAGCCTACAATTTTTGCCTCTGAAATGCACTTACACCACTGCTGCTTATACAGTAATTGTAAAAAAATAAATAAAGTCAAGTCAAGACTAATTGCTTCATATTTTGATTACGTCGGTGATTACGCACAAGTAAACCTTCGGAAAAGTTAAAATAAAGTGTACTCACCGCAGCGACTGTGCTACCTTAAGTCAAATCTACTTTTAGCTGCAGCTCGAGACTGTCAGAAAATGCTATGTTTCCAGAGACTGTAAACTAAAGATAATCATCTCAATCACAAAGTTCCCATATCAGCGAACTCAGTCAGGATCAGCTCTTGGTCGAGGAGCCGCCCGTTTTATCTCAATTGAGTGCGCGCACACGCACACGCATTCAGAAATAATTTCATTGGAGAGTTGAGGTTTATCATTGTCTGGTGTTTGACATAGCAGCTGGAGTCAAAAGAAAACGAAACAATGCTGTGATTCTGCAATTAAAAACGGTTCTGTAAATACAAATACATATAAACAGCACGCAATAGTCTATGTATCTGCAAGATTTAGCAGGGTTGAAGTGGGAGTCACAGACTGATTCTCTCCCAACAGCAGCTTTACAAACACTTCATCTCCACTGCTTCATATCCTTACATGGAGAGAGCTGCACACACTCGCTGTCTGTTTATATTTCAAGATTGTACAGCACCAGAGATGCCATGTTGGAATGTTACAGCTGCAACTATCCAAAAATGTTAGTTTATGAAATAATGATTTGATTAATCAGTTAGTTGATCAACAGTCAATTAGGCAATCAACCTCGTTTGATGATTGATTTAGCAAAATGCATTAATCTTAAATTACATGAATTACACTTTTCTCGTCAGCCACTGTTATAGTGGTCAAAAACTCCACAAGGGTACATAAAAGGAAAGGATTAGCTATTTTCAACCTGTAATGCCATATGTTGTTACTTTTAGATTTACTTTTTTATTATTATCTTGTTAAGGTTACCCATATTTAATTAAGTTATGTTTCATTTTGTTTCACTCTAAATTGGATGACACTTCAGGCACTGCAAGAGGAATCTTATTTCTCACTGCTACAAGACAGAAAATCAATTTCTCATTGTCTCCTGGAGGACATTTGTCCATTCAGACGCTGTAGATAGATTATAAATGACCTGTGTCTTTTCAAGCCTCCATGATTTTATTCTCTCTCTCTGTTAAAAAAAACAAATAAATCATCAATCATCATCCACTTTGCAGTAACTGTGGCGAGGTCACTCAGTGGTCCTCATGACTTTAGTATTTAAAAGCAAGTACAGATATACAGTACTTGAAAATGTTATGTAAGGCACTTTACAGTGTAAAACCTCACTGTAAGTTTTCCCAAGGCTGGGGGTTTGGCCTTGACCAACTGACACTTTGCTTGTTTGAAATCCATGATGTCTCTCTCTCATGGGTGGGCCAAATTCTCTGGGCGGGCAAAGCAGAGAAACGGGAGGTAACCTTGCCCCTCATGAGATCAAAAGGGGCAAAATTCCAAATCGGCCAATCTGAGTTTTCATTTTCTCAAAGGCAGAGCAGGATACCCAGAGCTCGGTTTACACCTATCACCATTTCTAGCCACCAGGGGACCATAGGAAGGCTGGGGGAACTCATATTAATGTTAAAAAACCTCATAAAGTGATGTTTTCATGCCATGGGACCTTTAAGGTAATTATGTTTAACTGCAGAATTGCATGATGTTGAACTTTTCCACCAACACATGAATGCAACAAAATGGCATTAAAGGCTTAAAATAAACTACTTCAAGAACAACATCTACAAATTTGAATACTTCCAGTAAGATACAGGTGCGAGGTAGCTACAAACTTGGAAAGGAAGGAATACAAGGATTGTAAAAAACAGATAAGAAGATCTGACTCTCACAGAAACCATTTACTGTTTATCTAGTTCCTTGATCACATACTGAACTTTACTATAAGGATGTGGCTACCACACTTGGAAATACCAGCTCTCCATCCCAACAAACTAAAATATGATCCTCAAGTGAATGGTGAAATCTTCACTGTCAAAAACAAAACATAGGAAAGAACCACATTAAAAAATGTGCTAAAAAACATCAATAACTTGTGAAAACAGGTGTTTTTCAGCACGCAGGAAACCCTTACAAATGTGGAAATGATAAATATAGCCAAATGGCATACCTGATCTGGATTGTACTCAATAAAATAGTCCAGATACTGTATGTTGTTTAGAATAGGTCCCAGTCATGCAAAGTGCAAGCAAAACAAGGCAGCCATGTTAAACAGGGAGATTTGGGACTTCAACACTTTTGGGATTGGACATTTAGAGGCATGTGCCTTAGTTTGAGAGATTGAAGCCTTGAAGAGGTCGTCAAAAGCAGCAACTCCAGTCTGTGTCTTACATGGAGTGGCCTTCAGGAGAAAGGGCTGAGCCCTTTTCAACCACACCTGGGAAGGGTTCCGTTTTTCACGTTATAGTTGACAACTTGGCTATACATAGCCTTTTTCGATTTGTCGAATCATTCAGTGCAAAGTACTGCTGTCGATTTTGTTCACCTGAAAAGGGAGAGATGCAATCAGCTTTCAGTGACGATCATCCAGGTCTAACTGCGTTCTAAAGTCCTTCATTCAGAACACTGTACTGCCATTCAACAAAAGCCTGCTTTGTCTTCACCATTTGGTGTGAAACAAAGCTGTCTACTCAATTCCCTCCAGCTGTTCCATGCTTTAGACATCTGCTTTTTGATCATCTTAAGCCTTTTAAATCTATTTCCAGACCAATTTTATTCCAAAGCACCATCTAATGATACATTTCCCAAAGTGTATTAGGAAGATTAGGTCTATCATACAAATAAATAGTTAAAAAATCATACATTGTGATTTCTGGATTTAATTCTTTTAGATTCTGTCTCTCACAGTGGACATGCACCTACGATGACAATTTCAGACCCCTCCATGATTTCTAAGTGGGAGAACTTGCAAAATAGCAGGGTGTTCAAATACTTATTTTCCTCACTGTACCTTTTTAGTGCATAGAATACTAAGCTATTAAAATAATAATTTTCGGCATGATTTTATAAATCATCTTTTAATGTTACACATACATGTGGCACACCAAATCCTTAGAATGAACTGTATCTGCAGATAGCTGTCTTAGGGTCTACCTTACCTACAAGCCACTATGCCTATCATCAGTAAGAATGTGCTAATAATATGTTGGATTCATGTTAAGACATTTTAATTTTTGGAAAAACATAAAAAAAATGTGGAGGCCCCCCTGAGGACCCTCTATGGGCTCCAGACCCCTGTTGAAGATCTCTGAGCTGCTGTTTACAGAGACATGCAACATGCATGAGAAAGACAGAATACTCCTGCTTGTAGTTGTAATTAAATTATTGTAACTGTAAATCAGTATACAGAGCAATGTTGAAAGTTCATACTAAGAGTTGTCTGTGTCCACACCTATAAATCAGTTCCTACCACTAGGCCTACATGCCACTTACACTCACCTAAAGGATTATTAGGACCGCCTGTTCAATTTCTAATCTGTCTAATCAACCAATCACATGGCAGTTGCTTCAATGCATTTAGGGGTGTGGTCCTGGTCAAGACAATCTCCTGAACTCCAAACTGAATGTCAGAATGGGAAAGAAAGGTGATTTAAGCAATTTTGAGCGTGGCATGGTTGTTGGTGCCAGACGGGCCGGTCTGAGTATTTCACAATCTGCTCAGTTACTGGGATTTTCACGCACAACCATTTCTAGGGTTTACAAAGAATGGTATGAAAAGGGAAAAACATCCAGTATGCAGCAGTCCTGTGGGCAAAAATGCCTTGTTGATGCCAGAGGTCAGAGGAGAATGGGCCGACTGATTCAAGCTGATAGTAGAGCAACTTTGACTGAAATAACCACTCGTTACAACCGAGGTATGCAGCAAAGCATTTGTGAAGCCACAACACGCACAACTTTGAGGCGGACGGACAGCAGAAGACCCCACCGGGTACCACTCATCTCAACTACAAATAGGAAAAAGAGGCTACAATTTGCAAGAGCTCACCAAAATTGGACAGTTGAAGACTGGAAAAATGTTGCCTGGTCTGATGAGTCTCGATTTCTGTTGAGACATTCAGATGGTAGAGTTACCACTGTGCAGGCTGGTGGTGGTGGTGTAATGGTGTGGGGGATGTTTTCTTGGCACACTTTAGGCCCCTTAGTGCCAATTGGGCATCGTTTAAATGCCACGGCCTACCTGAGCATTGTTTCTGACCATGTCCATCCCTTTATGGCCACCATGTACCCATCCTCTGATGGCTACTTCCAGCAGGATAATGCACCATGTCACAAAGCTCGAATCATTTCAAATTGGTTTCTTGAACATGACAATGAGTTCACTGTACTAAAATGGCCCCTACAGTCACCAGATCTCAACCCAATAGAGCATCTTTGGGATGTGGTGGAACGGGAGCTTCGTGCCCTGGATGTGCATCCCACAAATCTCCATCAACTGCAAGATGCTATCCTATCAATATGGGCCAACATTTCTAAAGAATGCTTTCAGCACCTTGTTGAATCAATGCCACGTAGAATTAAGGCAGTTCTGAAGGCAAAAGGGTGTCAAACACAGTATTAGTATGGTGTTCCTGATAATCCTATAGGTGAGTGTATGTGTGAATTCAAAACTGGAAGTTCTCAAGAGCAGTACACCAATGAACCACCAGGGGGAGAACACAGGCTACAAAATATGTTATTGAGAATCATATCTATTATTCAGTATCCTTTTGACAAGTGAAGTACAGAATTACAGAAATGCCTTTCATCTTTTCAATTGGTTCCTCACTTGTAAAAGTCTATTTATGATCCCAGATAAAGTAATTACTAGAAGTAACGGGTGGTTTCAGATTTATAGGCCGAAGTGTGGTGTTGTGGTGGCTCAGTGGTTATCATCTCACACCTGTCATTTCATCTTACCTTAATGAAAATGAGCAGCACGTCAAAAAGACAAATTTTTAGGCTATAGGAGAAGTTGCAGGGAGTGAATGTGGTGCTTTCTTCATGTCTGATTTAGACTTCAGATGACCTGCTTGAGGAGCACATTAGCTGTATGCACTTTAGTTTCAAAGCTTCAGTGTTGTATATAGTATTCAAAAATCCTTTCTGTGTCTATTTGCTGCAGATGAAAGCAATGTATACAATGGTTTTATTACACTGTGCAACCAACTAGGAGAAAGACAACCTGTCTAAAATCATTGCATATGAATTTCGTACATGCAGGCTTGCAACGTGCCTCAATTATTTGCTTTAGAAGATATGCTATAAGTAATACAAGCTTTATCATTTGATAGAAAAACTGATTTATGAGTTTCATGAAATCATTTTTGTTTTCTTCATGCTAAAATGTAGTAGTTCTGCTCTGTTTGGTTTCATTTTTGCTAAACATATTATTACTGTAATTCTGATGAGGGAAGAGTGTTGAAGTTTCCAGGGATTAAATAAATTATGTAAACTATGAATGGAAAGCACACCTTCAAAGGGTTGGAGTATGTATAAAAAATGACCAAAAGATCAGAGATAACTTCTCAAAATTTGAGAATACAGCTGTATACTCCCGGCTCCAAAATATATTTCAACATGTATTAGCCTATGTTATTTCCAAAGCATGAAATAGATATAATTTGGGTTACATATTGAAACTGCTTAATCCTGAAAGACTATAATACAAAGGTAATAAATTCCTGTGCATTTGGTTGTTTTGTGAATTTGATCATAGCTACGTGTGTGCGTTTGTGAGTTTAAAGAGACAGGAGAGTGCGAAGAGAACTGAGGCAAGCCAATTGATGATGAACCCTCTGCAACCTCATAGCTCTTTACATGTTGGTTTTCTACAACAGCTCCCACCCATTGATATCAGCACTTCATGGCTTAAATAATTCAGCAGAAAATCACAGTGATAGCTGATTCTCTGCAGTTCTTTACTCCTGGCATTTGATTATGATGGGGAACAGTAAAGTTTCAAAACAGAACATCCACAAGGTAATGTGAATATTAATTAGGAGGAATACTAAAGGCTAAACAGAAAGCAGGTAATGCATTTCATGATGATGCTTTTTTTCCTTCAAAAGTCTACAGTGATTATATTCTTTGTTAACAAGTTAACAGTGTTACATTTATGAGACAAGATTACAGTTGCAAAAACCTTCAACAATAAAATTAAATTGCACGACATTAAGCTACTCATTAATACCAGATGTATTTTGAGCTAATGATGTGTTCTAATGCAATGCATGTTGGAAAAGGCTCAAAGGCATCTGATGCTCCTGAGCTCCTGATATATGTTCATGCTATTATATCAGCTTTGGGCTTTATATTGGGTATTATTAGCATCAAAAATCTTTTTTAGGAGACTGCATCCAAATGAGAGACTGTAGAGTAATGAAAATGTTCTCTGCACAGCATCACAGTATCAGTCAGTTCAAGTTGTGAAAAAAGGGTAACATTAATAACCCCCCCTCATCTCTGCCTTGCTTTGTTTTTAACAGCGTTTCGTCCCTCCTACAACATGCCTCACAGATCTAGCTGTGGAGAATTATCAAAGAGCATATCTGAATCTGGGACCTAACAGATGAGAAAATCACTGGCTTTGTAAGCCAAATGTGAACATGAATATGTGTTCAATGGACTACAAGTGACACCACTGCTTTGCATGGAGATACTGGCAGAAGCAGTTAAGCAAACTCGCTGATGACCATCCTTTGTCAGTAAGTAAAATGTGCTCCTCAAAGACAAAGTACAAAAGAGTGCATCAAACCTGCATTGATTTAGCAGGGTTTTATAAATTAGTTTATCTTGCCTCTCGTTTAGAATGATAACAAAAAATAGTTGTTGACCCTCTATACATTTTCCTAGCTTATATTCAGTAATCAATAAATCAATTTTATTTGTCACAGGAAATTGTACAAGGTGCAATTCCAATGAAAGGTTATCCAATCAGCTGCAATATATCTATCTATCACAGTATATGCAATGCATCTGGACAATAAATAAATAGTGCGAACGATGCAGAGAAATTGTATTTTTTACATAATTTTCTCATGAACTACTGCAATTACTTAAAGGAAAAAAAATTCTAAATGTTTCCCATTTGTCCCTATTTACCATTGCTTTTATGTAGATGCAGACCCAGATGCCAATTTTAAAGTTTTAGAAGGTTCTTTTTCACATCTTTTTATGATCATTGTTATGTAATACAGACAGATGTTCAGGTAAAAATGTTAGGGGAAAGATAATCTAAAAGTCCACTGTTCTCTCATGAAAAGCTCTGAATCTAAAATAGTAGTCTGAAAATAGTAAGGAGACCTTTGAGCTTAGATTCTCTTCACAATATTTTGTTTCAAAATAACAGGAATGAACATCTATGCACATGTAAGCAAATATTCTTTACCCCAAACATCCAAAATAACAATATTCAAACCAATTCTGCAAATCAAACAACTTTGACTTTTATTCAATCCATGTAAGGATATCAGATATGCTTTTTGAAACAAACAAGAACATGGTATTAATCCAATGCAGTTAAGATAGGACTTTTTTCAATTATCAGCTGGTTCATAAATCCTTCACCTCCATGTGAGATAAGGTCTCTCAACTGACTCCTCAGACTGTAGTGACTCTCATGACCAGCTCTCGTGTGCCATTGCTGGGTTGGCTGCGGGCTTCCGGCTGCCTGAGGTGGCTGAGGAGGTGAAGGATGTTGTAGGGATAGTGTTGGTCTGGCACTGCACTTCCGCTGTTGGAGTCCACATGTATTTCCATTCCTCCTGTGGCAGTCACCGCGGTTGTAGAAGTTGAGCCATCAGCTGTGGAGGCTACCACCATCAGCGAGGAGGTGGAGGTGGACACTCCTACCCCAGTCTGATAGCCTGGGCTGGGATGAGACAGAGTCCTGTCTGCAGTTGTGTTCTTCAGGTCTTCGCTGTCCATAGACTTATCATAGTTCAGGACCTTCCACTGCTGGTTCACGGCCTGCCAGCGATGGAAGATACGAAACACAGAAGGTCCCTCGTGGACAATTAGTGCTGTGGAAATCAGAGCATCAATTAGAAAATGTCACTGTCTGGCAGCAGTCTTAATGACACCACAATGTGATATATGTCTCTGCAGTGCTAGATTCACTGTGTTAAAGCCTGCAGGACATATTAGCTGAGGATATAGCAGAACAAAACAACTCCTCTTTAAAGTATTGCACCCTAAACCTCAGATATGATTTTTATTACTTAGAAAAATTGTAGACATGGCACAACTTATGATACAGCAATACTCTCCACTTTTGGATTTAGGTTAGCAAAAATGATGCATTTGTTCTCTGGGCTTGTTCGATCACATCTTATGACAGTTTAAAATTGCTTATTGATACATGTTCATTGAACTCAGTATCTGGAAAATTGAAATCAATCTGTAACAAAATATGCTTGGACCCCAAGATTTTACGGCATTTCTTTTTCATTTTAATTAAATCATGTAGAGGAAAAAAAAACTTTATGAATATTAGTTTTTGTAGCCTGCTTAACTTAAGCTGAAAACCTTCTTTACCATTATTATCACTACAGCCAGTATTCAGAACTGTATCACCATACAACATGATTAAAAATAGTAGCATTTTTTAATTACATGTATAGTAAAATAGTGTCTGCTAACAAATGGACACATATAATTTCCAACCTCTTCTATATTTACAGAGTTTAATGATAAAATCCTGTCTCTCCTCTTCAGCTCTGTTTCTCTCCAACTCTGTGGATAAGTGAAAGTCAGGCCAGGTGACAAGTTAATCTCTGTAAAGTGCAGAGTTAATGACTCCACAATCAATCCTCACCACCAAACCGGAGACAATCAATCTCCTCTTCCTCTTATCCTGCTGTCTGCTGCAGTGGCAGTCAGAGTTTGCTTAATGTGGGATGCCATCACACAGTCATCCAAAACATGCCGGCCCCCTGGCTCCAGAGGAAGACAGCGAGCTTAAAGGGGATGCTACAAATTTGAATTTGGACACCCACACAAATCCAGAAGATGGTTAAAAATGCTTTGATGCACCTTTTTTCTGTGTTATATTAGTGCGTGGTGGTTTTCTTTGCCTAAATTTGACGTTGAAGCTTTTTATTATGTTTGATTAATCAAGTAAACTTTGGTTAAGCATTTCATCTTATTTAATATAGCAAGTGCAATATAATAAATAGTACACAAATGTTGTTAAAAGTCACCAAACAATCAAAACAAATATAAGCCAGTGTAACATGACAGCACCCCCCACATACATATTGATAAGAAATGGAAAAGATTAGTTGTGTTGATTGTCAATAGTGTTAATTGTTTATGCCCCAGCTGGCATGTATGATTATTTAATTTGATGAAAACCTTTGACATTATGTTTAGTTTGCCTGTTGAATGCATGATATACTGTAACTGCTGCTGGACACACTAATTATTATTCTCAATCTTAAAAGGCACACATTAATTCCAAGAAGAATTATGAGGATCTAATTAAATTAAACAAGTAATGAACTGATGCAAAATCTAGCACCTCACCGATGCAGACGATATCCATAAAGCCGTACATGCCATAGCAGATCTGGAAAAGAAGATCTTGTCGCTGCCAGCGGGCTGAGGGGCTGAAAGACGACCACACCAGCCAGGAGATACTGGCCATCAGGAACAGGGAGCCCAAGATGGCTGCTGCTATCTGCACTTTTTCTATCACTGTCAAGGAGATGGCTTGCCACTGCAGGAAGACACAGACCACAGTAACAGATTAGCTCTTTGTGATTGCTCTTTTAACCTTACTGAATACTTAGAAAACACAAAACAAGAAGAAGTAGATTATGTAAGAGAAAGGACTTTAAACTGGATGCATTGGGGGACAGGGAACCAGTGGGGGTTCTGAAAGACGGGAGTGATGTGATCGCGGGAAAGGGTGTGTGTGAGGTGACAGGCAGCAGAGTTTTGAAAGTATTAAAGTTTATTTAAGGCTTTTGCACATGGACTATAGAGGATCAAACATCTCATCCTGCTTTTTTCTTTTGAAATGTCTACAGTGCTGCCCTGTACACCTACAGCTCACCTGTAGTGGGTTCTTGGTGCTGATGGCAATGACCTGATATTTGTAGTAGCAGAGCTCACAGGCCCAGGAACCTCTCTCGCTGATCCATTTGATGAGGCAGGGATGGTGGGTGCAACGTACTGATCCACTGCACCGACATGGGCTCAGGAGCTCCCCCTGTAAGAGAGAGATAATCAATACCAGCAACCCAGGACAAGTTTTCAAAATTTAGTTTTTCATAATTCAGTTCATTTAAATGCATACATATATGTTTCATATTTTTACTTTCAGTAGATAGCTTGTTTAGACAATCTGTGCAGCTGCAGGTGAAACATGAACCAAGCTACCTGTGCAGTGCTGTGATGTATTATGAAGAATAATAGAGTCATACACTAATGCATACAGGGTTAGATTTTACAGTGGAAGCACATAGAATGCAATGCAATGCTGCTGACTACAACAAGAAGCTAAACTTTTCTGCCTCATAATACTGGACCCCACTAATCCTTTGTTTTCTCATCACATTTATTCCCTGCAGATGCTATATGAAGGTTGAAGGTTACACTATACATACATGTATATGTTTGCAGTTCTTTGTGCTGGCTTATTGAGAGCTTTGCATGCCCCCCCACACATACACAAACACACAAACACACACACACGCGCACACACACACACACACACACACACACACGCACGCACACACACACACACACACACACACTAACCCTTTGTCTCACATTGAGTTGTTGATTACTATTACAGTTGAAATGTAGAGGATTTGTCACTGAAGCTTTTATTAAAGAGCAAACTGCAAAATACTTATACGCTAAATGAACACAGTTACTGCAGCTCGTAAAGGGAATGTAGCTGGTACATGTAATAAATATTCTTTTGTAGATTTAAATATGGTAACTTCAGATCAAATACTACTCTAGTGTATAATGTTCTCCTTTAATTTTCCTTTCTCCACTGTCTGCTCTCAGTGCCTTCCCTCTCTGCCGGCACCTGCTTTTTATTACATAAAGAAAAAAAACTTGTGTCTGGCTGTCCTGCATTTGTCAAGTATTCATGAGTATATTTGTAACAACATCCAATATTTGAAACAGTTGTTGTGAAGTATGTGGTAACTTGTCATAGTGGCCATCTTATATGACATTTCGGAGCTCAGTTAGTCAGTCAGATAAGGACATTTCAAGTCCCCTACATCAGCATGGTGACAGCTACATTTGAGCGATTTCAAAGAAGGCAGATTAACTATTATATAGTGTGGTTAACCTCTATGCCGCAGTAGCCTGAATCTTAAAGAGGTAGTTGAAAGAAAACCAGACATTCATTTCAGCACCTCTAAAGTTGTTGGAGTAAAGATCTGTTACGAAAAAGCATTTGAGCAATACCATCAATTTACTTCTGAACTGGGACTTAGGGGTAGATTTGTGAACTCTTGAACCATGTGAATATTTAACAAAGCATTACAGAAAAAGAGCATATTCTTCTGAGATTTAGCAGCCTGATGTGTAACTTGACCAACATGTGTTTTCAGCTTTTCCAGTGGGGTTTGACAGGTTTTCAAAAAAATCACAGTATTACACTCTGAAACCCATCAGCAAAAGTGATAATAAGAAATTCAATAAATGTGGCATAATAAGGTTTTTCACTTAACAGCAATATGTGCTCAGTCTAAACAGGCCTTAATCATCTGAATAAATAGCCATATTCAGCCTGAGGAACAAATGAGAAATTTAAAATCACCCTGGGCCCCAAGCTCAAAAAAATATATCTTGTCAAATTGGGTATGGATAGAGACCCAAAAGATGTAGGCCTGCCATCTTTTTGACGTCCTGACCTGCAGTAAAAGAAACTATGATCTATAAAATTCAAAGCAGGACCTTCTTGTATGGATGTTTTAATCTTAATGGGACTGAACAAAAAGCTTGTAGTGAATGAAAAAAAACAAATTGCCAACTCCCACTGCTGCAAGAAAGCTCTCCACCTCTCCAAGCTGATGCATTCAACTTCTAAGCCAAGGTATTGTTAATCAAATATTAAATAACTCCATGTACTACTATGAATTCGGCATTGAGCAGTCAGTTTCCAAGTTATTTCTACACGGCATTGTTGTGCTGACAGATGGAGCAGCACCCTGATCGAGGAGAAGGAAGAGAAAAGCAGGGAGTTAGAGGAGAAAAGGCCCATCTACAGATGGCCAGGGTGGGAGTGTATTGGCAGGAGCACCAGAACACTTCTGCCTTGTCCAGTGGGACTCAGACCGCACACTAAGACTGGCCTGATCGCAGCCAAGAGCTGAAACCTAGATCGTTCCAGTACAACCGAGGTTGGAGAGAGAGCAAGAGAAAGTGATAATCAATGTGGCATTACTGCCCACGCATACAAAAAGTGATAACTAATTGTCCTTTTGTTGATCAAACAGCAATGATCATTCAAAAAACCACAATAGAACAATGTTTTAAAAAGATGATAAGACTGATACCGTTGGCCGTGTTATTCCATTTCTCTGCATTATGTTAAAAACATCTCAGTGCACCTAATTTCCTCCTTATAAAATTGGATCCACTCTGAATGTATAAAACAACACAAAAGTAAATTAGAGATGGCTATTTGCATTTTTTAAGCTCCTAGAATCAATGCAAGTGAACTCAATTAACTCTAGGCAAAAGGAAATTGTGGTATAATAAAGTAACGCCCACAGAAGCTGAATGAAAGCAATTTTTACAATAGCCAATGACGTTCAGGCCACAAGCATTTCTTTACTAAGTGCCTGCAATACTGTGGTCATTTGAAAAATAGCTTCATATGCACATTTTCAACATATTCAACAAGTTAGAGGAAATATAATCACTGAAAAAATCAAATTACAGGTCAAATATTTATCATATCACAATATCACATTTATTTGCTTGTAATGACTGCTCATGAAACATATGCTTGGAGACGTTCCACTCATTGCTTATTTTACGGGCACCATTACGCCTACAGTGACAGTTAATGGCCCTTTAAAAGTAAGTGAATAAAAGTGCAACCATGGGTTATAATTTAAGTTCATGAATTCACAGTTCCTGTCTTCATAGATTTCAACAAAGGCCAAATGCAGTGTGCTCATGTACTAGTTAATATCCCATTCTAAAGAAATGGCAGAGGAGCAATACTATGTACATTTGACGGAGTACAGAGAGTATAATGCCTCGGCACTGTGGGGCCATATAGAAAGAATGATGCTTGACCCCTCGAGGCTTGTCATTGTGTCTCAGGCAAACGCACTATGCAAGTGCATTATCTGTGTTGTGATTTAGGACGGAATTTTTTTCTAAGCACCAGGGACTCACATATTCTCAAAATGCAGCTCAAGTGAGGACAAAACAGTAGAAGCATCACACCCAAAGGACACTTCAATGTAATAGCACACAGATATATTCCTTTACTTTTTTTCCTTTATCCCTTTTTTTTGCACTACGTGACTATTACCTGAAACTGCTATTATCTGAAGATGTAGCAGATAAATTGCGTATTCTTTAAGGGATGAGGTCAAGATCAACTTTGAAAGCACAAGCTTAAATACAGAAAACGTTCCATGAAAACAAGCTCAAGCCCCCTGAAAGGCTTCTCGCTGACCTTTAGCTAAATAGAACCGATGGATTGAAATATATCTCAGGTTAGCTATACAAAAATACATGAATACCTGAGCTGTTGCTATTTTTATATTGTACTGTCTGTGACTGTGGTACTGACCTGAGCTTAATAATGTTCCTTTGGGGACAATAAAGAATGATTACAATTATTACAGCTGTTGACAATACTATACATTGTATGTATCTGGGAATGGAATTTAACTCCAACAGAAGTAGTCTGGCTTAAAGGATTGGCCAAGATTTTTAACTTATCTTAATACAAAACTTTCATGTCCATATAAGAGTTATTGATCTTTGTAATCATTCCATGGCCATTTAGATATCACTTCATTGTATCGAATGTAGGTGACAGGGAGAGAAAATCCAGTTTTTGTTTGGTGCTATCGAGTGGATGTTATTCAAAGTTACAGCCAGTATAAAGAAGAGGAATTATTACAATGACCAATACCTTCAATGGGCATGCAAGTATTGTATTATGACAGACTTGGGAAAAAAGAGTTAAACCTATCCTAAAAAACAGCAGGACTTTGGTTGTGAATAACAAAGGGCACCTCAAAGAAAATGGCACCAAAAACACAGACAGAAATCCGATTACATAGACTTATTACATCGTTTTGTGTCATATTAAATCAGACTACAACCATTTTTCAATGGTGCCTCTGTCAGACATTCAAGGCCCTTTTCTAGTGGGGTGCTTGAGGAAAGCAATGTCTCTTGCTCCCTTCTTTATTCTGTCTTTAGTATCTCAGCCTTGGGGATGGAAATGTTTTTGAGGTGGATTGTCAGATCAGATACTGGCTGCCTCGGTCTATGTGACATCCTGGAGGCTGGGGTGGGGGCGTGGGGGGCAGAGGATACCTAATGTCCCCACTGCCTGTATCACACAGTGACACACAAACAGTCCACTTGTCCCTCTTATCAAATTGAGTCTAATTCTCCTTGTATCCATTTACACATTTACACAGAACTTGTATACTGATAAGACGGCATGGAATTAAGTGCTATTGACTAGCTGCAATGTCTCAGGGAAGCATCGATGATGTGAGTTGGAGGAGGCCATGGGAAACACTGAAAATCCTGAAGGCGGTACTCTGTATGCACTGCAGAGTGTGCTGACTATCTGGAGTTTTTGGAAGAAAAAAATAAGAACGAGGCCTTGTCTTCCAATCTTACAACTAGACCCCCATGTCTGTAATAATTACAAAATCTTGCTCAGAGGTGAAATGATGTATAGAATTGCTGTTGGAGTAATGAGTTGAAACATATAGAGATTATGGACCATCCAATAACCATGAAATTATAAATCTGCTGCTTGGGTAAATGAAAAGCAACTATGAGTACACTGCCAGAGAGAAAGTTATTTGTTCTACACCTCAGTTATCAGGCTTCACACTTTTTGTAATCCTCCTTCCTCAAATGCGAATTGGTGAGGTGTGACATATTTGTCAATGTGGTCTCAAAGGCTCTGCCAAACAGTGTAACTAATGTGTCTCCAAATTGTTAAGTGCTTGCTTCTCTGATAGCATTTCATATTATTTATTGCAACACATCTTAGCCATCTTTTAAGATTTTTCATCTCCTGATTGATGTATTCTAGTGTGACATTCTCAGCAATATTGTTCCAAAGACAGAGACATGCAGTGTGAAGGCTTTTCCCTTCTATTTCTCTCCCCATCTTATCTTTTTTTCTATTTCAAGGTGGTGCATACATGAGCATCAGAATGAGAGGTATTATTTGATCTTTTCATGCATATAATGTGCCAATATAAATACACAGTGTATGGCTATAATAAGTTGTTACTGCATATTTGTGTATCATCCACACTTGTCAACCATGGGGTTAAGGTCTGTCATTATCCTCCCACTGCTATAGCTGTCTTTTCAAGCCATGCAAAGAGGTGAGTGCAGAATGCAGTGGGATCCCTGATAAGACACTGGAACTGGGTGTTCTCACTGTAAAGAAGCTTGACCAATATAAATAACAATTGTGTGTAATAGAAAGTCTGTATGTAACAGAGGCTCATGTCAGAAAGGGATGGTTTTTGGATTTGAACATTCCCATCATCTGGTCTGGTTTATTATGCTCCTACACCAACATTTTTTAACTAAGATTTCAGAGAGCAGCTTTGTGAGAGTTATTAATAAATGGATCAGATGGAGTACATGACATAGCTTACATATCTTATTTAAACATTTATGGTGGGAAACAATCCTTGACTTACATGTTCTGGTCCCTGGAAGCAGATCCTGCACAACGGAGTCCTGAAGCCACTTGTGTAGCTGGTGAGAGAATACCTCTCCTCCAGTTTTCCCTTTGAGCAGTCATCAGAGGAGCTGCTGCAGCCACGCAGGGCAGCCGACAGCTCTGCAGCATCAACCCAACCTGGTCGCTCTCCGCTTGGTAGCCCGGTGGCTCCTGCTGCAGGTGGGGCAATCCGGTCCCCTGCTTGCTGGTGGCTCCGCGTTAGCGTGTTGTTATTGTCGGGGACGGTGACGTCTGTTTCATGGCTTTCCGTAGCTTGGACGCTCATGGGGGTCAGCGGAGGCAGTGGTGTCGGCGGTGGCCCGAGAAGGAGCACCCTCAGGTCACCGAGCAGGACGCAACAGCGGCTCTTCAGCATGCCCTGGCTGCGCAGCATCAGGCTGTATCTGGCCACAAACTCACAGCACCATGGAAAGGTGCAGGAAGAAAACAACATCTACTGTATGTGTCCCCGTATGTGTCCCCGTCATGAGCTAAAACGTCTTAAAATGTGTGGGATGGGATAGTGGGGGTGCGTTTTCCAGTGTTTGTTGGGGTTTAAAGCAGCCTTTTACAGTCGTTTTCTATGTTAGAATTAGCTATTCTAATTGAAAGTCTTTTATTGTCTTCCCACGAGAATGTAAATCCAAAAGGCAAACAAATCCCATCGATGCAAACAAGTGTCTGAAGCCATTAAATTCAATAAATGAAACAGCTAAAAGAGGAAAGTCAAATGTCAGATTGATATAAATATGCATTCACATATATAAGGCTATGGCTCGTTCACTCAGTGTCCACTGTCATTGCATGGCCTTAATGGTCTGCCTACTCTATAAAGGCTAAACTATCTAGACAGGCTTCTCCCTCCAGATTCACGACGAGTGGCGAAACCAAGAATCAAATCTGCCTTTGGGCTACAATGGACTGATAAGACTAACAAAATGTCAGCGCTCATTCTTTTAAAATCAAATATTCCAACAACACCGAAAGACACATTTTAAATCAGCGGCGATCAGATTGCTGTCAACATCTTAGGCTTTCAAAGCAAATCAAGTCAATCGATGGCGTGGCATGAAGCGAAATCTATCTTACCTGGCGAGCTACCCCGAATTTTATACGACTCACAGTTTCAGGATTTTTTTTTTCAGATCTCCTGCAAGACTGCAGGTCGCTGACAAGTCTGCGTGAAGCTTACATCCCCAATTATCGAATTTCCGTATTCAAAGAAAAAGCCGATGGGTTTAATTTCCTCCGTTATAATCCAATACGATTGTCGGACTGTCCTGCTCTGGGTGAAAGCAGCCGTAGCCCCGCATTGTCCTGTGATCATTGGCTGCTGAATTGGTGCTGCAGCTTCAGCACCATGATTCCTGGGACAGCTCCCAGACGCCACACGTCACCACCGCACAGTGATGCAAGCAGCCAACTCATTACAACTGAGACAAATGCAGGAACATGGTTAGCTAACTTTTAGGCAAGACATCCATTTTTTAAGAGGCATTAAGTTAAAAGTTAAATTACTGTTCTTTGAAAAAAAGAGATGTGAAATAGGCTAACTTTCATCATGCAAACGGAGAGCAGAACATTTTAAAATTAAACTTTTGTAGGCTAGGCTACATATAGGCCTAGATAGATAGATAGATAGATAGATAGATAGATAGATAGATAGATAGATAGATAGATAGATAGATAGATAGATAGATAGATAGATAGATAGATAGATAGATAGATAGATAGATAGATAGATAGATAGATAGATAGATAGATAGATAGATAGATAGATAGATAGATAGATAGATAGATAGATAGATAGATAGATAGATAGATAGATAGATAGATAGATAGATAGATAGATAGATAGATAGATAGATAGATAGATAGATAGATAGATAGATAGATAGATAGATAGATAGATAGATAGATAGATAGATAGATAGATAGATAGATAGATAGATAGATAGATAGATAGATAGATAGATAGATAGATAGATAGATAGATAGATAGATAGATAGATAGATAGATAGATAGATAGATAGATAGATAGATAGATAGATAGATAGATAGATAGATAGATAGATAGATAGATAGATAGATAGATAGATAGATAGATAGATAGAATTATCAACAGCTTAATTAAACAATTAAGCTATCAGGCGAAACAGCCAATAGGCCTACAAATTATTTGTGGACTAAATTCAAATTAAGCAGCCACCAAAAGCACTTTCACCAAATTTTTCTCGTCAATATAAAAAAAGACCCAAAAAATTAAACCCAGTGTTGGAAAAAGTAGTAAACCTAGCCTACTGATAGCCTACTCTTTACTTAGGCTAATTATTTCCATGGACTAATCGCTATCTTAATAGCACAATGTAGGAATGTTTAAAAGTGAATTGTAATGCATACCTGCCCCTTATATTATTGTCCTACGTTATAGATTGCAGATGCATCAATGTCTTTTTCGTGGGTTAGCAAAATAGAAAAAGGCCTTGATGCATCAGTAGGCTAATCTAATACTAATAGTCCTTATAATAGCCTACATGGGTCAATTTGCATGTATAACAATTCACACATTTTGTGCTGATAATAGGCTACTTATGTTCTTTCTTTCTTACTTTTTTCAAACTAACATATCAAAGATATGTCCACATGTTACATGAATACGGAATTTTTTAAAGAAATTAAAGCTATTAAATACGTTGTATAGTTATTATTGACGGTTTTTTGTTACTATATCTTTACATCACCAAGCAACCAACACCTCCACGTGCCTCATGTTTTTATACGTCACTTCCTACGCGGCAGACCACCAGCTTGCAAATTGTCAATTAGCTTAAGCTGTTTCGCCCTGCTTCGTTCGTACAAACTTTACAAACTTTGCCGCCTTTAGATCACACTGTTGTTCATCAGCTGCTCTTCCACGAATGAATACTCATTTATTTCTAAAAGTGCTGTCGATTAATTGCTATGCTTATGTTGGTTTACTGACGCCGTCAACGCTAGCAACGTTAGCTGGCAAAGTTGATGTTAGCAGGAGAGGCTACATAACTTTACAAGTTTACGAACGTTTAGGATAACGATAATTGTACTGCGGACGTTAGTCCAGATGGGTTTACATGGATAATTTGCTTGTAGGTAACTAGATGTTAGGCCAACTCGGAGTGTGACTGAATCATTTAAATTTGTGAATGACTCGTAGGAAACGTTAGCGAGTAACGTTAGTTGCAGAAAAGTTCATCATAATGTCTACTCCGCTGACTGCAGAGCAGCAGCGAAAGATTGAGGAAAACAGACGGAGGGCTTTGGAGAGAAGAGCCCAAAGACTTGGACAGACTATTAGCAGCGATACCCAGACCTCGTCAGGCCTCAGCAGTACTTCAGTGCAGATAACGTTACAGCCCTCTAAACAGAGCGTTGCCTCGGATCCTGGTACCCTGGCTCAACACACAGCTTCTGCACCAAAACGGTTTGTCCCTCCTTTCAAAAAAGACTTACCTAGCTTCAATAACTACAAGCAAGGCCCAAAGCAGCAACAGTTATCTGCTACTAGCAACCAAATCTACCAGAGTAACTCAGCTTCTACGAGACAGGTAAGATTTGTGGTGTAATGTTCAATTATGCATTGTTTGAAGGAAAAATAACACCTTATTTCCCAATTCCTTGTCTTTGCTTGTAGATACAAGTCATTGACCCACTTCCTCAGACAAGAAATCAACATGTGATCAGCCCTGTTGTGTCTAGTGGAGGAAGCATTGGTGTGCCACAGCCTGTTCACCCCAAACCTAACCTCACCTCTAATAGCTCTGGAGGTGCAGTTCCATTCTACAAGCAAACTAGTAAACCTGTCCAAAGTCCTGTGGCACAGCTACCCTCCAACTCATCAACTTTGAATGCTGTACCTGCAAAAAAGCCTGTCATCTCTGTAAGAGGAAAATGTGCAGCTCACACACAGGGCCGCTTCAGAGTAGAAGTGGGGTACCACACAGAGCTGATTGCTGTTTTTAAATCCATCCCCTCAAAGAACTATGGTTAGTATGTGCCTGTGAAACTATGTTGTTTTGCATTCTTGATGCTCAATACTTTTTCCTGCCCCACCACAAATATGGCAAACACTGGATCATAAATACATGAGCAACATTTTTCTTTTGTTAAGAGTAATTAACCATAAACCCTATCAGTGTCTGAAAATTGAGAACGATATTCAAAACAATATCAAGACAAACCGGACAACAAAAACTGTCAACATTCTCGAGCTGATTGAGTAATTTCATGTATTTGCCTCACACCAAAAAAACCAATAGACGATGGTTATTCACCATTCTGCACCAAATAAGGCAGTGTATCAAACCATATTAGTTTTTTAGAGGCCAGATACTCAAATATTTTATCCTACCCAATGTCGATTTTTCTGAATAGGAACACAAATTCCAACATTTAGTGATTTTTGTCTGGTTTTGTATGTCCATCTCAATGTTTGTACTGTCTTTTAGAATAATAAAGTATTCTGTTCTGCCTTAGACCCTGCCACAAAGATGTGGAACTTCAGCCTGGAGGACTATCACCAGCTAAGTCTGAACATTAGGGCAATATTCATGGGAACATGCACTCTTTTTTTTCTCTCTGTAGTAGCCTAAATTAAAATAATGTCAGAATTTTCTTTGGGCTGCTGCTGCATGTCCTCTGTCTTTACCCTGTGTTGCAGTGGTGGAAGCAGCTGCTATTGCCTCTGTGTCTTTGAGGCCTCTGGAAGGAATGGAGCCAGTGGATGTCACAGCTGCCACCAGCCGAGCTCGTGACGGTGTGGCACTGGGGGCACTGCTGAAGCTGTGTAACGGCTGGCAGAAACCTGGAGCCACTTTGCAAGGCCAGTGCGTTCTGGTGTCTCCGACAAAGTTTGAGGTTAACGTTGGTTACCATGTCGACATCATTGCAGCATTCAAGCAGATGCCAACAAAGAACTATGGTAAAATTATGCAATTAACTTTTTTGTCTTCCTGACAATCTTTTATTATGTTGTATCTGCATATGACTTCTGATACACAATATGTTATTTACTTGTGTCAGACAAGAAAACAAGAAAGTGGAGCTTTTCAATTGATGATTACAAGAAACTCTGTGAGTAACAGCATTTGCTTTATTTACCTACTTTGTCTCTGTTATATTTGCCATCTTGTCTGACTGGGCTGTGTTTCATACCCAGTGGATCTCCTCTGTGGGATAGCAGCAGTGGAGGTGGAGCCTCTGCCTAGGGCAGTAGTCCAGGCTTTCTCTTCCAGGTTTGACGGGACTGAAGCCAGGTCTTTAGCTGTCCCTGAAGCAGACCTCTCCAGCATCGACCCCTCGCTCACCTGCAGCCTCATGCCCTTCCAGAGGGAAGGAGTCAAGTAGGTGCCTTTGGGCAGCCATTAGTGCTCAATCTGCATGGTGTAGCCAATAACATAATATAAGGAAACTGCTATTTATCTATAATTTGACAAGTCTTGTAATAAATGAAGAGATAATATCATAATAAGCCAATATTTTTGTGCCCTTGCTCTGTGCTGTGGCTTCAAGTTTGCAGATATAAGGTTGGATTAGAGTGATTTCCATTCACTGTCCTGCTGTAGGTTTTAATTTTTAGTATTTCTCTGTGTTCCTGTAGTTTTGCGGTGTCTAAACAAGGGCGTCTCCTCCTGGCAGATGACATGGGTCTGGGAAAGACAGTGCAGGCCATCTGTATAGCAGCCTACTACAGGTCAGAGTGGCCCTTGCTGGTGGTGGCTCCCTCCTCTGTGCGATTCACCTGGGCCGAGGTAAAAAAGCATTCTGCGTGTTAGAAGAACAAAATTTCATTACTTGGTAGGTGTTAGAGTTTATCACTTTATTTCCATTTAATGGTGTCATTATCGGTCTGCATTAAGTCAGCAGGCACCCTCTTAAGGATATTCTTTTAGTCTCTTTTGCCAAAAGCTCTTCCTTACACATTATAATGCTGGTTTTTCTGCTAAAGCTCATTTGCATCTGAAGAATGTTAATACTGTTCCCCAAGGACTGCTTGTACTCTGTAGATCCCTTATCTTCAGTAGGGCAGAAGGCAGTATTGAATTTTGTGCTTCTTTATCTCATGGGTGCAGATGATAATTTGGATTTCGAAGCATCGGTTTATAGTGGAGATGTTAATAGTTTATTTATTTGGCTACTTCATGGAATTATATTATTCATAAAGATCTGCTTCACCTGATATTGGTGATATAGCCTGAACTATGTATGTTTTACATTACATGTCATTTGGCTGATGCTTTTATCCAAAGCGACTTCCAGTTATTTTTTTTAATCTGAGGTGTAGTTGGAAGAGATGTGTTTTTAGCCTTCAGCAGAAGATGTGTAGGCTTTTGGCCATCCTGATGTCAATAGGGAGCTTATTCTACCATTTAGGAGCCCAGACAGAAAACAGTCGGGATTTCGTTGGGTGATTGGTTGTCCCTCACTGTGAGGGGGCAGCAAGCAGATTGGTTGATGCAGAGCGGACTGGGCGGGTTGGGGTATAGGGTTTGACCCTCTCCTGGATGTAAGCTAGGGCTGATCCGTTCGTGCCCCTGTATGCAAGTACTAGTGTCTTGAAGCGGGTGCAGGCAGCAATTGGAAACCAGTGAGAGCCGAGGAGCAGTGTAGTATGAGAGAACTTGGGAAGGTTGAAGACAAGGCGTGCTGCTGCATTCTGAATGAGCTGCAGGGTCCGGATGGCACATGCAGGCAGGCCAATCAGGAGGGAGTTGCATTAGTCCAGATGTGAGATGACTAAAGCCTGAAACAGAACCTGAGCCACCTTCTGAGTTACAAGTCAGTTCTTGGGTAGGAGAGTCCTTCCCTGGAAGGAAAAGGAGCTCAGTCTAGTCAAGGTTGAGTTTCAGATGGTGTGTGGATACCCAAGAAATAATATCAGTCAGGCAGGCCGTTACAGGTGCTGCTACTTGAGTTTCAGACTCCGGAAAGGATATAATTGGTTGGCTGTCATCTGCATAGCTGTGATAAGAAAAGCTGTGCAAGTGAATGACAGACCTAAGAGAGTTGGTGTACAGAGAAAAGAGGAGGGGACCTAGGACTGATCCCTGATTACACTTTGCATTAGAGCTGCATGATAGTTTCATTGCCTATGTCGCGATGTGCGCATGCGCGATAGTCACATTGCAAGACATTGCGATGTTGACACTAAAACTTTTTTGCTGCTTAATATGACCGTAAACTTTCACCTTTCTCCTTTTACATGATTATTACCATCCAACCCTTCCCCTTTAAGACAGGTGGTCATGTCCAAAGGGGTTTGCTATGGGAAGTGAGGCTCTCCCATGTGTAGAAAAGTACTGTGGCAGCTGCCACTGACATAGTGATGCACATGCTTTTCCATGGGTGGTGAAGCTACAGTAGTCAGTGTTTTATGTTCGCTGCAAAAACAAACTAAATCACCTCTCGGCCATTTTCCCCCCTGCAGAAAGCTGCTACTAGCCAGGGCAAAAGCTATATAGCTATATAGTTAGCCTAAAGAAATAAGGTGCCTGTCCCAACTAACAGGGTTGGGAGCAGCAACGCAGGAAACGTAACACTAATCTACTACAATAGTCTGTGTATGATATAATGTAATTTACAATGATTTAAGTGCTCTTGGATACAGTTTGTTGCACGTGTGTGACATCCAGGCTTTGCATGCACAGCCAACTACCAATCACAATCTATGTTGATTAATTTATCAAACAACCAAAGAAGGACCCGCTAGTCGACTACAACCTGAAATTTAGAGGAAGCAACATACAGGTAAAAGCCAGTAAATTAGAATATTTTGAAAAACTTGATTTATTTCAGTAATTGCATTCAAAAGGTGTAACTTGTACATTATATTTATTCATTGCACCCAGACTGATGCATTCAAATGTTTATTTCATTTAATTTTGATGATTTGAAGTGGCAACAAATGAAAATCCAAAATTCCGTGTGTCACAAAATTAGAATATTGTGTAAGGGTTAAATTTTGAAGACACCTGGTGCCACAAAGTAATCAGCTGATTAACTCAAAACACCTGCAAAGGGCTTTAAATGGTCTCTCAGTCCAGTTCTGAAGCCTACACAAACATGGGGAAGACTTCAGATTTGACAGCTGTCCAAAAGGCGACCATCGACACATTGCACAAGGAGGGAAAGACACAAAAGGTTATTGCTGAAGAGGCTGGCTGTTCTCAGAGCTCTGTGTCCAAACACATTAATAGAGAGGCAAAGGGAAGAAAAACTGTGGTCAGAAAAAGTGTACAAGCGATAGGGATCACCGCGCCTAGTCAAGATTGTGGAAAAAAGATTCACAAGGAGTGGACAGCTGCTGGAGTCAGTGCTTCAAGATCCACCACCAAGAGACGCTTGAAAGACATGGGTTTCAACTGCCGCATACCTCGTGTCAAGCCACTGTTGACCAAGAAACAGCGCGAAAAGCGTCTCACCTGGGCTAAGGAAAAAAGAGCTGGACTGCTGCTGAGTGGTCCAAAGTCATGTTTTCTGACGAAAGCAAATTTTGCATTTCCTTTGGAAATCGAGGTCCCAGAGTCTGGAGGAAGACAGGAGAGGCACAGGATCCACGTTGCCTGAAGTCTAGTGTAAAGTTTCCACCATCAGTGATGGTTTGGGGTGCCATGTCATCTGCTGGTGTCGGTCCACTCTGTTTCCTGAGATCCAGGGTCAACGCAGCCGTCTACCAGCAAGTTTTAGAGCACTTCATGCTTCCTGCTGCTGACCTGCTCTATGGAGATGGAGATTTCAGGTTCCAACAGGACTTGGCGCCTGCACACAGCGCAAAATCTACCCGTGCCTGGTTTACGGACCATGGTATTTCTGTTCTAAATTGGCCAGCCAACTCCCTGACCTTAGCCCCATAGAAAATCTGTGGGGTATTGTAAAAGGAAGATGCAGAATGCCAGACCCAAAAACGCAGAAGAGTTGAAGGCCACTATCAGAGCAACCTGGGCTCTCATAACACCTGAGCAGTGCCAGAAACTCATCGACTCCATGCCACGCCGCATTAATGCAGTAATTGAGGCAAAAGGAGCTCCAACCAAGTATTGAGTATTGTACATGCTCATATTTTTCATTTTCATACTTTTCAGTTGGCCAACATTTCTAAAAACTCCCTTTTTTGTATTAGCCTTAAGTAATATTCTAATTTTGTGACACACGGAATTTTGGATTTTCATTTGTTGCCACTTCAAATCATCAAAATTAAATGAAATAAACATTTGAATGCATCAGTCTGTGTGCAATGAATAAATATAATGTACAAGTTACACCTTTTGAATGCAATTACTGAAATAAATCAAGTTTTTCAAAATATTCTAATTTACTGGCTTTTACCTGTACATGCATTATTAATATCATTCACTTTAGCCTGGATTGATAGTATTATATTAATACAATGGTGTCATGTCAGTCAACCAGCGTACTTCTACCTAATTTCCCTCTCCAAAATTACTTCAGAAGAGTAGTCACAGCACTTACTGGCTTTGGTGTTTGTAAAGCATTAAAGTTCAACAAAGACTGTTTTTTTATTTTCTATGTAGATGCACTCCCCTACAAAATCACCCTAGTAGTTGAGAATGATTTAGTATTTGTAAATGGAGCTATTTATGTCATCTTGTAAAAATAAAGCAAAAATGTCATTTTTTCCAATATCGTGCAGGCCTACTTTGCATATAATTTGAGATGTTTTTTCTGCCTTTTTAATTTGATCTCACAGAAGAATGGTAGACTGGTTTAAGACCACAAGGCCATTATGAAGCGCACACAGTTGGCATCATTGAAATGTTAGCGCCTCTTTGTCCCTGTTTTCTATTCACAATTTCAATGTATTCAAATTTCATCTCAGGTTTCCCTTTTCTCTGAATGTGTCATGTTTGGTTGCATCTATTCTCTGCATAACTCACAGCAGCATCTCCAGGCTGCAGTATAGCGGCACATTTTGAGAAGAGCTTTACTTGGCCTTCTGTCTATTAACAAGAAAAGACAACTGGATCTCTAAATAGATATTTTGGATCAAACACAGTCCCGCCAATCAAGAGTTGGAATCGCAGAGGAGGGTTTAGTTGCATGATGTCAGCCCATTAAAGGACACTTACTCGTCTGGCTTGGCTTTTATCTGCACTGTTTGTCTTGTGCAGTTGGCCACATCCACTGCACAACATAGGAGCTATAACTTAATGAGTTTAAGCCAGGTTGACAGGCGAATGAAAAGCAAGTATAAGTGAACTGTCAGAAACATTTGGGCCACAGGGGATATTTTTCTTAACTACATGGTTGGTTGTTTCTAAATGGGAAAACTGTGATAGTAGTTAGAATAAATTGTAAGTAATAAGTAGCAGTCAGTCACAAAAGTATTGAATTTTTTTATGGTGGCCATTACAAATTTCAGAATCTGTTTTCCACAGTGGTAGGGGAAAAGTACAGCCTGAACACCAGTACTGTTATTCTGAGGAACTCTATAGGGCTGCAGCTAATGCTTATTTTTATTGTTGAAAAATCTGTGGATTTTTTTGCCTAATTAATCAATTAGTTGTTTGGTCTATGAAATGTCAGAAAATGGTGGAAAATGTTGATCAGTGTTTTCCAAAGTTCAAGATGACATACTAAAATGTCTTGTTTTGTCCACAGCTCATAGATATTCAGAGGAGTAAAGAAATTAACTTTTTATTATTTGCTTCATTTACTTCATAAAAAATGACTCAAACTCATTAAACTATTATTTTTGACGGTTGGTGAGTAATTTAATAGTTGACAACTAATCAATGCATCTTTACAGCTCTACAATTTTAGTTTCACTCTGCATCTCTGACTTATGTGAGTATGTATCTATGCCTGTAGGCCTTCAGACGCTGGCTCCCCTCCCTGAGTCCTGACCACATCAACGTGGTGGTGAAGGCCAAAGACAGTCTGCGTTCTGGTTTGGTCAACATCATCAGCTACGATCTGCTGAGCAGGATGGACAAGCAGCAGCCAGGAAACTCCTTCAATGTTCTCATCATGGTTAGCTGTGTGATTGAACTGTGCAGTGTTTAGAAATGGCTGTTTTGTTTTGTTTTTGTCCTAAAAAGGAATTACTGTATCTTATAGACAAAATATTTGATTTTGTCATTCTTTGCAGGATGAGTCTCACTTTCTGAAGAACATGAAGACTGCTCGTTGTAAAGCAGCCTTGCCTCTGCTGAAGGTGGTTATTCTTCTCTTGTTTATTTCATGTGTTATTTGAATTTGGACTAATTTTGTGACATACTCCAAAGAAGTTATATTTTCACTTGTTAGTGACATTTACCTGTCTGTTTAAAGAAGCAGATTCATATGGTGGCGAGGTATAACATTGCTTGGTAAAACCTGGGAACCCTTTACATTAGGTAGGGCTGGGCAATATATATATATATATTATATCGACATTGATATATGAAGCTAGATAACGTCTTGAGTTTTGGATGTTCTATTATCGTAATATGACATAACTGTTTTCTTTTCCTGGCTTTAAAGGCTACATGACAGTAAAGTAATGTGGACCTTGCAGTTACAGCATGTGTGCAAATAAAGCAAAATGTATCCACAATCCATCCCAAAGTAAACATAATTTTCAATGGTCAACGGTTGAGCAACAGAACAGTTATTTCAGCTACATGCCAAGCACTGTAACTTAAAGCATGGGAGTATACGTGTAATTTATATGATCAGTATTATTGATTTTGAAAATTGAAAGATTGAAAAATGTTCGATAGGATCCCTGTACTATTGGACAGTTTTCCCTGTGTTACTGTAATAGAGAGGAGAAATTGTTTTGCATATGTAGTATGTATATATCTATGTTGCCTGGTAACTTAGATCCACAAACCAGCTCAAGCTAAAACATTGCAGCATTTGGATTGTTGGTTTGATTTGTTGCTTTGTCAGCTAGACTCCTCAGCAGTGCTCCGATCAGAGTTGTTTTTTCATCCTCAGGCAGCAAAGAGAGTGATTCTTCTGTCTGGGACCCCTGCAATGTCCAGACCCTCTGAGCTCTACACGCAGATTCTGGCAGTCAGGCCTACACTATTCCCTCGCTTCCATGAGTTTGGGATGCGCTACTGCAATGCCACACAGGTAGCTTAAGCCTCTACAATTGTCTGTCCAAGTATGATGCGTAATACTGTTGAGCTGTAATTCTAGTACACCTCAGAGAACATAGGCTTTATGTGTTAGTTTAGTGAATATTTATTTATCCACCTCACTCATATTTATAGGCTGCAGTTCCTTGAATGAGATGTCCAGTATTTGCACTGGGGTGGGACAATGTGACAGGTCTGCTGAGAACATTATGATTATGAAGTTGAATCTTTAAGTCAGGGTATTTTGTGAACACTGTATACAAAGAATCAGATTTTTGAGTTTCAGCAGATTCCTCCACTGATTTCTTTTTTTTTTTTTTTTGTCTCCACTCTTCTCCTTGTGTTGCTCTACTCTTGCCACCTTATCTCCTTAATTAATTTTGGTGGGTTCAAGTAGGGAACACGCTATGTGATTTAAAGGCCAATTACATTCTTAATTTGGTCATGATGACTCATGTTGAAGATTGTGGAAGTTTTGCTTTGCTCTGTAGAATTATTTCTACCATGGAAGTCACATCAACATGGTATCCCCCTAGAGACTCTGACCAGCTGGAGTTATCCCAGTTATATTTCTATCATGGAAACCTGAGCTTTTCGGTCTTTTCAGTCTCTGGCTGGAGTTGCATTAAATCTAATCCCTGTGTATGATTATCAAGAACCTTGACGTTGGACACGCCAAGGGTATTGCTACCTGCTCTTGAGCCTCATATATGTTGACTCCATTCTTTTATCCCAGGATCGTCTATTATATTACTAAATTCCTCTCATCTATCTCCTTCCTCTCTAGTTGACTTGGGGGTGGGACTACTCAGGCTCATCTAACCTTGGGGAGTTGAAGCTGTTGCTGGAGGAGTGTCTGATGTTGCGGCGCCTTAAGTGCGACGTCCTCTCCCAGCTTCCTGCTAAACAACGCAAGGTCGTCACAGTGACCATAGATGGTATCAACTCCCACATAAAAGCTGCTCTGTCAGCTGCTGCCAAGCAGTTGGCCAGTGAACAGAGCAATGTAAGTTACAAATGTTTACCACAGTCCCAGGAAAAGCTAAAAGATTTTTTAAATGGAAGTAATCATAAACCTTAAACTAGGCTCTGCTGAAATTTACAGTCTTCCCATTTTAGAAATGAATACAAAATGAATTGATCGTTCCAGAAAATGGTTAAATTGGACAAAATGACACATTGAAAGAAAAGCGGATTATAGAAAATAGTAAGATCCTGGAAGACTAAGAGTTGTCATGTTGGCTGAAAATATCACAAATCTGACCTTGTAAATTATCCAATACCCTTTGGTTACCCTAAACATAACCTTTGTTCAGCCCAAGAAAGTTACATGTATTGGTTCTGTCTTCTTCACATGAGGGAGTCCTTTTCAGGCCGTTAGCACACACAAATGCTTTAAAACCGTCCCTGAATACTTCAGCAAGTCTTATTTTAAGTATTTATACATTCTGAGGGGAGAATGTAGCTTAGCGTGATTGTTAATTATCACACTGCTCCTCAGTAATGGCAGTCTTATCAAATCATCAATCAGAATTTCTTGTTGGTTCTTATCTTGTGCTTTTTCAGAAAAGGAAAGAGAAGGAAGCCCTGCTCATCTTTTATAACCACACAGCTGAAGCCAAGCTGCAAGCCATTATGTAAGTACAGACCCACTAATGGTCCGGGATCAGCAAGTCGAATCAGCTCAGATGTGATGAGCACTGAGATTAAAATGTAAAATGAATCCAAACCTTTTGTCAAGCCATTGTGACTGCACTGGATATAAGATAACTTGAAGAGTTTTAATAAATACACATAGGACTGAATATTTTCCTGCTTTTGTTGAAACAGAGCTATATTTTTTTCTGTCACTGCCAGGGAGTACATCACAGACATGCTGGAGTGTGGGAGGGAGAGGTTTCTAGTGTTCGCCCATCATAAGTTAGTCCTGGATCATATCGTCACTGAACTAGTAAAAAAGGTGAGTCAAATGTACTGATAACAGACTGTATAAAAGCCTTATATACCAAGAAATGTATTTCAGGGTTGGGCGGTAATATCGTATACCGTGGGGTCTTAAAAATAGCAACGGTATGCAATGCGCTTATATAGGAGACAAAGATTAAATAAAAGCATTTTTAGGCATTAAATAAATTATATTTAATTTATTTAATGCCTAAAAATGCTTATGTGTAGTAGTCATCACGTGACAGTGTGGAGGGGGGGATGGAAAATCGCGCACGGAGTGACCTGGTCTTGAAGAACACAACTTCTGCAGTTTGGCAGCATTTGGGGTTCCGACCAAATGAGAAGAGAGAGGTGTGTCGGTATTAGTGTTTGGTATTCAGTTTCTGAACGGTGTAGGCACAAGCCAACAGTTTGACGCTGTCTGAGCCTTACATCATAATTTTTAGTTGCGGTAATACCGTATACCGTGGTAAAATAGGGAGGTTTAACGGTATCAAAATTTGGATACCGCCCAACTCTAATGTCATTTTGACATGGAGTACATTTTATTTCTTTTTTAACCAGACTGGCTCTTGTGTGGGAGTTAAACTCTCATCAGTAGCTGCAGGGAACAAGTGTGGGCAGCACATTTGAGCTTAGTACTACTACTTTTTGTTATAAGTTTAACAAGGAAGGGTTGATTTGTATTGGCCCGCTACTTAAATCCATTCTGGCCATTTAATTTTTCATACAGAATGTCAGTCACATCCGTATTGATGGGTCCACTCCTTCAGCTGAACGGCAACTGCTGTGTGAGAAGTTCCAGTGCTCGACTAAGACCTGTGTGGCTGTGCTGTCCATCACTGCAGCTAACATGGGTCTCACCCTGCACTCTGCTGACCTGGTGGTCTTCGCTGAGCTTTTCTGGAACCCTGGGGTAAGCCATGGAAAATGTATTGTCGCACAATAGTGTGTACTCATTGTGACTACTTCATTTTATTTTGTAGTATTTTCATTTGGGACTCAATTTTGAAAGAAAGAAAAAAGTGTTAAGAGACAGATTTTTTTTTCAGTAACCAAAGCCATGAGGAATCCTAATAGTGCTTTAATTTCAACTTTTGGCCGCTTCAAGCCTGAATAATGACTTTAGATTTTATTTATATTATTCCTCAAGTCAAACTTTACTGCAGCTGAATGAAGGTTTGGTGATGCTAATGCAACTCAAATGCTCTTTTTTTATTTTTTATTTTTTCCCCTGCAGATTCTTGTTCAGGCAGAGGATAGGGTGCACCGTATTGGACAAACCAGCAATGTGAACATTCACTACCTGGTTGCCAAGGGAACAGCTGATGATCACCTGTGGTATGTGTCAATCAGTGGGCAATATGACCCAATCACACTGATAATAAAACTGTTTTAGTCATTTTTCCTCTGATATTCATCAGACTTTCACTACTGAGCCAAAACTGTAACAGTAGGGGTTCAAGTTAATGTGGTTTGTCTGATATGCATATTTTGACAAGCAGTGAATTGTGTTGTATCTGTGCTATTATTATAAAGATGTTTCTCTTTATTGATCCAGGCCAATGATCCAGGAAAAAATGAATGTCTTGGAGCAAGTTGGTCTGTCTGAGTCAAACCTCTCAGACAAAGCGGTGAATGCCAACTTCCACTCTAAGGTAAGCTCTGCATCTGTATATAAATACATGTATAATCCTGTTTACAGTTTTTAAATGGATGAAACATTAACATGAGGCTACACTGTACAACAGAACTCACCTAGCTAAATTAAAGCGGGTTTCACATAAACCTGATTATTTGGGTTTGTTCAGGACCCTAACCAGAGGAGCATCATGGAGATGTTCCAGAGGTCTTTCTCTGCAGATGACGACATAGATGAAGTCATCTTATTGGAGGCTGTGAACCACTGGGAGGACACCCCGCCTTAAAACAGTTCTGGTCAACACCACGGTGTGGACAAAGCCACAGCAAAAGGAGCATCAAAGATCATTTCAGCAGATGACTGAACATTTCCATGTTGACAAATTATCTTATCATTACTCTGTTTTGAAAGTTCCAGTTCCCAGTTTTTTGCCTATCATGACTAAATGCATTTTCTTTTTAAAAGCTTACAAATATATGGAAGCATATTTCCAATTCTGTAAGTTATTATAATTAGAAACTTTCTCAAGAAAATGACTTACTTGAATCGAAATAATTACTTAGTATCTCAAAATAATGAGAAACACTCAAAGATAATGACATAGTATTTCAAGAATTCTTAAAATGAGTATCGCAAAAAAGTACGAAAAAGTTCTAGAAAATTGCATAGGCCTATGTGTTACTTTTAGAAAGTTTCCAATTATTTTGAGATACGAAGTCATTATTTTGAGAAAATGTCTCATGACTTACATAACTTTTAGACTTTTTTTCTTTTACTGGTGGAAATGGGCTTCCATACAATGCTTCAGTGATATTAATAGATGTGAAATATATAAACTCATACATTTTTTGTTACTAAGAGAAAAATAAATAAATGTCTGATGTCTATATCTATATCTTGATAGATAGTAACAGTAACTCTGGTTTTTCCTCATAAACCCCAGTACCAGTTGATCTACCAGCGGGCTGCTAATAACAAGAACTTTGTGGTATATTTTATAACTTGATATTCTTAACATTCTCATGTACAGTAGTCACATTGACACTGGTATTATCCTCAATTGTACCAGGAAACACATGCAAGCCTAATTACAGCATAGTAGTATGGTGGTAAAAGTAATAGATTGTTGGCAATCCAAGATAGTCTGAACTAAAGTCTAAAGGCTTCTTTGAAGAGATCAATTGCTTTGTGGCCACTATATGATCCTGGTCTTAGTCTGGAGTTTACAGCTGCTGTTGCAAGCCAAGAAAGCTTATAGACTGTCAACTGCTGTCAGCAGTGTTACAGAACTCGATAGGTTTACAAGTACTCCCTTTAACTAGCTAAGTAAGTAAATATGTGGTCACCACCTACGTGTCTATAAAACATCTTGTTTATTTCATGATTTAAGGAGGATTGCCAGATATTGAATGTTTCCATAATGTTACAAAATAAGCAAGAGAAACAAGTAAGGGTGCTGATTCAATTTGAGTGGTCTGGATCGTCACTTCCTTCTGTCTGTGGGCTGCAAGGATTCAAATTATGTGGGTCACCTGAAAAGTAAAGCGGAAACTTAACTTTAGTCTTCTGAATGATAACAACAACCACCACCAATTAGTGAATTTCCTAGACAGAAAGAACCTGCAACCAATACAACTTTATTGTTAAAATTCATAAGCCATAGGACTCCCAGAGCAGAGGTGCATTACGTCACCTAAACCTATTAATATCATCCACAGTGCAACTGGTCATGATCTGGTCTTCATTGTACTCGCCAAAGAGACTGGAAGAGCAGTTTAAATCTCTGTTTCAGCTGATGTTAGTAACATTACGAAGATCAATGGCCTCATTTTAATCTGAATCAGAAGAGACGCCCCATTCAGCTCATGGAAGCTATCTGAATTGTCAGATGAGAGACGTATCTACTTGCTAGCTACTCTCACTTCCCAGGAAGTATTGCAGTAACTGTAGTGTCCCAGTTCAGGAGTTGGATCCTTTGAAAGATGCTGCCCACACAGAGAAGGTCTGGCCAAACCCGCATCTCCTGCCCAAGTGCAAGTCTAGCATCAACAAAGACCAAAAGTAGCTGTGTTGTCTAGTTTCAATTATGTACATCTTGCAGAGGCTTTTTCATTGGTCTTAATAATGATGATTATTAATAATGGTATATTTACTGCTGACTAAGGGCCAGGGTTGTAAAAAAATGTATACTGGTTGTGTGTGCCTACATGAGCCGTTGTTTATGACGTATTCAGTCTAGAAATGCAGACATTGAAGGATCAAGTTCTTGCATTGGGACAGCTAACATGTCAGTGAAATACTTTCTTCTAATTTACTTACTCATTCACTCACTTACTCATACCTTCATTATGGTCATTGGACAATTCTTCAGTTAAAGATCTTGCCATTCCTGTGTTTTCATCAGCAGAATAGTCTTGGGCTTGTGCTGCAAATAAAATGTATCTTTATTTAAAGTCTCAAGTTTACAGTTTTTTACTTTTCAACCATGAGAAATATAGCTGCATGAAATATTGTTTCTAGCAGAAATAGGCTTTAAAAACTAATAAAAACTGTACATTTTTAATCTCCGTTTATTTATTTGGAACAAGATGGTGTGCCAGATGGAAATGTCACATGTCTTATGATTACCTAAAATGGTTGTGTCAGTCTCTCCATCACCGGTGAGCTGTGCCTCTGAGCCGATGTCACCAAAGATAAAACGGATCTTCTCCTCTGCGTGCTGCTCACTGGAGGAGCCGTGGACTGAGTTGTGGAGGATGTCGGAGGCAAAGCGGGCCCTCAGAGAGTTTGGGGATGTCACCTTAGCTTGGTCAGGGTCTACGGGGCCCATAGTGGCCCTCCACTCCTCCACTGCATTTTCCTTGGTCAGGACGAGCATCATACATGGCCCCCTGAAGAAACAATAACAGGATGTTCATATAACAGAATTTTGTGTAGTATCAATTTCATTTCAAGACATTCCTAGTAAAGCCTGACTATTCATTCAGAGGACTGTGCTACTGCAAATATATCGTGTTGGATTATGTGATACTCATGATACATGCTTGGCTAGTATGACCAGTGATTGCTGACACATACTGTATGATTGATGAACCTTACCCATTCACTGTCGGTGTATTCAACACCTTTCAAACTTAGAGGGAAAGAGTGATGCACCTGCCCACCTTCTCATTTTGTGTGTTTGTTAATTAATTTAATTAATTTTGGTCAATAGCATGTATGTTCAACTATCTACTACAGTGTGGTCATTGATGCTTTAGATATAAATGTAGCAACACATTAACACACATGACAAAAGACAATTTTTACATTGAAATTCCATTACAGATAATGCAGTTACATTTTCGACAGCAACAACAGGACATCTATTAAGGGTAGCAAAAAAAATTGCTCTTCAGCCTGGGGTTAAGTTAATCCTTAAATACAGTACATTGTAGGATATAAAGTGGTATCTTAGTTATGAGAACACACATTTCACAATGGCTAGCATATAAAACTAAAGCAAAGTAAATTTTTCAAGACAAAGTGCCCAGCTGCACACATCTCTCTGGCCATTGTATCCGAGCAGTTGTGTAATAACCAAGTGAAGGGACTAATCGGAGCGGAAGATAACTCTGAAACCTCAAAGTGCAGTGGAACAAAGAATGAAATTGAGATGGACTTCCTAGCCACTTGCTTGAGGCTGCCTTGATTTTAAACAGCTAAGATTACTGTAAAAAGTGCTGTTAGAACTTCCAGCAGCAACAGGAATTAGGGCAGGTCTGCTGCTGTCACTTTGCTCTTCTCCTTCGGCTGTGTTCAGGACAGGTATTGACTTACCGACACATGAATTCCACCAGTTGGTTGAAGAAAGGCTTCTCTCTGTGCTCTTTGTAAAACTCTTCAGCCATCTCCCTCGACAGCACCGTCTCCTTTAGCTGCGTTACAGAGAAACCACTGTCTCTGATCTCATCCAAAATCTTCTCTGTAAAGAGTAAATAGAAGATACATTATGAAGATTATATGATTGTTTGTGCACTTTTATACAAAAACAAGTACATTTTTACATTGTTTAAAATGACCAGAAAGGACCTCTGCATTCCTCCATGGCATCAGGTTTGATCACTGCCAGTGTTTGCTGTTTAGGGAAGAAGAAGTTGATCTCTCGTTCTGCCTCTTCATGGTTTTCACTGCCATGCAGTTGGTTGATAGGCTCGTTCTCCACAGCAAACTGGGCCCTTAGACTGAGTGATGAGGGATAAATAAGTCTGCATAACAGGTTATGATAACATAACATGATTAGACTGTTATGTACCATCTATATTAATAGATAATATTTGATGGTTTTCTAGGAATTATTTTTGGATGAAGTAGTGTAATGTATTGTACAATGTATTTTCTCACTTTTACTCATCCTGCATTGTCTGCTTCTACTGCTAGTGATTTTCTATAATTTTGAGATTGCCTTTAAGAATTCCCTGAAACTGGAGTGAACATTGTGCATCATAGGCTGAATGACACTACAAGTAGTGCAGTCACACGACAAAGATACATTTTAGAGACATAATTCTATCGGAAACTATAAATAAACTTTCATCTAGTGTGATTGTAGGATGGGAAGCATTCTCTCTCTTTAATCACACATTTTTAATAACTTGCAAAAACTGACAAGGTTGAAAATAGTCAAAAGAGAAATGCAAGTTCTTTCTAACAAGTTGTCAGTTGAAACAGTGAAACTCAAACTTTGCTAATTATTCCACAGTGACCTCTCTTTAACTGTGTAAAGAAATTGAGCTACACATCACTTACCATTCAGGACTCTTCTCTCTGGATTTATTAACGTCAGATGAACCAATGATGTTCTTCCAATGAAGGACAGCCCCCGTTCTTGCCAGAGCCAAAGCTAGCACTGGCCCACTGGAAATATAAATGTAAACCTGCAGTAACATTCTTCTCTTTAGGTTTTTGTAGAACATGTGACAGTTACCTGGTCATGCTTCGGAGCAATGCAGGGAAGTAGTCCTCCTCAACATGTTGGAAGTAAAACTGTCTGACCTGCTCCTCTGTCAACGTCACTTCTCTTTGGAGAGCCACAATGAAGCCTGACTTGTGGATTTGAGCCAAGATCTCCTCTGCAGAACAATATACACACATTTGCCAGTTTATTAGGTACAGCTAGCTAATGTGGTCATGCCTGCAATAATTCCTTCATTAAAAGTTACAATGTTCAAAAACTGTTTTAGCAGTGTTTATTTATTGCATTGTGTTAGACTGCATTAGTTTTAGCTAGTTGTACCTAATAAACTGGCATCATTTATAGTTTTAATATAGATATATTGACATATTTTAGTTTGAAAGTGTGACACATTGGTTTGCAGTGATCAATTACAAAAGAATCTAAACTGCACTTGTTATTTTACACCTTTGCTGTGGGAATCTAGAAGCAGTCCCACCATGTCAATATGAACCACCTTTGCGTGTGTACTTGTGCTTGTGTAATTGGCACAAGCCCCACCTCTGTTTTCTCTGGCAACGTCAGGCCGGATAAGAGCCAGTGTCCTCTCCACATGCGCTTCCTCCCCATCCTGCTCTGTTATTGAGGCTGTCCTAAAATTGGGGAAGAAGAAGGCAAGCTCCCTGCTGGCCTGGTCGCTGTTCTCACTACCGTGCACTGCGTTGAACAGTGTCTGTGTGCCGTATTGTGCCCGCAAGCTGCAGGAAACCAAGGGAGGGAGAAAGGAGAGGAAACCAGATGGTTACTCAGCTGGTGCTCAACCAGAGAGAAGCATAATGTTTGGGTGTGTCTGACAGAACAGGCGAGAAAGTGCTGTCCATTTGCTTTCCCAGACTTAAGCCTGAGATTGTTTCACACTGTTGCAATCAACGGTGCGTCAATACATATCTATGCTATTAACATGTGTTCTTACATACAAAGACACAAGAATGATCTTTTCATCATACTTGTTATCTCAACTCTTTTTCAGAATGTAGCATATGTGTAATTTCAGTAACTAACCTTTCTGGTTTATTTCTCCTGGCTTCCTCTATGTCTGCTGGGCCAATGAACTCACGCCATGCTGGCACCACATTAGCTGAGCCCTCAACCTGAGAGATTACCAGAACACGGGATGGACCACTGGACATAAACTGCACCAAGTCCTCAAAGCAAGCCTACAAACCCCCATCACACACACAAAGAGATAAGAGCATACACATATGTACAGTGAACACATAAAACTAGAAACAAGTCTTTTTAAGTCTTGAATCAGGGCTTACAATGTGACAAAGAGAAGAATAAATTAGTATGGATTTATTTTTAAAAGGTTCATAACATACTACTATATTATTATTATATAATAATAATGTAATTATTATTACTATATTATATTATATTATTTCATCAACATTATTGCTTCACCTAGCCACCTTTCCTCACATGTTTTGTATTTCTGAATCTCTAATCATTTAGACTTATCACAAACAGCAGGAATAAGCAAAAAAAAGCTGCTTACACAGCAGATCTATTTTGAGCTCTGTGCAAAAATGCAGATGGAAGTGTGATGTATTGCAAACTAATTGATATGATTTTTGCTCTCCCATTAGAATCTTGACTCAGAATTTAAATTGCCCAGACTAACCACACAAACATACACTAAACTGATCAGCAGTTTGACTAGTATGCCAATTAGTGTTTCTGTATTTATCAAATGCTTTTTCTTACGTCTTTTTAGTTATTCTCACCATACCTCATCTGCTTTGTGCTGGTAAAAATCCCGAGCTTCAACCTCAGTCAGTGTGCGTTCCTCTTGGGCCAGGATATCAAACCCAGCATCTTGAATCTAGCCAGGGGAGTAATGTCAGGATAATGAACTAATGTCAGCAAGAAGGCTTGAGACAATCTTGTCAGTGTAAGTCTCTGTGTACCTTCATAATGATCTCATTTGCCTTGCCGTGAGCAACAGCATCTGGTTTGATGATGGCAACTGTGTAGGATTTACCAGCAGGAACTACAAGAGAAAAGAACCGCTTGAGTGATGAACGGTAATGCAGGTTAAATGGTGAACAAAATCATGCTGCTGGTAAATGACTATGGTAACCACAGTAACAACAATACCAGCAATAATGCTAATGTAGCACTAATAACATTACATTTTTTTATACAGTACCAATTATTCTTTCTTCATTTTCTGACTGCTGTGGCGTCTCTTCCTCGTCTTTCTTCTCACCATCCACCAGACCATCATCTTTAACCTGATGGACACAACAAAACCAAATAAAAACAGTGAATCCCTCAAACATGGGTGTGTACAAACACTTGCATACCTACTTTCTTGAATGAATAAAATACAGCTGCAACTACTGATATTACTAACTAATACTAATATTGATTAATCTGCCAGTTATTTTCTGTAATTGTAGGGTTTAAAAATTTCCATCCCGGAAACCCATGGTGATTTCTTTTTTTCGTTTCGTTCCACCAACAGTCCAAAGAAAGTTCCTTTTCTTTCAAGACAAGAAAAGCAGTAAATGGTCACATTTGTGAATCTGCAACCAAAGCATGTTTAGCATTTTTGCTTGAAAAATGGGTCCATTTTTCAGTAAACAAATGGACTCAACTGCAACCTAGTAGTGTGGTTGTCTATACCGTTTATCTTGCAATGCATGGACAACTATTTGCTACTCTAGCAATGGGGGTGTATCAGGGTGGGTGTTTTTGACTTGAGTTTATGGTCTTTTGGTTCCGTTTTTCTATATTAAAAAACAAGAGTATCACTTGCCTAAGTAGTTAGCCAATTGACTTCTGAATAACATAATTAACTAATGGGCCTTTTATATAGCAATACATTTTTACATGTTACAGTAACAAAAGTACAGGTGTAAATAATACAATCAATGACGGCTGAATTTCATTTAGCTCCTCCAAGAGCCTAATCCTGCCAAAATTGTCATGGCTTACATGGCTGGTGTTATTAGTAACACTACTAGTAATTTCCTACTACGACAAGTTAAACTGCTGTGAGATAGACTTATTCAGAACTGTTCAGCTCTAAAATGAGCCTATGTATGAAGGGATAACTGTACTGTGTGCCGAGTATCTTACTGCTCACCACTTTGCGTTCACCACCTTGCTCCAGGACTGATTTCTCCTTGGCAAGTTCCTCCACAATCATCCTCTGAAGAAGAGGTGCGTTGGCCCCTCGCAGCACAGCCACCAGCTCCCCACCCTGTTCATTCAACACGTAGACCTTTTTCTTTGTTTTTTTAACCATTCTTTATATCATATTTAACTTAACAAGCAGTGACATACAGAGATGCTTTGACTACAGCAGGACCAGCTAAAAAGTCTGCATCAACAACAAAATAGGCTTAAGGATGAGAATTCTGATAAAAGAGGATTAAAAACTCAAATTAAATAACAGGCGGTGAATTGCATCACCAATAGAGAGATCACAGGTTTATTCATGGCCCTATTTCCTCCCCTAAATCATTACACCTCTGAGCATGATAGAGTCAGGATAAAAGGAAAAAACAAATATAGAAATAACTAGAGAGTAAAATTATTAAGACAGAAATTGCATACAAAGGACAAAAAGGCAAAACACACAGAGCTGATTGCTCATGTATACTGAAGCATTAACACACACAGACACATTTACTGTACAAGCATGCACACACACACACACACACACACTCACCCCATAAAAGAGGAAGGTGGGCTCACATTTCCCTCGATACTTCTCCAAAGCATCATTGGTGTCTGCCTCGGCCTGCACACACACACACACACACACACACACACACACACACACACACACACAGAAATACAAGTTTAAGGTTGCTACCTCACAAATTTAGGTTTGAATTTAAATTCTTTACATTTGAAGTTTACTTGGGGCTTACTGTGGCAAAATGTAATAGGTCATCACCCAGTTCGTTCTTTATTTTTCGTAGGAGACTAACCACAGCTCGACAGGGACCACACCACTGTTGGTACACATCTACAACTAGAGACAGTGTGTGTATGTGTGAGTGTGAGGAAGAGTGGTACAAGCATTTAATGTGCAGTTATCCCAATGAACACAGTGGGGCAGCAGCATACAATAAATTACACTCAGGTTATTCACACATTCTGTTTATTTAAAGTTACACCTATAACGTTACAACAGTAGCTAATTGAACAGATTAGTGTTGTGGCGGTTTGTGTTCACTTTTAACATTTTTTTGTTTTTGTTATTTGACACAACAGCAATTCTTTTATTTCTAAAATTCTTACCTGTTAAGCCTTTGGTTGCAAGCATCTCCTCCCACTGCTCTTGGTTTGTAACAGAAGCCTGGGCAAAAAAACAACGAATTAATTTTAGGGCTTCATAAAGTTACCTTTATGGACTCATGTTAACATTACAGACGACATTGTTGTCCAACCTGCAGACTCGCTTCTTTCTTCTTGCCTGCCATTTGTTTGGTCAAATTAAATGGTTATATCTTAAAGAGCAAAGCAATATTTCAAAGATAGGTTTAATTAACATGAAGTATGCCGAGTTGCTGATCACGTAATTAAACTCCTCAGATACAGCTCGCGCTTGTTTGGACCCTTGGTTGCTAAGCAACGGCGCTTTCCGGCTCCGGAGCCATCTCACCGGGGATCTATCATCTGACAGTAGGCCTAGCCTACGTATGATTGGGTTGTCGGCGTCGCTATTAATTATCACCAAAATAGGTCGTATTTCCTTATTGCCACGCAGTTGAGCTAATGTTGACTGCCGTTTGCCATTAAACTAATCAGACTGGGAGCTACAATTATTCTTCTCTCTTTCAACCGCCCCCATGGGTCGCTGTTATAAAACTATTCCTGGAACCTTACAGGAAACTAAACCTTACCTCTTTGTTACCTTTATCCCTGTTCGACTCGAGTTTTTTTTAATTCTTGCATAAATTATTATTTAACACTTTATAAAAATGGAACAAATCATATACTATATGTGCATATATTTGTTTAACTAATGCATATCTCATGATGATTTAATGCAGGACGTATCATGAATTCCTGTTGCTCCCCATCAAGAAATGATCAAGTCTCTATAACTTTTTGTGATTAGTTCACACTTAAAGGCCGTGTTGCAGGTTAACCATCACTGTTGATTATTGGCTACAAAAAGCATTCAACATATCGTTTTGAAAAATGTCTCCAGATAGCGTTAAATGCCAGTTTTTTGTCATTTTTGGTATTTGTGTTTTTTTTTAACTAAATTCGGTGATGACATCATGTTGGGGAGATAGCCTGAGCCTGGTACTACAACGATGGCACCTGATTTGGATGAGAAAGAGGTGGAAAGGCCAGCAGCCGTATAAGTTTGAACCTGCCAGACGTGAGAGGTCAAAAGAGGAATTGCAGAGAGTAGGGGAAGGCTCCTGGTGAGTTTCTATCATTTAGCAATGCAGTAGTGTCAGCGCAGCAATGCATACAGTGGCTTTTCTTTTTACTGTCAGTAAATAGCACCGAGTGAACGTCAATGTTTTCTTTGCATCTAGTGACAGTGATCCTGTCGTTAGTTGGATGCATATATAGGAAACACCAAAGGCAATCGTAATATTTACCTAGCAGGCTAGGCTAATGTGTTGCTCTAACGTCAGCAAACGTCCGGCAGCGTAGCGTTACCTAGCTGTCTAAACTTGTGAAAAGCCGAACAACATCCCCATCTAAACTGTGTTTCACTTTTCCTCCAATATTATTATAAACATAATAAAGTCACTTGGACTCGGTCAAGACCATTGACTGTTAATATTAAAAGACCAAAAGCCATATTAGTCAAGACCAGTGTCAAAGACAAGGCGGGCTGCTCTATTTTCTCCCCAACGTGACATCATGAAATGCATTGTGGTGGAATCGAGAATCATTGCAAACCGCTGTAAACTTTTCGTATTATATTCCATTTTGTGATATCCAACACCATCAAATACAGTGGATAACAGTTAAAATGTTTATTACCATCAAGCAAATTGCACAAATTTGTTGGAAAATTACACCTGCAACATGGGCTTTAAGACAACACTTGTGTTAATTCACAGTTGTTTTATGCAGCCAAATTTGCTTGATTATACTTACGTACAAGTTTATTTCACACTCTGTATTTAAAAATTTGCAATGCTTGTATTGAGTATTTTAGTGTGGTATTGCTACTTAGTGTGGTATTGAATTCCCCTGAAAACTTACTTTCAAATGAAAGTTACCATAGAGTTACATTATTGTAAGTGTAGGATCCAGCATTTTTAGAGCTTCACCCATGTTATCTCGACCTTGCTTCATCAATTTTGACTATTCTCTTTTCTCCTGCATGCCCCTAAACTTTATGGAAGTGCAATACTAAATCACTTGAATACCCCTTTAAGCACAAATTTCTTTAGTAATGCTTACAATAGCGAGAGAAATAATAAGCGTATGTAGATCACAATGAGCTTTTGAAACAGTCTTGTTTGTCTTGCCTTCTTCTTTATTCATACCTTTTTGTAGTTGTACTGGTATTTCATTCATACTCCTGATATACAGCAAAATAAAGTGTTTTGCAAGTTTTTTTACAGTCTTTGCTCAGCCCTAATCTCTGCCCAGTCTTGGTCAAGGCCACAACAAATGACCATTACAATTTTGCACTTGTTGAGCTACTAAAGAAAGCACTATGTGTGATGTACGCTAGTTTGTGTTGTTACAAGTGCTGTAGTAGTATTGAAGTTATTTAGGCAATTTCATCCAAAAAACACACTATAGGAGTAGCCTCCGTCTTCTCTCATACACCATCACTCAGTGCTAGCCTGACACCTCAAATAGGTTTCCCTCCAACTGAAACATTTAATAGTGAAATAGGTCCTTCAAAGAGATCAGACCACTTCTACATGCTTTTCCCGCATGAATTTAAATGAGCTGCTTGCACTTAAGCGGTTCAGCTCCACCAGAAAAAAAATCACCCAAACAATTAAAGTAATTTTGTAAAAGGACAAATCAGAGTGCGTTGCAACAGTGAGCGAGAAAGAGAATCATTAAACAAGACACTCAAATAGCAGCGTCCTTTATGATCTTGGCAACAGCCCTGCAGTTGGTTTTGCTCTCACTGTGCTGTATACTGTATGACATGCTTCTATTAGTAACCCTGTGTCTCGCTTGGAGCTCATTATGCAACCAGATGGGATCTACAATCAACTCCCCTCCATCATGGCGGCTGTGACAAGGTCCTTGCCCTCAGAAATAAGATTCATAGTGCGTAATATGCAGGCGGCTATGTTTTTGTTCTACCGTTCATCAGAGATGCAAGGAAGTGATTGCTTTTATCAAGTCAATGAGAAACATTGTTTGATCCTTTTGTCCCAGGTGCCCAATTTAACTTTTGGCCTATGTTTTGTCAAATGTCATCAGTAAACATTGCTGCTGCGTGCTTGCAGCTGACTGTGTTTTTACAGGGTATTTAGGCAAGATGTTACTATTTCATTCAAAGCTGAGAAGCTGAATAAATTACTGTAAGTCAGTATGGCACATGTTCAGACAATGGAGAGACTGTACACTCTTCAAATGAGTACTCTGTGCAGTCTATATCTTGATAGGTGGTGAGTAATCATGCCCATAGAGTTTGCCTTTATGTTACGAATATTCCTCAAAATCTGGATGCGTCAAAACAAAGAAGCAAATTGTTTTTGCTCTTATTTTTACTATTGCCTGACTCATTTAGGTTTCTCATCCAGTTACTGACAAACTTCTGTGTACTTGTCCATTTCAATTATAACTCCAGGCAAAGGCCTTTTTCAAAAAAAAGTATATATTGGCATAAAAAACATTGTGTTTTATAAACCTCAAACAAAATACTTTAAAAGAAATATGTGTAAATCCAACTGTTCTTCACCACTGACCCTCGACTAAATTCAGAGAAAAGGATTCTGCAGGATGTCAGAGTTTTGCCACGGGCCATTTGTTTGACAGACTTTGAAGGTCTTTGCTTGAAGCTGGTTAACATACTAATGTAAAAAGGTTTCCATGGTACAATGCAGGTCCTTCCCCATTCTCCTCAGTCCCTGTGGTTTTGGAGAAACCACTTATCATCTTCTCTAGTGAATTGCTCTTAATCTCTCCTTGCTGAAAGACAGAGGATTTGAGGCTACGACAGTTTAAAGGATTAATCTCCATTAACATTGTAAGCACAGAAATCAAATTTAAGCCTCATTAGAGAAAAACTTTATTTGTTGTGTTTGTTTTTGTGGAAAAAGGCTTCATCCTAAGATTGTTAGCACAGGCTCAAAGGGCTTTTGTCTAATTGTTCAGAAACAAATGAAATCCCAGTTGGTCTGTAGCTTCAGGCTTTTAAGGAATTGTTGAAAACAAAATAATAAAAAAAAAAAATTCTAGGCATTGTATTTTTTCTTTTCTACTGTGAGATACAATATTTTACAAACATTAGACTAAAGGGACTGCTGTAGGGCAGCAATTAACAATTATTTTCATTATCAATGAACCTGCCGATTGTTTGACTGATTGATGAACTAATTGTTAATTCTAGATTGCTGAGATGTAAAGCAAAATGCAAACATGTTTGTTCAAAAGCAGAAGTATTAATGTATAATAATAGCTAATGAAAGTGATGGTGGAAGTACACATTCCTAAATGACACACAATGTTTTAATGCAGCTTAGGAAAGTGTCAAATTTGTGATGCCAAAAAAGTACATTTAATGCTAGTGAAATTAAATCAGAGAAGATATTAAATATTTCATTGATACATTTGCTAAGACATTAGCAAGACATCCAACAGCAGAGGCTGGTGTCTTTTTCTTTTCTTCCAAGAGGGCACTGTTGCCTCAACATTGAAACACACACACACACACACACACACACACACACACACACACACACACACACACACACACACACACACACACACACACACACACACACACACACACACACTGTGTTTTAATAGCAGAAAAGCCCTTTACTTTCAATATGCCTAAAACTTATCCTGTAGGCAATACAGCAATTGAATACAGAATAGCATAATTCTTTTGCTGGCATATTTGTAAAAAATAAGTTGTGGTGTATAATGTCAAGTACTGTCAAACTGAAATAATTAGAAACACTGTTTCACCAGGCTGTGTTTAGGAGTGACAGCTATGCTTTCCAGTGATATGGTGCTGAATGTAATGAGACAGACATTTAGTTAGTATTTCTTTCAGGCAACTTCCCATTTTTCTTTTACATTATGACAGTCAGGACTGTGTGAAGCTCTGTGCCTTCATACACAAGTCCAACTGAGAGGTTTGTTTTCTTTTTGCTTCACAAATAGAAAATTATACAGCGTGAAGGGGAAATAGTTTGAGCCAAAGGGGGTTAAGGGGGAGCGCATACTGGCAGTTGGTCAGTCCCACATACAGGCAGACAGCAGTAGTGATTGACTGTCAGTCTGTAGAAAAAGGAGGGAGCTTTCTTCTCTTTTTCCTGACAGGCGCCTATCCCAGTGACAGAGGAAGCCGGAATGGAGGAAGTCATCTGTATCTAAATAAAGACTGCCAGTGGCTTTGTCAGAGTCCATTAGGCAAATTGCCATGTTTGATAAATGCATCTACCATTCTTTTTTACATCCATTCGTACAAATCAGCCTGAAGCAAAAAATAGCTTTTTTCTGGTTTCCTAGAAAGAAAGAAAACGCAATGAGACAAGAGTAAGGATTCCACTGAAATATAATTTTGATGCAAATGATGATTGATCTGTGCATTTTATAATGGGTTGCCTCATGTCAGGTGCGCAGTGAAAAAATATCACCCTGGGATATGGGCAGTAAACCTATTTTGATTAAAATGTGGAAATACATGATTACTTTTGCATAGATGCCACTGTTATTGTTTTCATATATTTTAATGTTGTTTAATGGTTTATCTTTTGTTTGTTGGCACAAGCAGCAAAAGTTGCAGCTGATTCCCCCACACCATAGTTTGAATGCAGCTAATTTTGGCTACTATTCTTCGCAGTGCTAGATTGTTGCAGTGACTGTGGCATCATTAGAGGCAGGTCTCTGTTATCTGTCACAGCATAAACAGCTCCAGGTTAATAGCTGCAGTCACTCAGCCTACTTATTCAGCTGTGCTGCTTTCAGAGAGTCTCATTTCCCTGATCTGCAGCTCGCTTGCTCTCCTTCTTCAACATACAGTGTTGGTTCAGTAGTACAGCAGATATCCTTTACATCCATTAGGGTTTTGGGTTAGGTCATTTTTTAATTTACAATCACAATCTCTGATATTGTTAAATTAATAATAATGAGCATGACAAAGTGTTTTACAGGGAAACAAAGATACGTCATTAACAGAAGTAGAGCTTAAAGTGAACATAAAATCAATTGGCAGCTATATTCAATATTGGTTAATAGCATAATGCTAAACATTTGATGGTTCTATTCTTGCTTTTCCTCGTTATAGTAAACTGAATATTTTGGGGTTTTGGACTGCTGGCTGGACAAAACAAGACTTAATGATAAATACATTCTATATATACATACTTAATCACTTGTGGTTCAGGTTAAAGCTAATTAACGACAATATCTAAGAGAGGAGCATTGAGGTGTTTTGAAGGTGTCATGCTGAACTGTGAATCCATGTGATAACACCTGAGAACGTAGTTTTGCTCATCTCACCTCCAAAGCGGTCATCATCAACACTCCCTACAAAGACATATAAAGCACTATCAGGACCTCCAGGAGCTTGGCCGGCCTGCTATCTTGGGATGTGCTTTCAATACTGATAATTCAAAGTGATACCTTGTCTTAGTAGGAGAACAAAATGCCCTGGGGCAGCAATGGTGGAAGGGGAGAAGAAAAAAGAAGTCAAATCAGACCTATTAAGTGGATTACGAGTTATCTGCAGCACAGCGTGTAATTGGTTTTGTCTTATCATTGTAACCTCACATACAGTAGGTGCTAATTGAAAAGCAAGTTTATTAATGGGTGGGTCCAGAGGGTTGAGTTTTGGCTTAATGGCCCTGACACACTAACCCAACGGCTGACCGTTGGAAGAAAAGACTTACTGCCTCCCCGAGTTGGCCAAAGAAAGTGTCTCGGAACACATTGAAGCAATGTCGACTACCTACGGCCAACGGCAGCTGATTGGACAAAGGTGTTTCTGATAATATTTTAAGCGAGAAATAAGCCATGCAGTTGCTGAATTTGTCTTAAATCAACAAAGGTCAGTTTAAAAAATTTCTGCAGATTTTGAGAGACTTTAGTCACGCTCATCCCTCTCGTCATTTCCGGGTTAGCACTACGCCAATCAGATTGGTCATTTGTGTTTGACTGTCGGCAGTGACTGCCTTCCGACACTGACATCGCCAGAGTGTTCAACGGCCAATTGTCGGGTTAGTGTGTCAGGGCCTTACAGGTCTTATTTCCATATATAATAATAGATAATAGACTTCTCCGACTGAAGCTTGCAGCTCTATTAGGTGTTATTCTCATTTTTTTTGTTGCAGATTTCATCCTCACTTTGCCTGCAAGTCTAATATGAATATGACTTAATGTAGTGGTAATAATATTTTTCATCTTGAAGTCAAACCTTTATTTGTAGTTCTATCTTCAGCATATATTATTTTACTGCTCTGCAGGACTCTTACAATAGCAATATACATTGTACTTGACAAAAGCAAACTGTCTGTTTGTCTCACAAATGCAACTTTTATTACATTAATTTGTTCTGTCTGTTGTTTGAAAGCTGTCTTGATGCAGCGGGAGTGTTTGGAAAATACGGACTCCAGACACTGTGTGGCAACTGCCAGACCTCTTTGGCCATGATGAAATATAATAAAAAAATGCCTGTCTAAAACTCAAAGCATATAAACCTAAAATCTCAGACAAAGCTGCAACAATTGAAAGATGTGAAACAAAAAATTGTGGTGGCTGCAAGAGGTTTTGCATGTCACATTGTCAAACCACAGAAAAAGCTCCCTGATCCTTTTGATGATGCCTGACGGTATCTACAGTTGGAGACACGCAAAGAGAATCTGGGGGATTGCTCAGAGGTTGTGTAACCTCGTGGTAAAGCTTCTCAAATGAGCTGTGTGTCCTCAGAGTGCTGCAGATGGCACAAAATGAGTTGCGATCTTTGGCACCCAAATGCACAAAGAGCTGATGTGCTCAACCATCTTTCATTTTTTACATACCTCATATGCACATGTCTGAAACAATGAGGGAGTAGTGTACTGCAGCAGGAGAAATCTCTATCCTGCCATGACATTCACTGCTGACAAAATCTTCCAAAAACAGAAGTGTTTGGAAGGCAGTTTTCCCTTTATGCAAGTGGGCTATTCAAGCATAAACTTTTTTGGGATGCTGTAGTACTGCTGTTGCTTTTTCCATAGAGGCTTGTGCATCTGCTGCTGATGGATGCGGATAGCTAGCATGCATTATTCAAATATTGAATGCAGTAAAGATGATGGGCCTGACACATTGGAGGATGGACTGCCACCACAAGCCCTCATAGTTAGCTGTTTGTCCAAACAGTACTTAGATTTAGCATTCCCTAATCAGCAAAGGGAAGGCTTTTACTGAAAGGCATTATTGGTCTAATTAAACCACTCACACCAGAAACCATGTATTCCATGAAAAGGTATAACACAGTTTTTGTAATGCGTTTTCTTGTTATAGATGCTGGAATAGCAATGCAGCTGGCTTTCTGTTTACCTCACAACAGAGAGGATCTATTCACACTCTCAGCAGTAGATGTCAGCTACCATTTAGGGTGTATACAGAAAGTGAAGTTATATTGAATAAGCCTTGTCTTTAAAGTGAATTGGAGATGATTGTCACATTCACTTTCATTCAGCTGGGTATGCTTTTTATCACCAAATAGTGTTAGGAGCACACAGAACATCTGTAGGCTGAGCTAATCTTCTTTTGCTTCAGTGCTGAGAGGTAGCCTCCACTCCACAGTATTACACACAATGCAAGATCATTTAAATGGTGACATTCTTAAATGGAGGAATTGGATTGGTGTATAGAATATGGCTGAATGCATTTAAGATCCCTTCTTGATCCCTTTAAAGAAACTGGCAACAAACAGCAGCTAATAAAGGCTGACTCTAACTGCAGATTGGATCTAAATGGATTCATAAATCAGATACTCCTCTGAATACAGTTATGCTTTAGGTAAACAGGCTGTCTGACACACACAATGCATTGAGTGCTGAGCAGCATGTCTCTGTGTCTGGATATTAAAGTTTAAATCTAGATATCTTGGTTTTATCATTCTAACAGGGTTTAAATGATGACATTTCAAGCCACCTAAAAAATATATATAATTACATTAAGAGCTCTAACAAAGAACAAAGACCAACATTTCTATTCAGTTATGTTTTTAAGGAATTAAAAATATCATTTACTCTCATTTGAGCTTTGTTTTAGTCTCCAACTCCTGTCCTGAAGGAACTATCTGTCTATTTAACTGCTAAATGATCCTCCATCTGCACCAGCTAGTTGCTAACTGTGTCTGTGTGCTGTTTGGAGATGAGTGGGTATCAGTGCATTTTCACTGATAAGGTTGCCTGCTGTGGCAAAAAAGTGACCCTTTTCACATCCAGTAATTCCATCCATGTTAATATAATATATTGATTAGAGCAGCGTTAAGCCTATATAGCCCATGTGTTTCTGTAATTTTGTCCACATGCTGCATAATATTAGAGTATAAAGTGTTTTCCAACACACCATCACTACTAAACACTACATAAAACTTTGAGATGTACAGTAAAAAGAAGTAAACTGTCTCCTCTGGATGGTTTATTTGGGCTTTAATCTGCCTGTACACTGTGTGATAGACAGATAAGGGTATCTCAGGTTGGACTAAAGCTGCAGCGCTCATTCTAACTAAAAAACTGTTAAGTAACACAATGGGCTCACAGTAGGCCAAGGGCAATCTGCTGTCAGCCAGGACATGGAGGACAATGGTAAAGCAGAGATTTGATGCTGGTTTAGTGAGGTACGCAGTTAGCTGTACATCAAATACTGAGATGATGAACTCAAAGGTTGTGTAGCTTTAAATATCAATGCAGTATATTGTTGTTTCTGAATATAGTGAAACATTTATTCCCTTCTATTCAAAATGTACCTAATACCATCATCTGTCTCTAAGAAATGATGTGTACAATACTCCTAATTTTTTTTGCAAATTATGTTGGTAGGGAATTGTAATTACTGCCTCTTTTATGTTTTCCAGCAACATGTATTTCTGGTGTAGGAAACACGCATCTCTGATTAGGTTTAGACAGACTGTAGTTGTTGTTAAGCCTGTATTAATTAACAGTTTTGGCCACCTGGGGCAAGAAGAAACAAGTTATGTTTGCGGCCACCTGGTGAATCTCTGTTTGCTCAGTTTTTTCCTGACAGAAATATCTCTTTAGCTGCTAAATGCTCCACTATGTATATGTTTGCCAGCTTTTTCACTGAACAGCTGCCTGCTGTGGCTGAAAACAATGCTATGAGAGCGGTGAGAGTGCAAATTAGTACATAGACGTAATTTCAAGGAGACAGGGTTGTCACGCTTTGTAAAATTGCCCTTCTCCCCTGAATAATTTCCACAAGAATAAGAGCAATCTCTACATGTGTTACTTCACATCCCACTTCAACAGAACATATGTTAAATTATGCAAGGTGCTCTCAAAGCGCTGCTACACTGTGAATTTAACGTATCTATTTAGTACTCATGGAGTGATAGCTAAAAGCATTACTTTGAAGATTACTGGATGACTATTTACAGTAACCTACATTCATAGAGAACTACAATCAAGCCTTTACGAAAGGCATCTCTCGCTGATTGTTTGATTATCTATGAATATGCTGATTAAAGAGCGTGTCCTCCCTGAGCCCACTCTGCTTCCTGCCTGCCCTCCCACCTTCCCCTCCTCCTCCGCTACCACCATTACCATCACACCTGCCCCTGGTGCTCTGAACTCTACAGCTCTGAAAGTTCAAGGGAAAAATAACCATCAATCTAATGCAGATGAGGAGAGCAAGCTCTCTGGATCAGCTGACCCTGTTGATGTTATGGTTTGGTATATTGTTATATATTTTGTCCTTGTGATTGTGTTATTTTTTGGTTTCGTATATGTTTTTGTCCTTGGTTGCTCCCTTGTCTTGTCTAGTTGTGGTTTCTGTCTTGTGGTCTCTTGTGAGTGTCTGTATGTTCTGTTTTTGTCTTGCACCCGTTTCCCAGCCATTGTGTCACCTGCCTCTTGTTATCTTGTTACCCTCTGTATTTAGTCTTGTTGTGTCCCCGTGTCTGTTGTCAGATCATTGTAGTGTTACTGCGTACGATTTTGTTAGTCTTCCGGGGTCTTGTTAGTGTTCCTGTATTTTCTGTTTTTACATGGACTTTATTTTTGGTTCCCGTTTTTTCCTGCTTGTTTCCAGGACTCTTTTTGTTTTTGTGCATTTCTGGATTCATTAAATCATCAAAACTACCTTCAGTTTCTGCCTCTGCATTTTGGGTCCGCCATTCTCCAGCCACTCATAACAGTTGAACGTCACACAGCGCAATTAAAACCCCATGAATGCAAATCATCTTCAGTAAACAACCAAATGAAAAAGAGCCTTCCTTTCAAGAGTGCTCAATAGTGGCAGGCTTTTCAAAGCCTCTTGCCCATGTGTGTAGTTTAATGATGAAAGTCAGGGAGGAGACTACATCAGAGGGAGACTGCACCCTGCTTGGCAAGGTTGTTACCATGACATTAGGCAACAATATTAAGCTCATGAGGATGCTGTAACACGCTGTTTCAATGAGTTTAAGGCCCAGTGGAGGATTACAGTGTCATTCTTATTTAGATGTTCATATTAAGCCCTGCCCTGCATCCTCCAGAACTCAAAGTGGAACATATTAGGTAAAACTTAGCTAATTAAGAGAAGTACCTGTAGGGACTCTTTGATTTTAATGTTTTAAGTCAATTCATTTCTTAAAGTGTTTGACCTTGCTGCCTCTGTGGGGAAGTATAAGAGCGAGGTAAAAAGCGTCTCGCAGGACTATGGTCACGACTACGTAATTAAAAAGTGCCCCACTAGCCCCTAACTTTATTGTTACAGCCTTGGAGAAATAACTTCAGATCCTTAAACACTGCTTAATGGGCCTGGGTAAGAAAGCTTATTTTAGATGGAATAAATTCTGCATCAGTGTATACTGTGACCTTTTGAAAGATAAAACTCATTTTTATTAGGAGTGGCTTTTCTTTGCATTCTCTATTGCAGCTTTGTTCCCTTTAGCTCCAGGGTGCAGCATGTCTTCATGCTGACTTGCACTCAGTGAACCTCATATGATGCTGACATAGTAACTATACAAAACTTGTTGGCTGTGTTCTCCATGGACCAGACTGCTGGTGTCCATGTACTTTACTCCTGGGTCTCATTAATATACCACCATAGTCTGAGCTCACATTTCTCAAGGTGGAAAGTGTAGGTGTGATTCAGGAATATTAACCAAAGCTTAAAGTAATTTTCACAAGTCTCCTGACAATCTGGTGGTCTTGAATTGTTGATTTTAATCAAAAAGAATAGTTTAACATTTTGTAAAATATGCTTATTAGCTTTCTTGCCAAGAGTTAGATGAGAAGATCGATACCACTCTCACATCTGTCAGCTCTTTGAAGCTTAGCTTAGCTTAGCATAAAGACTGGAAAAAAGGGCATCAGCACATCTAAAGCACACTACATTACACCTTCTATGTGAATGTTAACTAATCACTTAAAAATATATGTTTTTCTCGCCTAAATTTTTCCCCAAAAAGTTGCTACAGTTTCCACATCCTTTGGCCCTCTGGGAGGGTCCCGAGGTCATTAGGAAGCTAACACTCTCAATTTTTTGTTTCTTGTGTCAGTGTGACACTAGGTCTTACTGACACAGAGCTGAAGAGGTTAGAATAGAGAATTTCTATTTCCGTCCAAGTAAATCATATGTAAAATTATTAAAAAACACTACTGTAAGCATATTACATGATCTACATACAAAAATAGTACCCCAGCCACATGTCTGAACTTAATACAGAAAAAATCCAGTAGAAAATGACTCAGAAAATGGCTATTTTCATGAAGTTATTTCTACAGATATGTCTGTGCGTTTTTCTTATTTCCTCTCAGAAAAAAAGCCCAAAAAGTGCAAAATAAAAAACTTCTCAAATTAAAAAACACATCCCCATCACTCATACACATATCTAAAATAACTACATGCATAAATTTATAGAAATAAGTCATTATAATTTGATGAAATGGTGAAATGCAATAACTAAGGCCTTATTTTTGCTTTGACAGAGCTGGAGCCATCACAGGGTTAACATTTTCTGGTCATGTTTGGTATCAATCAGCTTGTCTTCTTATTGGCTACACAGGGAGGCCTGTTTCATAACTATTGCTTTTGACTGGTTGGAGTAGATGCCAGTCTTTCCCACTTTTTCCCTCTGTAAATCGTGCGACTTGATTGGCTTCCATAAGGGATAGCTCAGGTTATAGTAGACGGATTGGCTGAAACGACCTGTCAATTAAAAGCTGTTGAGTCAACCAAACTTGCTGAATAGAAGGATACACTGGAGCGTTAGTAGTGCCGGCAGTAGGAGCGATTAAAGTCCATAAATGATGGACTTTTCAGCTTTGTTTACGAGGAAACGGCCAGAATCTACAAGATTGTGAGGGGACCAGCTTGTTTTGGATTAAAAGGATTGGATGTACTTATTCTTTGAACTGTTGGAAAAGCAGGAAAAAAAAGTTTCTGGCGATCTTTCACCGCTGTGAATAGAGACACGAGGAGAAAGGTAAGGACGCACGTTTGAATTTAGACACTATCGGCGCAGAATCCTTCTGTGTTTCTTTACTTTAAAACATGATTATAACCGCTATGCTTATATGTGTGTGGGCTCAATGGAATCATGAGACTTTAAGCTTTCTAATGATGTGCTGCATGACCGTGTTCATGAAGATATAATGCTTGCAATTTGAGTTAAGAAAACGTTTTCTCCTAAAATGGAGAAAACGGTCCCGCTGACGGGCAAATGCTATCCAAGAGGTTTAAGCAATACAAAAAATAATAGAGATATAACATGTTAATTAGTGAGCTTTAAAGGTGCTGGTAGGTGGATTTTGTTTGGACAGAACCAGGCTAGCTGGTTTTTCCTGTGTCAGGTCTTTATGCTAAGCTAAGCAGCTATCTGGCTGCTGTAGCTCTTATGCAACTCTCTGCAAGAAAGCAAATGTGCTATTTCTTTAAGACCAACTTAGTAACACATCCACACTTACTGAAAGAGCAGTATACTGTATTTTCCAGAGATCTACTGGATCAGTAACGGCATTGAGACTGACCTTATCAACTGGATCGGGTAAAGGTCAGATGTGACCAGTGTTGACCACATTACAGCATACAGTTATAAACACCGTTATGCAGTTTCTTTAACGGTTTAATTATAGAAGTCATCAGTTACATTCTGTCATAGTGGACCAATAACAATCAATAATATGTGTGTCTTCTGTATATCAGTCAATTCTTTGGAAAAATGTGGTCTTAATCAACACAAACACTTTGACTGATTTATATACATCCTCATTTTGGCAGTGGATGGATGCAATTATTATACAGGGGGGAAAAAGAGTGCTGCAGACCACACATTTGTTAATTATTCATCAAATTATGAAAGATAACGTAAATCTTGGTACAATAGACACTGTGTGAGGCCAATGATAATGGGGCACCCAGTGCAATCAGGATTTTAATTAGGGTTAAGGAAGAAAGCCTCCTACACAGTTTAGGACACCTGTAGATTTGATCGCTCCTGTAGAGAAAGCCGTCATGAATCATTTATCTGTCAGGAAGTACACTGTGACTAATTGGTATGTGTTTGTGTGTGTGGGAGGTTGTGTGGATGTGTGTATCGTTTATGTACACTAACATTACTTAATGTTACCTGGTCTCCAGGCAACTGGTATTCTCTATTAAAGACAAATAAATAAATAAAATGGAACATGAATCTCACAGATATGTATTGCTATCACACACACAGAGCAATACAAACTAAGCCAATCTCCTGTCTAAAACACTTCTCATATGTCTTGGGAGTCACATTGTGAAGAAATAAAGAAAAAGTCCAGACGCTTTTGCCCTTATGACATTTACTTATGCCAATTATTAAAATAATGTCATATCTATTAATATCACACCCACAGCAATGCTACACAAGCATTTGTGTTGTCTAAAACAGTTCTCCTATATATTTTGAGTCATCCAGTGCAAAATAAACATAATGAACCAAAATGTATGCCAAATCTCAAAACAGTGACACCATTCTCCTCTGTAAAATGGTTTAGAAGACAAGGCAAGGCAGCTTTATTTGTATAGCACATTCCAGCAACAGGGCAATTCAAAGTGCTTTATACAAAACAGTTAAAAAAAAAAAAAAACAGATAAAACACAAGAATAAAAGTTACAGGGCAGTATAAAAAAATAAACATTAAAGAAATGAACAACCATTTAAAGAAAGGAAACATAAAAAAGAAAGGTCTTTAACCTTGATTTAAAAGAACTGAGAGTTGCAGTGGATCTGCAGATTTCTGGTAGTTTGTTCCAGATAAGAGGAGCATAGACCTGCAGACCTGTCCCAGATGACCTGAGAGGTCTGGGTGGTTTGTAGTAGAAGATCAGAAATGTATTTTGGCCCTAAACCGTTTAGTGATTTATAAACTATCAAAAGTACTTTGAAATCAATTATTTGAGGCACAGGAAGCCTGTGTAAGAACTTCAGAACTGGAGTGATGTGATCTACTTTCTTGGTCTTAGTAAGAACTCGAGCAGCAGCGTTCTGAATCAGCTGCAGCTGTCTGATTGATTTTTTTTAGGGAGACCTGTAAAGACATCGTTACAGTAGTCAAGTTTCCTGAAGATAAAAGCGTGGACAAGTTTTCCCAAATCATGTTGACACACAAGTCCTTTAATCCTTGATTTATTCTTAAGGTGATAATAGGCTGACTTTGTAATTGTCTTAATGTGGCTGTTAAAATTCAGGTCACAGTCCATGACTACACCAACATTTCTGGCCTTGTCTGTTGTTTTTAACATTATTGTTTGAAGCTGAGCGCAGACTTTTAATTGTTCATCTTTTGCTCCAAAAACAACCATCTCAGTGTTTCCTTCATTTAATTTAAGAAGGTTCTGGCACATCCAGTCATTAATTTGTTCAATGCACTTTTTCAGTTTTTGTTTTGGACTATAGTCCTCTGGCAATAAGGTTATGTAAATTTGTGTGTCATCCGCATAACTATGGTAACTTATTTTGTTGTTTTCCATAATCTGAGCCAGTGGAAGCATGTAGAAGCATATTAAACAGAAGAGGCCCCAAAATGGAGCCTTGGGGAATGCCTGGTAGGATTCAAACCAGTTTAGTACTGAGCCAGAAAGGCCAACCCAGTTTTCCAATCGGTCTAGTAATATGTCATGGTCGACCATGTCATATGCAGCACTGGGAACAATTAATACTAAGACTGAAATTTTAAGATGGATGTAATTAAAGACTTTGACAAGACCCATCCCAGTGCTGTAGTGTGGTCAGAAACCCAACTGAAAGATATCAAAACTGTTTAGTGACAAGAAATGGTTGAGTTGTTGAAAAACGCTTTTTCAATTTTTTTTACTTAAAAACGGAAGGTTTGATATCGGGCTATAGTTGCTCATTAGTGATGTATCTAGATTGTTCTTTTTTAAGGGTGGCTTGATCACTGCAGTTTTCAGGGCCTTGGAAAGATACCTGAAAGAAGAGACATAGGACACAGGAATGATCATTAAGAGCAATGTCAGTCACCACAACCTTGGAAATGTTCAGACCCTTGGAGACAATCAAGTAAAGAGTTTTCCCCTTATTGTGCGTGGGCTCTGTCACATGCTTAGTCAGTCCATAGTTCTCAAAAACACAACACAGTTCTTTGGTCCCTCTGTCTTGGGGGTTGTCAAGATGAATGTTAAAATCATCTGCAATGATTACACAGTCAAAGTTAATACGGATTATATACAGCAGTTCAGTGAAGTCATCAATGAAAGATGCACAGTATTTAGGTAGCCTGTAGATATTTAGAAATATAGCTTGAGGGGAGGACCTTAACTGAAGAGCCACATATTCAAAAGAAGCAACATTTCCATAAGATATTTGTGTACAGTGGAATGAGTCATTAAACAAAATGGCAACTCCACCTACTTTCTTGTTCACTATATTCTCGCTCATAAAACTGAAGTTAGGGGGAGCTAACTCAATGAGAACAGCAGCACTGTTATTATGCCAGGTTTCAGTTAAAAACATAAAATCTAGATTGTGATTAATAATAAAATCATTGATTAAAAATTATTTTCCTGCCAAAAACCTGACATTTAGTAAAGTGTTAGTGTGTTTTCTTTTTTTGGGACAGGCTGTAGCTGACGAGGAATGGCTGCTAAATTTGCTGAGTTTGCAGTTAAGTGCTTATTTGCCATTCTTTTTCTATTACCTATTACAACATAAAGTGAGGAAGAATTTAATACACAGGGCTCGGGCTTGTCTTGGAAAGAGTCATGAGTGCCACCAGCCGTGCAGCCTGGACCCAGCACATATCAGTTAATGCTTGCTGGATTTTGCACACAAGCATCAAGGAAAGGGGTGTGAATTTGGTTCCAGCATTTACCAGCTGCTTCATCTGGTCAGTGAACTCCAACATGGGGATGGGGGAAAGGGTGAGTGAAGAGAGCAATGGATCCTCAAAGGCTTCGGGGTTGGTAAAGGGGTTTGAGGGGTGTTGGATGGGTGAAAAGGGTATACTGCTTATAATGGCAACAGATTATCTTTGATCACATTACTGCCCACATAAATGTAAATGTGCTGCATTTATATAGCGCTTTTCTAGTCTTAAAGACTACTCAAAGCGCCTTTACATCATACAGGATACATTCACCATTCACACACATTCATACACTGTGGCCGAGGCTGCTGACAAGGTGCCACCTGCTCATCAGTTAAACATGCACACACATTCACACTTCGATGCGCAGCCCAATGTCTTGCCCGATGTCTTGCCCAAGGACACTTCGACATGGGTGCAGGGCCTGGGATTGAACCACCAACCTTCCAATTGGCAGGCAACCGCTCTACCACAGCCGCCCATAAGGCATAATGTGTTACGGACCTGTCTTCTTATTGGTTGAAAAACCAAAAAAACTTGCAATGCATCATGGTTTGGATTTACCCGAGATGGTAGCACGGAGCTAGCAGCAGAAATTTCCAAAAATGTAAATCAATTGGATAAATCTGGGATGTAACAGTTTGGATTTAACAATCCAGAAAAAGGCAGAAATTCCAGGCTGGATAGAAAATCGCCTGTAAATGCTAGAAAGGCACACACACAGCTAGCTCTTTAGCTTTTAGCTGCAAAAATCGGTAAGTTTTTGTCTTTAATGGTTATTAAATGATTTGAATATGAATCAGAGGTGCCGTTTGGGGTCGTATACAAATCCTTCAATTGATTAGGGTTAAGGTCCTACAACCATTTTTAACATTCAAGTGACCTCACTGCACCACAAATATTCTAATAGCCCAGTTTGTCCTGAAAAAAATTATGTTCAAATATTGACTGTAGACAACAGAGTTAATGTTTTATAATCTTTTTTAGAAAATAAAACCAGATGGACAATGAATTGTAAATGGCCTTAGGGCTCAGAGCGTTAAACTATTTAAGTCTATTTTGGTTATTTTTTATTAACATCAAATGGTACACCTTTTTTAGTAGATTTCAATACTCAAATCAATAATTACTATCTTTGACTAAACTGTTGCAAGTCATGTGCAGGATTGCTGCTTGTGCGTCTTCACACTCATATAGATTAGCCAGCATGGTAAAGTTACTGGGAGCAACCTGTGGCATAGAAAATAATTTTAACTGAAAGAATGTCCATTTGGGGATAAAACGTAGGCAATGTATGTTTTTCTGTTTCATGAACATTGTTTTTTCAACTTTCAGCATAAGCAAACAGATTGTACGTTGTTGTTTTTTGTCGTTGCATTTATGAAATCATACAAGCTTCTAAAGGAACATTACAAGAACATGTTATAACTGGAAAAAAAATTTTTTAGTCGTAACAGGTTTAGTAAATAAAGAATTTGAACAGATATGGAGTTAATTTGTTAACTAAGATTCGGGAGCAGGGCCACGCCTAAACCACACCTCTAATCACCAGACAAACCTACATATACCGTGCTGCATGCACAGCCAGGCTTGTGTCTCTGATTGCTTGACACAAGCCGGTCAGCGTTTCACGGTCTCAGTCATGGATCCGGAGCTACAGCTACACTCACCTGATGTCAACGACGATCTGTACGACAATCTATTCGAAACAGGGCATGTTTCAGTCACACCGCACCAGTCGGATCCCGTCATATGTCTCAAGGCGCCGATTGCGGTTCGCGGTTACCATGCCTCGGCTTCGCCCGGATCTCCACTCCTCTGCTCCCAGTGGCTTCAGCCTCAGTTTCTGGCGGCTCCCCACATCTCCCAGCAGCCTCGGCTTCAGCTTTCAGCGGCTCTCAGGCTTCTTCCCCTCATTCCGTAAGGTTGGGGAATCGGAGACGCAGGGTTTGGCGTCTACCTTCTCCTCGTAAACGGTTTTCCTCCCGCATGCGCCCTCCTGCGTGGCACGGCCGTCTCTACCTCCACAGATGACACCCGATATCAGAGACTGGACCATGGCCCGCCTTCAACTGTACCTCATTGACACCAGTACTGCATTGTATCGGCTCTTCCTAGCCTCCTTTGCTACCCCGGAGGCGGCAACCACCGGGCCTCCGGCCCTTCCGGGTCCCCCGCCAGCGTCAGCCTCGGCCGGCGTCGTCACGCATTACGTCAGGGGCCTCATCGGCCACGGCTCACATCACCAGCTCCCCCTGGCGGCGAGTCAGGTCGTGTTTCCCCGTGTGCCTCTCCTCTCTATGCGGCGCACCTATGGCGCCATTTCTTCCGCTTTTGAGCCGTTGCCTGCTGTTAGTGTATCATTGACTGCCATTCATTTGGGAGCACTTTTGCCAGCAAATAACTTTTAATCTATTATCTTCTACTGCGACTGTTATTGCCTGTAATAAGTCAAATGCTCACATGTTGTCAACTTCTCTCTGGCCTCTGCAACTTTGGTCACTCAGCCCACTTCGTCAGCCTCCATCGCTATCCCCTGCAGCAACAACCTCCGGGCCTCCAGCACTTCTGTGTTCCCCGCCTGCGTTGGCCGTGGCCAGTGGCGTCTAGTCTGACATCACGAGGCCTCGTCAGCCACAGCACGCTTCACCTGCTCCCTCTGGCGGGGGTCAGGTCGTGTTTCCCCATGAGCCTGCTCCCTCTGTCTGTCATGTCTCGGGCAATCTCTGCCTTTTCATCCCCGTGTTCGCAGGCTTCACACGACCCCGTGCACATGCATCCCTTCAGCCCTTCCTTTACCTTTCCTTTGGCTGTTCCTGGCCAATCGGCTTCTGGTCTCTCCCTTTCAAACCTAGCTGCACTGCTATTCCAGTGCCACATTCGACTGCTCAAAGGGACCTGCCTACTATCATGCTCAGCAATTCTTAGCCTTCTTCTTTTTGACTGGTCTATCCTTACTCCCCTCCCCATCCCCCACATCCCCTCCCCCCCTCCCTTCCCCAACACCCAAATGTATTTTACTCCTTGTGTTAGAGAAAGGAGGAAAAAAGAGAAATACAGCCCTTCCTCTGCCCTTCCTTCGGCTGTTCCTGGCCATTCGGCTTCTGCTCTTTCCTTTCCGAGCTGGCCGCATTGCCATTCCAGTGCCACATCCGGCTCGTCGAGGGGACCTACCTACTATCGTGCTCGACAATTCTTAGCTTTCTTCTTTCCAAGTGGTCTGTCTTTACCCCTTTACCTGGTACCTACATTGGGTTCTCAGGCATTGACTTGATTCATTGTCATTCCTGGCGTTGCTGCCCTCGGAGACGGGGAAGCGCTTCATTCTGCTCTTCTCACAGGCAGATGCTCCAAGCGCCTGTTATTCATGCTCCTTCGGCATCTCAATTCTGCCATTTGATTAGTTCTGTAAGCGACTTCCTTCTCGTCTGACCTTTCGTCTGCTGCCGTCCCCTCTTTCCACGTTAGCGTTGTCTTGGACGGGGCGTGCAGATGCACTCATGGCAGCATTTCCTGGCTTCTCGTCCACAGCATTTCCTTTTTTCTATGTCGACTTTGTCATTCTGCTGTACCCAACGTAGCTCCCTCCATGGGACTGGCTGGAATTGCTTTAAGGCACATCAAGCCACATAGCGGCTTCCGTTCCCCTCTCTGGACGTTACGTCCATCTGCAATTTCATCACGCATGCTCATTCCATTCCACGCTTTTCCAGCTTTTGAGGGGCGCAGAATTTGCACCGACTTCATCTGTCTATAATCCTTCTCATCATCCCCGGTTTATCAGACCTCAAACTCTCTCATATTCATATTCATATTAGTTTCCTTCCCATTGTCTTCCACCTCAGCTCCTACTTCAACCACCAATCAAATACATCTCCACAACGCCCACTTTTCACTATTTCAAAATGGCCAATTGACTCTGTTTTTAGAAACCGCTGAACAGCATTCTCTGCATTTCAGCCACATCACCCAAACATTATTCCAGCCACTCTTTCCGCATTGGCGCAGCATCCACAGCCGCCAGATCAGGCATATGCCACCAAACTATTCAGTTCCCAGGCCGCTGGTCATCCCAGGCATACCGATCTTACATTCACAAACAATCTCAACGATTTCAGTCAAGCCCACGCACAACTCAGTTCTACACAATCTGACACTTTTGGGGGTCTGTAAACTATTCGGGCGAAAACTGCTTCTGAGACGGAGCCCCCACTCTGAGTCTCTTCCACCCGGTCATCACACATCCTCCCAGACCAGCCATCAGACGACATCCACATCAATTTTGCACATTCATAATGTTCATCTGCACATTCATATTGTTCATTAAATCTTTAACTAACACATGTTTGTGGCGTGGTCCATGCTAGTGAAATGGAGTTAATTTGTTAACTAAGGTTCGGGAGCAGGGCCACGCCTAAACCACACCTCTAATCACCAGACAAACCTACATATACCGTGCTGCATGCACAGCCAAGGCTTGTGTCTCTGATTGCTTGACCCACCCTCCCTTTCCCTCTCCTTCATCCATCTTCCCCCTCTTCCCTTCCTGCTGCACATCTCTCTCATGTCTCTTCTAGGTACCGTCTGGGGGTCTGTAAACTATTCGGGCGAAAACTGCTTCTGAGACAGAACCCCCACTCTGAGTCTCTTCCACCCGGTCATCACACATCCTCCCAGACCAGCCATCAGACGACATCCACATCAATTTTGCACATTCATAATGCTCATCTGCACATTCATATTGTTAATTAAATCTTTAACTAACACATGGTTGTGGCATGGTCCATGCTAGTGAAAGATAGTTAACTCTGGTTTTCTGTGCAAAAGCAAGTGTACATTTTTTATAAAATATTTCCATATGGTTATTCACCTTTGATTTTTGTTTTCAAGGAGACCATCAAATCTACTCCAGAGAGCATTGCCGCTACCCCCACAAAGCTCTGTCTCATTCAGATACATATTATGTAAGCAATCAGAGTAAGTTTAAAAAAGTCTGAAAACAATATATTTCTGTTTATGTGTACTCTGTACCCAGATTGATTCAATACTGATCTAGCCTTAATTAGCATTCCACTGCTGAACACCAACCCAACCTTCTCAAAGTTGTTGATCAGCTCACGTCCGGCATTTAACATATAGAAAGAAGCCTTTTGCTTCACAGCAGGAAGTAACCTTCTGTCTCCAACCCCCTGGTGTCTTAGACTAGGCTAAGATAATGGAATGTTGAGTCCTGTATTTTTGTGAGTTTCTCATTTACATGATAGAACCTTTTGATCTGTGATCAAAAACGACCCCAAAAGGGCAGAGTTTAGAGCCATGACCTTCCTTATTGGACAGCAAAGAAGCCAACAAGACATACAAGTCCCACATGTCGCCATGCCAAAAGCGGATCAATGAGAATGGGTTTAAATACACCAGGTAAAAAGGAACCGCCCCCAGGTGCAGAGAATATAGATCTGAAACTTAGAATGATTCGGGGAACATGTTGTTCATGTGTTCATGTGAACATGTGTTTTGTTTGTGTGTCTTATTGTATCACTTTTCATCATGTTTCATTAAACCTTTTAATTTAATTCTACACTGTTACCATAGCCCTCTTTTTCCTCATCAAATCAAAGAACACAGTAACAGTAACATACATCTTTAAAGGTTTTTGCAATACATGCTTTTGTGTCAAACTATTATTATGAGAAATTCATGTAATCCAAATCCGTTTAATTGTGTGGGGGAAATCTTGCAGATAATAAGAAGTTTGGAAGGTGCAGTGCAGTTCCACTGGAATCGACGTGTATGTCTCAGCTGGACAAGTATACTCTGAAGCTCCTGGAGCTGTTCAGTTTGAATGGAGGAGAGTGGTTGGTCAGTGCATCAAGAAAGAGGCAAAAGTGGTTAAATACATACACTGTCTTATACAAACAGTTTTGGAAGTAAGTTTGCATCAACTTTTAATGCTTCATTTACTTATTGTACTTACACTAATATTCATTATTCATTTGTAGAGCTAGTGACTGAGTAAGGTCTCAAAAAGCCACATGCTAATGTAACCTCACACATGTGTCAGGGGATCTTTGCACACACATATAACAATCTGTAAACCAAGGCAAAATAAAAGTCAAGGTAAAGATTATTGGCCTTCTAAGTTCAAAATATGACCATAACATTTCAATATTGATTTAAATGACAATAAATGAGACCGTTTTTGGTATTCTATTTGTCTGTCATACAGGCACTGCAGAGAGCTGTGTGCACGAGGACCTGAAAATGCATTGTATGACGTTCTGTGCTTGCCATGAAAACCCAGTGCTTACAAATCTCTGCAATCGGGCCAGAGCATGCTGCTTTGTACTCAGGGTGACATGCGGGCTGAATCTCCAGTATCTATGCAAAGTTTGAGAATTTATAAGGTATTTCAAAGGTTTCTGTAGGCTGCTGTGGAGGTGCTATACTACACAAATTTTATAAGCTGGTCAGAAAACATGTAAGTTATTTCCATTTAGTTTTGCCATGACTGGATTTAATAGCTGTTTAATAAATGCTGAAATCAATGTATAAAAGCAGTGTGCTCCTCCTTGTGTTCTCACTTTCTACCATTGAGCACCAGATGCCTCAGCTTGAGTTTTTAGAGATCAGTGCTACCTGTAATCAATACGTTTACTACGCGAGAGGCAGCTGTTGTTTGCCACAGACAGGCCACAGCTGAGAAGATAGCTAATCCAAAAGCACTGATCCAACTCACCATCTACTCATGGAGGCAGAGGGAAAAGCTGCATGAATCAGACACTCTCCTCTCATCACCTTCACAATGCCCTTAGCCTTTTTCAGTCTGGAGGTGAAGATGTTTGAACTAGTAGCCTGAAAAAAAGCAGTCGCCAAGGTGATTATCTTTGGCTTTCATCAGTTTTGGGGAATTATTGTGAAATTGGAGGTGCTGGGAGGTACAGGAACAATTTAATTAGTTCTTTTCAAGCACAATTAATTCTGAAAACACTCTCTATTTTTCTTTTGGCCAGAACAATAATCTGTTGACACAATATTGGCATATTGTCACATTAAAATGTCAGTATGGTGAACATGTTAGCAAACAGTTGTCCAGTGAACTGATACGTACAGTATTTCACAAAACACCCATGAGATGCTAATCTTGTTTAAAAAAAAATACATTTGTTTTTTTGGCTCTGCTGCTGCTGACTGTTGTTCCTTCTTTTAGATTCTCTCTGAGGTTTTCACTCTGTTTCATATGGCCAGTTACTCCCACCTGAGGCAACAACAACACTGGGCTTTGTGTGAAGTGTTAATAAATGTGACAGCCACTCAAGGGACACTGCAGGGTTCAAACAAGTACAATAATTTGGCTGTTCACCTTTTTATTACCTCTGGGTGCAGGGACAGGCTCATGCTGCAGGCTGCTGCAATGACATTACATTGATGATATTGGATTATAATTTAAACCTGTTGAACTTTTTCAGCATGTCACACAAACAGGATATGTTCAACAAATTCACAATTAAGGGTAGAAAGTGGGCGTACGTGTCTTAATTTTTTGGGAATTAGTCTCAGAGAGCATTTTTCTGCACTGTATGTTTTATTATTTAAACACCCTTATATGTTTGCACTCATAATGAACTTTCCTTTTCTCTAATTTACCCTTCTAATTATACTGCACTTGACACAGACAATGGAAAAAGCTTTACTTATATTGTGTGTAAAGAAGAATTCAAAATCACAGTATGCACATTTTTCTTGTGATAGCAAAAGAGAATGCGTTATGAATATCATCAACTTTTGGATCATCCAATAATGCAACACTTATCACAATCTTACGTTAAACAGCAAGAAAAGTTTCCCTGATGCAAGTACTAATTTTATTGGATTAGCAAGCTCTCACTATGGAGGACCAGGTCTACCATATTTAAAAATAAATACAGAAATAAATAAATGCTCAATAAATGAATAAGCATACAATTAATTGCCCCAAAAAATACAATAAACAAATAAATGTAGGTAGAAATTAAATTATACAGTGAGACATAAATGTATATATCTCTTTTAATTAGCTTCTTTATTTATTCACCTTTGTAATAATTACCTTATTTATTTATTGTCCGTTATAATCTTCAACTTTATTTATTAATTACTTATTTTTTAAATGTATTTATTTCTGTTTGTGTTTAAATTTTTTGTCTGTTTTATTCTTCCGTTGCATTTTCTACCCTATATATTTTCACCCCTGGTATTTATTTCTGCCTGTCAATTTTACATTTCTTCATGCATTTCTGCCTCATTATGCAAATGAGGAGGGGCGGGTCTTAAGGGGTCAACTTCTGCCCATTGGTTGGTTAGCATTTTACTGCATCGGTTGAATCTACATGGCTTTTCCCAGCCATAAAGCATTGTTTAGTAATGTCAAACTCAGCAGGCAGACGTTCAGTGTCCGACCTCTTAAGGGAAGCTGCTAATAGACTGGAAGAATTAGAACGCTGTAAGTTTGAGATCTGAAATGTTTTTCTGTGGTCCTTTGAACATTTTTTTTTACTTTTACTTTACTTTTACATAAACAGCTTCCAGTTCGAGTAACAGTGGTGTGGAACCCTAGGAAGGCCCGAGGAGTAATGTTCCCTGTAAGTTCGCTAGCAAGCTTTCGACTGGCATGTTGTCTCTCTAATTTAGAGTAATTTAGCTAATCCATAATGTTTGAGCATTATTCACAGATGAGTTTAAGGTAAGTTAATTTAACACTTGGCGAGCGATTTGCATTAACGGTACGTTCTCCTCTAAGACTTGCCACAACAGTAACAGTTACTTAACGTTACCGCTCTCTGTTCTAACTTGGTTTAATTTTAATTTTGCAGATGTAACGTTAACGTTGTGCAGGCAGCCTCATCTTGAAACAGCTGCAGCACCAATGTATTTATCAATTAGTGCTACTTTACGCATCCGTGAACATATCACACAGTTGACGTGAACTAACGTTACTAAACACCAGCTCGATGTGCAGTTATGTTTTTAACGAGATGTAGCTCTGGTAAGAGCAGAGGAAACGGAGTCTGTAGACAAACAATAAATTGTGCACAAACGTAAATGTCATTGATAAACACTGCTCTCCGGACACATCAATAAATTGTTTCCATTTCAATGCCGAAAGAATTCACAGTTGCCATGGTTACTGCTCTGTTTATACCACCGGTAGCAACCGGTAGTTCCTGTGGTATCGGTGGGTTGCACAACCCGCCGTTAGCCTCCTCCGGAGTAGTCTGCCATGGTTCTGTGATGATCGAACGCAGCAGTGTTTTTCAGGAGCGTAGATGTGTTAACTTCCAAGTTCAATGCTAAGTGATCTTGCACTCGTGCGTAGGTTTGTGTGCGTGTCTCTCACTAGCCTAGCATGTAACTCCTATCACCGGTTCTGCAGCCTCGCATTTGTTTCCTTTCTCTGCCGCTTCAAGGTAATTTACCGGCGGATCTGAAGAGCTACATCTCGTTAAAAACATAACTGCACATCGAGCTGGTGTTTAGTAACGTTAGTTCACGTCAACTGTGTGATATGTTCACGGATGCGTAAAGTAGCACTAATTGATAAATACATTGGTGCTGCAGCGCCTAACTTTACGTTTCAAGATGAGGCTGCCTGCACAACGTTAACGTTACATCTGCAAAATTAAAATTAAACCAAGTTAGAACAGAGAGCGGTAACATTAAGTAACTGTTACGTTCTCCTCTAAGACTTGCCACCACAGTAACATTAATGCAAATCGCTCGCCAAGTGTTAAATTAACTTACCTTAAACTCATCTGTGAATAATGCTCAAACATTATGGATTAGCTAAATTACTATAAATATCTTAAAAAACTCCTATTGAGAGGATCTGGGTACGTGATTGCCTAGGCCTGAGTATCTTGACTGGCATGATGTATGGTCTAGCATCCCGGAAGTATCACGCAATCCAGACCATCAGCAGATTCACTACAATTTCATTCATGAAAATGCACCACATGAAAATAATTAACAGCCCTTCATTCACTTTCTGCCCAATAAAAGCACATGGTACATATCTTCACATGATTTGGGAGTGCTCTCTCGTTGGTCAGTTCTGGAATTATATTGCATCCAAAATTTTCACCTTGATTAATGTTACTGTGCCTGCTACTGTCAATATTTTGATTCTGAATGATCTGTCAGCCTTTCAGCTCTCTAGAACACAAAAACAGGCTGTTTGCTGGACTTACAGCTGCAAAAACAATGATTGCAACCGTGTTGTCGGGAGCTTTGTGCTCCTGGTAGGCTCTCCCATGGCCTTTGAATCACCAAGAGAGAGATAGCGTGACCCTGCCCGGAGGAAGCCTGTGGCCCCCGTCTGGAGCCAGGCCCAGACGGAGGACTTGTCAGCGAGCGCCTGGTGGCCGGGTTTCCCACGGAGTCCAGCCGGGCACAGCCCGAAAAAGCTATGTGGCACCTATCTCTCCATCCCATGGGCCCACCACCTGTGGGAGGAACCGCTGGGGGCGGGTGCGCTGCCACATGGGTGGTGGTGATGGTCAGGGGAGGAACTGGAACTTTGTGGGCACTACCAGTTAGATCTGGTAAGGCTTACCTCTACACGCAGTCTCGGTTCTGGAACCATACCCCTGGATAGGGGTTGGACTCTCTTTTACTCCGGAGTTGTCCAGGGTGTGAGACACCAAGCGGGTGTGGGGATACTCACAAGCCCCTGGCAGAGCGCTGCTACGTTGGAGTTTACCCGGGTGGATAAGAGGGTCGCCTCCCTACGCCTGCGGGTGGTGGGGGGGAATACTCAGACTATTTTTTTGCATATGTACCAAACAAGAGTTCGGAGAACTCTGCCTTCTTGGAGACCTGGAATGGAGTCCTGTATGAGGCTCCAGTGGGGCACTCCATAGTTCTGCCGGGGGATTTCAACGCAACGACTTTTGGTCGGCACCAAGGTTATTTTGGAAAACCATTCGCCACCTCAGGAGGGGGAAGCGGGGAACCATCCAAGCTGTGTACAATAAGGATACCAATACACACTCTATGATAGAGGCAGAGCTGGAGGATGATAGGGGATTGTCATCAATTTTCCTGGTGGAAGTTGCAAAGTTAAACAACTCCACCGTGGCAAAGTCCCAGATATTGATGAGATCCGTCCAGAAATGCTGAAAGCTCTGGGTGTGGATCACCAATCCTGTTTGTTGTATTTATGGACAGGATATCGAGGCGTAGTTGGGGTGGGGAGGGGTTGCAGTTTGGTGGGTTGGTGATCTCATTGTTGCTTTTTGCGGATGATGTGGTCCTGATGGCATCATCGGCCTGTGACCTTCAGCACTCACTGGATTGATTTGCAGCCGAGTGTGAAGTGGCTGGGATCAGGATCAGCACCTCTAAATCTGAAGCCATGGTTCCCAGCAGGAAACCAATGGAGTGCCTTCTTCAGGTAGGGAATAAGTCCTTACCCCAAGTGATGAGTTTAAATACCTTGGGGCCTTGTTCACGAGTGAGGGGACAATGGAGCGGGAAATTGGTCGGAGAATTGGCGCAGCGGGTGCGGTATTACATTCCGTTTATCGCACCGTTGTGACGAAAAGAGAGCTGAGCCAGAAGGCAAAGCTCTCAATCTACCAGTCAGTTTTTGTTCCTACCCACACCTATGGTCATGAAGGCTGGATCATGACCGAAAGACCGAGATCCAGGGTACAAGCGGCCGAAATGGGTTTCCTTAGGAGCGTGGCTGGTGTCTCCCTTAGAGATAGGGTGAGAAGCACAGTCACCCGTGAGGAGGTCAGAGTAGATCCGCTGCTCCTTCGCGTCGAAAGGAGCCAGTTGAGGTTGTTTGGGCATCTGGTAATGATGCCTCCTGGGCGCTTCCCTAGGGAGGTGTTCCAGGCGTGTCCACCTGGGAGCAGGCCTTGGAGAACACCCAGGACTAGGTGGAAGGATTACATCTCCAACCTGGCCTGGGAACGCCTCGGGATCCCCCAGTTGGAGCTGGTTGATGTGGCTCGGGAATGGAAGTTTGGTCCCCTGCTGGAGTTGCTCCCCCCGCAACCCCATACCGGATAAGCGGACAAAGATGGATGGATGTTTGAAAATATAAAAAAAGATACATATTCATCCAAGGCTGCTACATTCATTAAGGTGCCTGCAAGAAGCTGTCGAATGCATGCATTTAGTAACAGCACGACCTCTATGACTAATCTCAATTTAAAAAAGACATCCTGTGAAAATAATAGGCAGTGATTTTGTGCAGCCTGTGACAGCCGTTACTCTCGGTGAGCAAGAAAATTCACTCTGGAAAATGACTCTTCCTCCCACCCAAGATCAGATATGTTGATTTTTCTGAGGCAAATAAACACTCCAACAGCTCCCTCTCACTCCCACACAGCCAAATTAGCTGTCACAGAGGACATTATTCTGTCATCTTCTGAGGTTACTATCAAACATGTTTCAAGCATATAGATGCTCTGTGAATGTTGCCCAAATTTTTTGTAAAAAGGATAGTATGTTGTCTCTCTGCTCAAATAACTGACTGGATACAGGGATAAATTCATAATGTCATGTGTGGTGTTTACAGCCTTACTGTCCCGAGCTGACTGTGCAACCAACTGCAGGAAAACAACAGCAAACCCTATAGTCCACCATTACACAACACCACTACAGTGCCTGGGCTTGAAGTTAATTTGCTCTCTGTGTATGAAGATGAAGTGAACGTCATTGTGCATACTAATAGACCCCATAAGGTCTTCAAAATGATAGAATGGTTCTGGTTTGGAGATGACAGTTGAAAGTTAGAATTGGTTTAAGCTTGAAAACATATCTCTTTCATCAAAGTGGGGATACTTATGTTGATGTATGTGCAAAACAGTAAACAAAGCTAATTTGCTCCCAGGTCTCTTGTGTAAGAAAATTATGCTTTTCTGGCTGCAGAGCCCACTTGAATGTTTATATTTAATTGCATTCTGAATCACTGTAAGTGCCAGTGAAATGTTTACTGTCATCTCAGGACTAAAGGTAAAACAGATGGCTCTCTGCTGTTGCTCAGTCCTCATCTGTTGTAAATTTCCCCTGTCAAGCAAACGTTATTCAGTGCACAAGCCTACACATTTATGAGAGGTAATTTTAACACTGTGGAAATTCACAGATGTGTAAAGGCAGCCACAAAGTTGTTTTCAGCATATGACAGTGTGATAGCTACAGTAGCTGCTGTTTTCTATGCAACTGGTGCATGGCTAATGATAGCGTTCAGTGGAGTGACGGAGCCACAACACTTACCCATCACCAAGGAGGCATATCGAGGGCAGTGCATAACTGGCTCTGTCAGTGATTCAGATTAAAAAAAATAACAGCACTTGTTTAATCACTTTACACTCTGTCATTTTAACCCTTTTTAATTAAAGAAAGAGTTCATTAATGAGCAAATCTGACAAAAACCATTATCACAGACTTTGCTCTCTTAAATGACTTGAAAGAAATGTTTTTCATCCACAGCAGTTGGGTGGTTTTTAAAAATGGCAATGTTGGTTTGTCGTTCCACCACTTTGGTCCAGACTAAAAAATCTCATATATAATGTAATACATTTTTATAACACTCATGACTTTGGTAACCCCCTGACTTTTCCTTCAGCGCCACCAGGGTGACATTTTTGTTTTTAATACATTATCTCCACAATTATTTTATGGATTTCCAGGAAATAGGGTTTAGCTATTTTTAAGCCCCACTCAGGATGAATTGTAATAACTTTGGTTAACTTCTTACTTTCTTTTTAGCACCATCATAAGGTCAAATCTTTAATTTGTTCAATACTTGGTTTTATAATCAAATACCAGCAAAATTACTTCATTCCCATCAGCCTCGTTTTTGTGTTTAGTGCTAATTAGCTAATTTTAGCATACTCACACAATAAACTAACATAAACATACCTGCTTAAAATCAGCATGTTAAAGGAATTGTTTGACAGTGAAATATGTGTACACATTGTTTTTTGTACAGACTAAACAAACAAGCTATAACATGTAAATTAGTGAGATTCAGAGGTGCTGGTAGGCAGATTTGTTTAGGCTAGCTGTTTTCCCTGTTGTCTTTATGCTAATCTAACTGGCTGTTGGATGATATTTTGATTGAGAGAGATGAGATGGTATTGATGTTCACACTAATTCTCCAACAGAAAGCTAACAAGTGTATTTCTTATGTTTAAACTATTGTCCCTATTGTCATTGACCACTGGTAATATGAAAATAATGATACAACAGCAAAGTTCAGTCTGTTGATGTACTGTATCTGGACTATTCAAAAAGTCAGTCAACTTAGATACTAAAGTCAGCTAAAAGAACAATAGACCACCCATACTTTTGAAATTGAATTGTTTCACATAAATCAAATTCCTTCCTAGAAATAATGCACAATATCTATGACCTTCCTCCTCCTGTTACTATATTGCATAAAGCTACTGGTCATTCATCTTGAGAGCAGGTGGAAAAAGGTCAAATCAGTTGTGCTGGCAGCTAGGCTTGTGTCAGGCTGAAGACACTGATCTAATAACGTCCTTGTTAGCCAGCCTCAGTCTAACGGAAACCACGGCCGGGACTAGGAGGTCTGCTCTGCTGGTGACTGCCATCGCCTCAGGGCTGTTATGGGCTAGATGAGCCCAGGAGAGCACCTCACACCTCTGGGCTCCATCACTCACAGCCTATCTGTAATAGAGAGGACTTGACGCAGTTAAGAAGCTGCTATTGTTTGAGGATGACTTTGATTCATGTGATAGATTTATTTAACTATGTGACAGAAATATGTAGCACCCAATATCCTGTATGCTAAGAGCCAACAGCTGTATGTGTTAATACTGTGTTGTTCTTCTCACATATCAACTCCTTCTTTTTACATGAATATTGCAAGCCCCTTTCCTGTCTTTTGAAGCATCGCACAGATTCTAAACCTAACAGGAAATCACACCAGCACATCTGGTTCTTCAGCTTTCAATACAGCCAGTATAATATCCAAATAGAAAGCTCCACTGTGGCAATAATCCTGCTCCTGTGTATGCTACAGCTGCTTGTGTACTTTCTGGTAAGGCTGCTTTGTACCGCCTGTGACAGAGATCAGTTGATAGCCTCAATGTAAAACTGTGGAGGAAGAGAGATCACTCCTACATCTCTGACTGCCATCAGCAAAGTCAACATGAAGAGATGCCCCCTGAGGGTGTATACAAACATGTTTGATGCTCCAGGATAACGCTGCCCCAGCTGAATAAAAAGAGCAAGAGAAAGAATATAATAATAGAATATGTTTGTAGGAATGAACAAACTAGTAGTACTGAACGCATATTCTAGGTCTTTTTTACATTCATTATAGTGTTGGGTTGTGCAATCTATGGTTCCAGACTCTTAAATGTGAGGACCATTTCCGATCAATTAAATCATTGTACATTTAATGTGTTTGCTGGGTTCTTTTTCACTTTCACGATTAAGAAAATATTTATAGCACAGATTGATTGATAATAAAATAAAGTAGTGCAGGCCTACTAAAGAAGGAGGATGGGAATTTAGACACAGATTAATTAGAAATTATTAAACATGTTAACAAGCATTTTAATTTAAATATTCGTTACAGTACAGAAGTCCTAGTTCGGATAAGACAAGATAAGTATAACAATTAGGTGCCAAGAGAGCCACTGTGTGATTTATAATATGATCAATAGGTAAAAAACATTATTTTCTGCTGGCTGGAAACTGTGGAAGCTGTGGAGTTGCAGGTAAGTACTGCTATTATGAGCCAAAAAGAATTCCTTGGCCTTACTGACAGGAAGGGAAATAAGTGAAAAGAGGATACAGTGCAGCTAAAGGAATGATTGAATGTGTGGCACCCCATTTGCCATTTTCCCTTGCGTTGATGTTTCCTATGCTAAGGTTTTTTTTTCCTTATCTCCCACAGCTGATACAATCTGACTATCACTCACTTGAACATATGGGCAGGATTAGCAGCAGTGAGCCTATACATGTGCTGATCGGGGATCCTGATCGTTTTTCAATCCTCTGCCCTTAAAGATTCCCCCGTACAATAAAGCCATGTGTGAAGACAGCTAGCCAGTTCCTCATCGGTCAGCTGTCAGTTCCAGCTGTGATCAGCACTAAACACACTGGGCTCATAGTTACTATTGAGGTTATTTCACATGCATTTCAGTGACAATGACTGTCATGATGTTTTAGGCAAACAGCAAAGGTCAAACAGCCTTTGTGGTATGTTTTCTGTCATCTTCAAGTATTAAGATTTTTGAGTATTTTTTCCGCTGAAGGAAGCAGTAACGCTGAGAGGAAAACCATGTTGTGAGTCATGCAGTAGGTGATGGAACTCCCAGTGGGACTTGCCTTGCCAGCTGCTTTTAAAGTCTGGTGTTTCTAAGACATTTCAAGATGTTTCAAATATGCTTTATTTACTTTTTTACTTTTCAAGCTAACAGGAGGGAAATGTGTTGCTAATTTACCTTACATTTTGGTCTATTTTGGTCTCAATTAGACCTGCAATGATTAATCGATTAGTTATCAACTATTAAATTAATGAATTAATTTGATAATCGATTAATTGGTTTGAGTTCAAATTCTCTGATTCCAGCTTTCTCAAATGTGAATAAGTTTTTTCCACTTCTCTATGACAATAAACTGAACATCATTGAGTTGTGGACAAAACAAGACATTTGAGTGCGTTATCTTGGGCTTTGGGAAACACTGTTTGACATTTTTCACCATTTTCTGAAATTTGGTTTAGTTTTTGAAAGGCTTTTATTGCAGGTAAAGAGCGGTTAACGGAAACAAGGCAGGTTGTGGTGTTAAAATTGCCATCAGTGATGCAGCACTGGGCTGATTTTGGTTTACTTTTAAGACAAAAAAACGTGGTTGTGTTTCACTAGTTTTTGATCTTGATGCATTTAGACATCAAGGTTTTATTAAATAAATCAATTTCACTGATTTCAAAAGCTGAACATAGTAAAGTTTGATGTCCACATCCACATGTTAAATGTGCATCAACTGCTGTATAAGACAGTAAAACGTTTAGAATAACAGAGACTTAGAATTAGAGAAAGCCTTATAAATTCAGCTTTTAAAGGATAAGTCTGTGATTCTATATTTTGGTTATTATCAACAAATACCATGAAAGCACCTAAGCCAACAATAAATTTAGTAATTGTCTGTGTGGCCTAAAATGGGTTTCATTCTTCGTACAGTCTGTGCAGTGCAGATGGCGCAAATGGTGGTCAAATTGATCAAAGCGGATGTCCAAGTGGTGGTTAGAGCGGCGGTTGGTCAGAGCGGCAATCAATCAATCATTGCAACGCGGTCTGTGAGACAATGTCCGCCTTACAAAATCTTGACAGTACACGACTCAGCAGACTCTCAGCACACAGTCACTCATGCCACATTTGCATATGGCCATCCACACCGTCCTGACTGCACTGACTGAATGCGAGAGGCATTAAACACATTTAAGCCTGATGTAGCTTCTTCCTCTAAGCCTTGACCTTCACTGTTGTTCAAAAACACAGTTATCCACAATGTTTCATTAGGTGACATGTTCCTTGTTAGTGGGCATTGTAGTTTCTGATTCAATACCACATACACTGTCCTGCTGCTGTAACTAACAACTAGAGAGCAACATGTTTATTAATCTGCAGCTGAAAAATTGTCCCCAACAAATACACAATCTGTTCCTGTTTGAGTAATGATTGCTAGTAATGAGGCTCTTTTAGGAAATTACTCAATCCTTTAAAAAGCATTTACCTATATACATTTGTAAGCCCTTTTGGTAGGAAAAATTGGGCCAGCGACTGAGCACTAAACAGGGAAAGTCAAAAAGTAGTCTCAGAAAGACAGAATAATGGTTTGGGTCTTATCATGGGAATTGTAGGCAATAAGAAAAATATAGAATAACATCAGCCTTTACTTTAAAAACAGGACTAATGAAAGCAACTCGACAATGGTGGACATCAAAACTAGGTTGTACACTAAAGATTATTCTGTATTTGTGGTACATGTGTGTGTTATATTCTGTAGGTTTAGTAGCTAATCTAATATTTGTGTTTCTTAAGTGCTTTGAACACAACTGTGGCTCTGAAACTCTCTTGGGAGTGAAAATAACTAGGCTAAATATGAACATAAAATCCACAAAGCAATAAATCAGATTTTAATTATTTTGTAAGCTGCATGTGAAACCTTCTCCCAGTGGGGGAGTAAACTGCTCTGCACACCACCTTATCGCTGGACTTTAGCATAGTATGTCTTAACAGCCATCTCATCAAAATGCCACCTCTCTGGTATGCCTTTCTGTTGCCTTTTTGTAATATTGGAAAAGGTGACCACCAATACTATCTGATGCAGATTTATTCAGAATAATTTATTCTGCAAAGGTTTTCGTACGATGGGAAACTGCTTTATGAATAGGATATGAAATACATAAGGAAATGTAGTTCTATCATCCAATCATTTCTCTCATATTTAATCATGCTGAAGCTTACTCTTGATGGCCAAACAGTGTGATAGACATGCCTGCACATGTCCTGCATTGTAAATATTCACAACCAAGTGGGAGGGCTTTGCCAGAGAAACCATGGTACTGTGCACTTCTCTGTTTCCCCGGGGTTTCCCAGCACAGCGTTGACATGGCTCATAGTTATTCCTGCTCGCTCATTCATGCAAAAGCTCTCTCTCTCTCCTCTTGCCTCACATATCTCACAATATTCCTCTATATCTATGTCTCCCTTACTTTGCACTCTCTTTCCTGCTTTCTATTCCTTCTCTTGCAGACCCATTCATCCGTAGTCGGTACATCGGTGGCCATCCTATGTGCTGTGTCCGATGCTTAAAGGCTGCTCTCATGTCTCTATCTCACCCCTAAGCAACAGCTCAGATTAAATACTTAACTTTATTCATTTTTCTCTGTCCCACCCTCTCTTGCCTGGCATTAAAAATTCATCCACTCTGTGCTGTGTTAAAAGCACATTACGCAAGACTCTATATATATCCCCTCCCAGGCAGGAACCGTCTGTCCCTAACTGCCTTAACGTCTCTGCTCTGTCTGTGTATATGCATACATTTTGTGTGTGTGTGTGTGTGTGTGTGTGTGTGTGTGTGTGTGTGCGTGCATGTGTGCGTGTGCACGTGTGTGAGCTGAAAGCTTTTTCATTGCTCTGATGCTGCTGTTCGCCTATATCTATCAGGTCCCAGGAGGAGGCCAGCCACAGTGCTCAGGAAAGTCCCTGAGGTGGCAACGGGTGATGCAGCAGACTTCAAAATCAGGTGAGGTTAATAAGTACCTCTCAAATCAACAAACACTGTTCAGTTTTAAAGCAGCACATGTTTTCTTCTGATCATGGAGCTGGTTTGCCACATTGAAAAATTGCATATATTGTGTGATGTAACATGTGATGTGCCGTTTGTGCGTGTGGATAATTTTTCCCCTGTTTTGTATGTTGGTAGTGGCTGGGCTTGTTTGTTTATTGTTTGTGGAAAATCAATAAAAAATGTATATAAAAAAAAAAGAAAAAGAAAAATTGCATATGTGTCTACGGTGCGAGTGCCTTTACCTCTTTTACTTGTAAGTGGTCGTAACTGTTGCAGAGTTTGACCGTTCACTCTAAAGGCCGTTTATCACCTAGAGATGGGCTTTTAGAGATGAATAAAGTGTTGCTGTGTGCATCAGTCTCTCCCCAGTCTAACCATTTGCTGCTGCCTCCTGGATGAAAAGCCTAGGTAATGGGCTGCCATTTCAAACTGTACGGCATTCTTAACAATGGCAGTGGAAAGAAAGAAACAAAACATGTTCCCTCTGTTGCCATCTATGAAAAAAAAGTGCTGTGCGTGCCATAGAGCAAAAGAACAAGCCCATTTATTCAAATGGAAACTCTGTTTCTAATGTGGTGTTTAATTTGTCTTCTGTGTTGTTCAAACGCAAAATCTCTGCTTGTGTCTAATTACTTCAATCTAGCCCTGCTGTGCTGTTTAATTTGCACAAAATTGTTCCATAAAAATGCTGTATACAGAATTGTTCAAATCGCCTTTGTCCCTTTTTAAAGGGTTGATTTTAAAAAAAGGTTTATGTACTTTCAGGTCCATAATGTTGGACATTATTGCTTATTTATGTAATTTATGTATGTTTAATTCCCTCGATTGGATGAAATACTATGTGTAAGTGAGAATCCAATTTCAGCAGTGACATACTAAAAAGCTAAACTGCACAGCTACACACACAGCTACACACACAGCTACACACACACACACACACACACACACACACACACACACACACACACACACACACACACACAAACAGTCCCCTGGTGCTCTGTGCAGCTTTTCTGTACATGTTGTGGTACGAGTTTAGTGGATCTAATCATGATGACAAGGTTGGCTTTGACAGAATAAGGGTTGTTCTGTTACTCCAATCCACTCCACATATGACACCTTGTGCTTGCCAGCCCGTCTCTCCAAAGACAACAACTGCCAGCTCTTCCTGCCAGCCTGCACTGAAGTGTGGCATTCCAAACTCGATCACAGTCTGGAACACAACACCTGCAATCGAGAAAGTTGAAGAAGGTGCCAAGTTCCTCCCATTGTGAGACATGTTTCTCTCTCTGCATGTATTTCTCTTCCTGCCTCTTTTTTGTTACCTGTTGTCACCATCTGTACCAGGTGTGAGTATGAGAGCAACTGTATCGCTTGTCTTTAGCGGATGCAAGAGAAAAATAGTAATGCATCTATTCCACACCCATTACAGGCTTTCTCTGCTCCACATTACCTAAATAAGACCACCATGCCTCAAAATAACAAGTTGAAAGCAAGGGGATGTAGGTACTGTATATGTTGCAATGCATTGCACTGCAGCGTGTACATACATCCTGAATTAGTTGGAGGAACATCTGGTCCCTTGTGGCCAATTCTTCTGCTGGAGCACATTGCGTATCCAGTGTCCCCTTCCTTGCTCTCCTCAGCAGAAGACTGTTTGAGTGACAGTTGTTTGCTGCACAATGGTCTGTTCTCTCTTCCCATGGGTCTAATTTGTGCAAGCTGCTTTTGAATTGCTGCAAAGAAGATTCAGGAACAAAGCCAGCTGATGGGGCTGGGGTGTCTGAGACCTGCTGTTCCTCTCTGCCTTTGGTTATGATGCCAATTTATCTGCATTCTTCCTCCTCCCAAAGTGTCACCCTTCTGTTTGTGCTGTTTGGTGATGAAGGAGTGAGGTGAAGAGGTTAGTGGGGTAAACTTGAGTGCATGACTTTTGTGCAGCTTAAAATAATATGGAACAGAGAAAAGTGAACTACCAAATGTACATTTGTCACATTATTTTTGCAGCAATATACAGTACCATACACTCTAATGCATGTACACAGCTTCATCGCCATGCATGACATCGGTGCAACTGCTTCCCCTGTCTTTTCTCACCATGTTAATCTTAACCTGGCATTTGCAGCAGCAGCTAATGACTTTGACTAAGCTGTGATTGAGAAACTATGTTTCTCAAAGCAGCACCCTGCTTTCAAAGTACACTGTAGTTATTTTCTCTACAGGCACAAGATGAATCAGCAACATCTGAACACTGCAGGAAAAAAAGTCAAGGGAAAGTGCTAAGACTTTCAAAGTGTTCGTTTTGCAAAAAGTCTAACTAAAGATTGGTTACCTGCAACTTTCAAAAAGGCAGAGTGCAGAGCATCAGCAGTAGAAATGTGTCATTCCCCTGCCCAAGGACAGCTCAGTTCGCCTTTGTATGTTGCTTCAATCCCCTATAGCAAGAAAGAGGTACTCCTGTCCTGACACCTAAACTATAATGACATGCCAATTTATGACTAAAGGAAATAGGAAGGTTACAGCATTTTAAACTTTTAGTAGCATAGCTTTTTTTGAGGAGTTGAGATCCCAAATATTGAACAAATGGTGACAGGATTTAGACGGTAATTGTATTTTGACCAGAAATATTGTAGGGAAAGGAAATTAAATGTCTTATCAGTGAGCCTTTTGCAATAATAACAAATTAATAAAATGTTGCAACTTTGCCGATGGTATATAACGTAGTATACACATACTTTCTAGGAGACAGGGTTGTTGGACAAGAAGAAACAAAGGCAAGTGGTAAAATGATTACCCAAACTGCCTATAAACATCCATCACTGCTACAGTGATGTTGCAACCTTGACCTACTGTACTACCATGTAGTGCTGTGACATAGGTTTCCCATTAAATGAGGGATTATTACTGACGTTATGGATCTGTTCACTATCAGTTTTACTTCCAAATACAGAGGTTTAGATCATTTAATAATCAAGCTAAAGTCTTGGCCTGTTTACAAGCTGTCTGATCATCCGGCTGCTCATGTTTCTAGCACAGCAGATCTCAGCAATTAACTTGGTGAATACAATATTATCATAACTGATAGGAATGACCAAAATATGAAAAAAGACCTTGCAATAAACTTAAATAATTCTTTAATTTTGTCAGACAAAAAAATTATTACATGATCACAAGCAAATGTTTCTTATTATTGCATAACATGCAGTACAGTAAAGGCTGTGATGCAGATGTGTTGCAGCAGATAGCCTTGGTGTATACAATATATAAGCTACAGTATTTGCATACAGTACTTCAGAGAATTGTCTCTTTGAGAATATCCTCATTTACTGACTATCTGACTCTTTTTCTCTGGTTAGTGTGAATGTAATCAAATAAACAGCTGCCGTCTAATCAATTTTAAAAACACATAATGCCTGGTGTTGCCAAAAATGTCAACAGCACAACGTAACTTGTTTCTAGAAGCCACGAGTGAGAAAGCAAATGCAAGGCAGAAAGATGGTGGGAGGTTTATTACAACATTTGTAATGATCCATGATGAAGAAGAATGGAGCATAAATCAAAGAGACATCCAGCTAAAGACAATGGAAATTAAATTGGTTAATGGAGTGCAGGAATATACTGCGGATAAGCTGCATCAAATTTCAACATGCAGACAAAACAATTGACGATAACAAATGAAGTCCTGCTGTGAGGCTGTCAAATAAGATAAAGTTGCATCTTATTTTTTACAACTACACTAAAAAAACATTGTAATCGGTTTGTCGGTTATGCACATTTGACACATCCATACAGCGTCCTGGTTGTTTTTATTTACTTGCACTTGTTGCTCCTGCCCACCTTTAATGATTTTACAGACAAAAATGAGACAGACACTAACAATTGTCCTAGTGTTGTGTGTGTTCTCTACAATGAGCAGGGGCAGTGTATGAAGTCGTCCACAAAACAAAATAAGCCTGAAATCTTAAAAAAAAAAAAAAGGAAAATGAAATAGGATGAGATTTGTGAGTGTAAAAGCATCTCTTGGAGCAAATCTCTAGGCTGTATTTAATAAATTACATAACACACCTGCATAGAGAGTACTGTGGTTTTAATTAAAGGAGACATATTAAAAAAACATAACAGTCTGACATGTTTCCATCCAAGTGCAGCTGTGTCGTGGTGCCAGATGAGGCAGCAGAGAGGGATGAGAAAACACTTTCGAGTCACTGACTGAAAGAGTTTAGTCTTCATTTAGTCTGTTTTTTCAGCAAGAGGCAATTCTGAGTCAATATCTGCTGCTTAACATTATTGCTCCACAGTAAAAATAGCAAAATACAGTAGGCTGGTTTGACAGGATGGATCCAAACCATGAGGGCGATGATGGGTGATGATTATCTGGAGTGAGAAGGATGACAGCAGGCCCCAGACAGTCACCAGATATCTCCTGACTTGGCGTTCTGTCAGTTTGAAAGGACAGACTGCCAACACTTCATGTCTGTGTGTGCATGTGGGGGTGAGATGGTGAGTAAAATGCTGCGTCCCGTCATTTTGAATTTAAATCTAATTACGCCATATTAGTTCAACTGATTTCTGTGCTTGTCTGGTTTTGCCACAGACATACCGCTAAAGGTTGAAGTTTTCAACTTTGACAAACTGTGACAGACGCACTGATTAATATAGAGCAGCGTGCAGGTTTTGCACCGGGCATGGTTTTTGGCTGGGACCTAAAGAAAGTTGAATTATGAAAGATGTTGTTTTGCACTGAGGCTAAAAGCCACCGTTGCTAGTTACAGAATTAATGAAGATTTTAACAATACAAATAATAATAACAATAATAATAATAATAATAATGATTGTTTTTAAGTGCTTTCCACAGACAAAAGGCATCTCAGTGCGGGGAAGTGGCAGTCCTGGGCGTGAGGTTGAGTCAAGGACTGAGGCTTTTTCGTATGGACCTTGCTCTTTAGAGACATAGCTATCCTCTCCACTGAGATCCTGCACAGAGAAGAGGCTGTTGTTACTGCCTGGCTTCAGCACATCTTTGGAAACCTTGATTGTACTATATTTGCAGCAGGAATTTCTGAACCAGATACCAGCCTTGTGCTAAAGCCACTACAGCCAAATTTCTCTGCCATGTTATTTCCGGCATCGGTGCCCCAGCTACTCAACTGCTTCTTCTTCGGCTCATGGGACACAGAGAGGAGAATCTGTTGGGTTTCCTCAGAGATGGTTGCTGTATCTTAAATAATTTAGTGTAGCCACAGAAAGCTTGGAGCAGTGAACAACACGGGCACCCACTGAACAAAACTGATGGTACTGTATCTGCCAGCCATCTAAATTCTGTTATGTTATGCAATGCGTGTGCGTGCGTGCGTGCGTGCGTGCGTGCGTGCGTGCGTGCGTGCGTGCGTGCGTGCGTGCTAAAGAAAAAACCTTAAAAGTTGCAGACATCAAAACAAATAAAAGCACAACATAGGTTTTTTGGGTGAGATATACTTTATCTATATTACCTAATAATACCTGCAGTTTCATATAGCTCAGAATGCAGACTGCAATGGCACTCAGATTAGGATGCCAACATGCCTCTGCATGTTGGCAGTGAAGTGAGGCAGCGGGGTGGACATAGTGTGGGCTGGACATCTGCAGCAGTCAGGGTGATAAAGATAAAAAGGAGGCTGATCAAAGGAAACTGAATCAAGATGTGAGAAAATGATATTTGAATACTAATTTTGGGCTTTTATGTGAAAAATAGCTAGGTTAATGAAACTTAACTACTATGTTATGAATGTTTCTTTTGGATGAGGGTGGATTGATGCAGGATGTGATGTTCATTAAGTGTTTTCTGTATGCCTGTTGTTTGTGTTTGCATACGCCTTAGTAGACTTATGCCTGTTATTTTGGTTAAGAGAGCATTGCAACAGTAAGCAATTAATCAAATTTGTTGTAATTATGCTCACAAGGCTCAATGTCCTGCACAAAAATGAGGAGCGACCATCGAGAAATAGCCAGGAAATGGAGCGAGAAATAAAAACAAAGTAGCAGCACTGAAGGCGGAGGAATCAACAGTAGCTGCATGCAAAACAAAATGCTGTTGTTTGCAGGTAAAGATGAAATGACAGTGACTTAATGTTCATAAAAGTTCAGCAAAAGAGGGAGCAATCAGAAAGAAAAATAGACAGCTTACTAGTGCATGCATGTTGATTTATTTGCCCCTCAAAGAGCGGCTTAATGTTATTTGAACTGCTCAAAGAAATCATTGGACATTTTGGGAATTATGTTTATTGGCTTTCTGGCCGAGAATTAGATAAAAGGGCAGATACCACTCCCACCTCTATATGATAAATATGTATATAGATATCAGCAACAACACTTAGTTTAGCAAGAAATAGTCTATCCACATAATTATTTTTATATTTTTACATTTAATGTTATTGTACATATTAAAAGAACAAGATTCAACATAGTGGGCTTTAGAGGTGCTGGAGAGCAGATTTAGTTTAGTAGACCTTTGGACAGAGCCAGGCTTCCTGTTTCCGGCCTGCTTCCGATCTTCATGCTAAGCTAAGCTAATCAGCTACTGGCTGTAGCTTTACATTCAGAGAACAGACATGAGAGTGGTATCAATCTTCCCATCTAACTCATCAAAAAACAAATAAGTGTGTTTCACAAAAAGTAACTCATTTGACGTGTATGTACATGTATAAACAATATCTGCCTGTTTGAATTTTTACAGACATATTATTGTAATGGTATAGCTCCCATTTTACCTTGACTAAGTGAGAGAAAAAGAAAGACTAGAGAAGCTGCATACAAACTGGAAATGTCTCTTTGTTAACTGTTTGTCTCCCAGTGACATCTCGGTTTTTTTCTGATCATAAATGTCAGGTTCTCTTCTTTGTGGTGTTCTGTTGAAGAACTGTTGTCCTTGATGGAGCAACACCTCCTTCACTGCTGCATCTTAATCCATTAGAAGTGGTGTGAATTTCTACAACAACCTTTCATATTCAAACCAAGAATCAAGCCAACCTGACTGCTCTACCCCCGCCTCCACATAATCCCACAACAATGAAGAAAAACATATTAATGCACTGAAAAACTGGAGGTCTGGTGCAGCCTATCAGCACCCACATTTAAGGGGCTCAGCTGTCATTTACATGCTAATAGTGTTAGTGGAGGCAATGAGAATGGGGTCAGGGCAGGGGGCCACACTGTGTTGCTAGTCACAACCCTATGGTGTGGAAAACCATCGGCTGGTCCTCATTTGGTCCCAACCCAGTATCATGCTTAAGCGTGGAATACACCCGCTGGTCCATAGGGTGCAGGTCCATTTATTGACTTCTTAATCAGACGTGTCCATTGGACGCTGCTCCTCCTCCTCCTCCTCTTCTTCTACCAGGCTTCTTTTCAAACACAAATTTGTCTGTCTTATTTCCTACTGCTGAGCTTTGTACACCTAGCTTCCACAATTAAATGCAGTTTGAAGAAATCGGTTTTCATTGTCCGCATTAGGCTGCCTGCTATTGTTAGTGGACATTTACTCATGTTTTGAGTTGAGATATTCAGATATTCTCTGTATTACACAGATAGATTACAATGTTCTTGGGTTTTTATGAACATGTTGTGTTACTGAGAGCAGGATTCAAGGCTATAGACATAAGCAACCTTTATTTTTCACCCACACTGTAACTGTGTGGTGTAGGTGTAATGTCCTTTATTTAGATGCAATTCAAAGATTGGCGTGGGTATAATGCAACTAAGGCCATCCAGAGAAAAAGGCAACAAATAGCCTCCTGAAAAGAACAGTACGCTAAATACAAAGCAGGCAGTAGCTGGTTAGCTTAGTTTAGCAAGAAATAGTCTGGGGCATAACCCCTGTTAAATGGCTAATTGTCTTTTTTTCAGTGATGTATTACTGTGTTAATTGGTGAGATTTAGAGGTGCTGGTAGGCAGATTTTGTTACCTTCGGACTGAGCCAGACTAGCTGTTTCCCATTGTTTCCAGTCTTTATGCTAAGCTATTCTAACAGCTGCTGGCTCAAGCTACATGTGTAGCGTTCAGGCACGAGAGTTGAATTTTCTCATCTAACTCTCTTTAAAAAAGTAAATAAGAGTGTTTCCCAAAATGTCAAACAATTTCTTTAAAGTATTATTTTTAGAGCACACACTAAGCTCTGGATTTTGTCTGTGTATGCAATATGACGGTTTCAGACTGTTTGGCTATTTACATTACTGCTTGTCTTGTCAGTTTTTGTGTGTAATTGTTCAAAAAATGTTTTGTTTACTGAAAGAATTATATGAAATAATATAATCAAATGTCAGTGTGGAAAATGAGTTGGTGTGGTTGTACTGTAACTTTGGCCGTTCAGAGAAACATAACTTAAAGGCCCAGAATAACCTAGATGATTGAAATATGCTGGTAACAACATCAATCACCTATGAAACAAAAAAAAAAACGATTGTCTGTGGTTAGATAGAAAGGTACTCACTCTGACATTTAAGAAATCCTGAATAAGGAAAATATATAGAGCATGTAGAAGTTTCTAAAACTTTGATTATTTCTTTTAATACTTGATGCAGTTTTTTTGAGGACAATGTTCTGCTTCAAGATCTCTATACACATTAATGGATGAACAAAGCTTATCCTGGGGTGCTATAATGGCTAAGATCTCAGAATGCAATAATTCCCCTGAAGCCAATGTTTTTTATGGTTGACAAGCTGACAGCAGGCCTTTAGATTTAGAAAGCTTACGTCCCATATTTTTTCAGTCATATCTGCTGGAAGCAATCTAGGTGCAGTGCAGACCTAGTTCTCTCCCTCTATTTTGGGCAACCCTTTAGAAAGTATTAAATAGAGGAGAACAATACAATTTTTGAGCAGCAGCATTATAAAATACTCTCACAGATGACGGCCACATCTGTTCAAAGTGTTGTGGGAGAGGACTGAAGCGATATCAATCATTGTGAAGGCAGAGAGGAAATAGAGTTTTAGGATGTTACAGCCTTGTAATGTCACATCTGTAATTTCTCTTTAAATCTATCATTTCCTGAATGCAGAGTTTTTGTGTGGGCATGAGGGTTGAATCGACATCATTTAAAACTGCAGTATTTGTGTCCTCAGGGTTAATATGATTCTAAGCCCCCACTTGACACTGGGGTGACCTGCTTCTGATGAATTCCTGGTGGTTTTCGCTGTACTAACCTTTGAATTGGGGACATGGTCTCTCCACAGGTGTTTTGTGTTTAATTTCAGTGCCGTGTGAGGATGAAAAGAACGAAAATTGCTCTTTTTTTCACAATATTTGATGTTCAAATAAAATGTTCAGTATCTAAAGGGGCTAGAAAAGAAGGTATACCTTTTATGTCAAGTACCATTTCTCTCATGTCTAGCTCCAAAAAATGGTTCATAAGAGAGAAGTAAAATAAGTGTGCACATTAATCTTTTTTTACTACAAACCATAGAATATCTGTCCACTCCTTAATTACCTTTGTTCTGTTTCTAAAAATCAAAAGCGCATAAAGAATAAAAGTTCAAGGGGAAAAAAACTACTATAACAAACTGAAAAGTAGAAGCTAGCTATATTGTCTGCACTGGCTTTCAAGTTAAAAGCCAGCATAGGCATCCAGAACATCCTTTGACTCTTTGATGTGATTACAGAAAGATGGATTGAGACTTTCCTTCAGTGCACAAAAAACAATTTGAACAATTGTTCGATAATGGCCACTATCAAACTCTTGAAATCTGCAGAAAAGCAAGAAGACAATATCTTTGTTTTAACTGAGAACTTTTGTGGGGAGAACTAGTTTAATTCAGGATCATTGAGTGAGTAATGGAAAGTCCAGTTTTCAAAAAATGTGCAGAAGGTGTTGCAAATTGTTTGTGATCATTCATCCAGCACTTTCTCCAACAACAGAATCATCATCTCATACAGACTAATCCACAGCAACAAAGTCAACTAATCACATTACTGTGAGTCACAGGCTCTTCAGTAAAAGTAGTCCAAGGATGGATCACCAAGTAGCTTTGAGCAACAAAAATGGAATACTTTCAAACAAAGCCCTGTCTATCTATACTTAAACTTGAAGCAGTTGTCTTTTGCAGGGAGTCATGCTCTGTATGTAAATGGAAAAAAGTGCCCTAAATCCATTTTCAGGAATCAGGAAAAATAATGAATATTTTACAGGTAGGGAGTGTGGAGCTGCACTCCAGGTGACACTTTCGCTTTTATAGAGCTCATCAAAAACACATCACTCATTGAGCACTACCAGGGCAAAGCCATGTGTCTGATTGTTTATCAGCAGTCTGTTGGTGGTCCTCTGTTACCGGTACACTGGCTGCATAAGGCCAATCACATGGACATTATGCTGTAAATTGGACATATAAATGACCCTTTTGATGGAGTGCTGCTGCTGAAATTTGGCTCAGAATGCCTCAGATTAGAGACGGGCGATATGAGGAAGCTGTATGCCTGCAATATAGTGCTGGTCCCTTGTATGGAACTGATATGGATTTTCATGAGGTGTACTGTCAAATTATAAATGATAGAAGAATGTGAATCCCTTAACTTCTGGTTTAAGTGGCTTTGAAGTTGAAAATTGCCACGCTATTTGACAATATCACATAGAACTGTGTTCTGTATCAGCTTGTTCCAGCTCTTCTTTTAAGCTTTACATTTCTATGATGTATATGGAAATGTTGTACATTATTTTACAAACATTTGCAGAAAATATTAATCCAATTCAAAATAAAGCTCTGTGAATTTAAATAAGGTATGGTTTCACAACATGCATTTATGACAGTATGTCATGTAATGACAGTGGGATGATTTGTCCACTATTCCTACATACCTGGAGGGTTAGATGTCATTAATATGCCACTACTTAAAAACTTATAAATAACTGTTAACATTATGTCTATACACAAATGTACTGTTTACATATAGCCTTCTGAAGCTGCTCAATGATAGGCACTTACAGTACCTTACACAATTAGTCAGCACAGTAATGCAAAATCATTGTCACTGTTGAGTGGTATTTGTGACATGGTTGTGTGCACAGTCTGGCCAAATTAAGGCGAAACAGGAAAACACGTGTTACCTGCAAACTGTACCATGTCTCTGGTGTCTAAAACCCATCCACTTTTTAGAGAAAAGCATTAGAAAAAAAGTATTTTAAACCATTTTAACAGCATAAAATTGTCAAAAACAAATAGTTTAAGCTGGAATAGAAAGGACTTTAACTAAAGATAAATAAATAAAAGTGCAATATGGCCGGTTTCCTTACGCAAGACCTGAGGCATGCCATCAAAAACATAAATGGTAAGCATTTGTAATAGTGTATTTTGTGATTATTAATTTGTCTGCATTTATTCTACCTACCTGCATTACATGTATACAAAATGAATAACAAATTCTCCATTAGAGACATTTTTTAGATTCACTCTCCTCTTACTCAGGCAAGGCACTGCTGGTGCTCCATGTTTTCCTTTTGTCACTTAAACCTCCTGTGAGTATTTGTGGCTTTTGCTTGTCTAAAAACTGGCCTCTGGAGAGAAAGTGCAATTGTATGAAATTAAAAGGCAACCTCCTGAGTAAGGTAATGTGTTTGTACGTACATCAAAAGAAATAATAAAGAGAAGCTGACAACATCTCTCTACAGCTTGTGTGACTTGTGCTGTGCCAACCCTGCTTGTAAAGTGGTCCTTGAACAAGGGCGTTTTTTGATTTGGCTGTTTCTTCCTGCGTGTGTGTGTGTGTGTGTGTGTGTGTGTGTGTGTGTGTGAGAGTTGAGAGTTCTCCACTGCTCAAGGAGCCTGCAAATTGAATGACTTTGCTGGGAGGGATTAACACTAACTGTGATCTATCTCTTCATGAAATCTGTCTGTAGCTCTTTTTAAAATAATTTCAAAATGTTGAATTACACGCAACCTTGTGTGCCTATATGCATGCACACACATTCAAAACACACACACACACACACACACACACACACACACACACACACACACACACACACACGCGCGCAAGTCCATCCAAAGACTTTACATGTGCTTGCATCATCATCCTTTTAATTTAGCTTCCTCCGCCTAGCCCTGCAGTCCCTCAGAGCACTCCCACTTTCTTCTCCTCTCCCACTTGCACAGCCAAAAGCATACTCCTTCATAACCTAGCAGATTAATGAATGTACATTTCTAAACAAAAAAATGATTAACATTTCATCCCAGCCTTACTTTTCTCTTTTTTTCTTTACAAATAATCGATAGATACAGTGAAGCGGGTAAAGAGAAACATGGAGAAATCAATCTGGGCTCAAACTCAAGGTGAAAAAGGCCCTTGCATGGTCTGGCTGGACTTTTGCTGGTGTGGATCAATACCAGGAAGCATGGGGGTCAGAGATGGAGGGGCTTGACTCTAAACTGTATTGCCATAATTGTATCTAATACTAAAATTTATGCACAGGTCATCTTAAAACCATCTCCACTATCATATCAGTGATACATTAAAAGCAAGTTTTTCTCTTGCTTTAATGTTATTTTTCTGTCCGAGCAGTGGAAGAAAGTAAAGGCTACATAGGAGGGAATGTGAGAAAGAAACACAAAGCACATTCGTCAATACATTTCTGAGGAGAAAGAGCTAAAGTAATGACTAAATTTAAGTGAATTCCCTCACTTTGCTTTTCTATTCCACTCAATCTCTGAAGAGCATTAGTCATCTGTGTGTCAGTTGGAGGAAGTTTGAGGGTTTTTCAAAGAAGATTTAAACTTTATTTTTGCAGAAAATGCCCCACACTGGCGACAAAAGACAAAACGAGGGAGAAAAAGTGTGAGTTTCATTAAGATTTATTCATATGAAAATAATATAACATTAATAGAACATAATAAATGTTTTAAACTGCATGAAGCTGCACTGTGTTTGGTGTAATGTCAAGGGTGGTCCCTGAATAAAAAAAACATTTTAATTGATTGACAGATACAGGATTGGTTCACTCTTTGAATCACACATTTGTTAAATTGGTTTTTGACATGAGGGACTTCTGCAAATGAATGCAGTCATGCAAAATAGTTTTTTTTAAATCTAGTGTATCATTGCAGCACTACATATTTGTGAATATTTTAGTGATTTTTTGCAGATAACTCTCCAGGAAACAAAATTAAAAAAAGTTTTTATTTTACTAACTGACTATTAAGGAGCTATCTCACCTTTTAAATTTGAGTGCATTTCTTATAACATTTTGTCCAACACCTACCTCAGAATCCTATTCATACTGTAATCTCTATGCATTAAGTGACCTTTTTCTGCCCCATAGCACAAAATTAGTTACATACTAGTCTAGCCTGCACACCTCCTGGGAAAGGTGTCCTTTCAGCTGGCATCACAAGACATTTTACTATCAAGCCCAACAAGCCAATAGCAATAAAGATTTACGTATTATTGTATAAGTTTATATGTCTATATTAGATATAGTCCCTCTTCACTAGGTGTCTTGCCAGTTTCTTTTCTGACAACATGACTCCTACTTTTGTCACTGTAGAGACACGTGCTATTTAATTTCTTGGCTGCTAATAGAGGTCAATACAAGTCATGTTTTGCTTAACGCCTTTTTGAGTCCACTGCAGTTCAGTCCAGCTTGACCAGAAAAGTTGGTCAGAACAATGTGTTAGTATCTGATAAATGGTTTCAAAAGAGAATCCTCGGCCCTCGCTGGCAGATACAGTACAGGAATGTGCTTCTGTGTAATCCTTGATTGTCGAACACTGACCTACCTACCTATTGTGTTGGTGTCAGTAAAGTGCACACAAACTGTGGGCCAGGAATCTTTTTATTAATGTGACAAAAGCAGTTGTGTCCCAGCAGCTCAGGGCCGAGCAATTAACAGGTTACAAGGGTGATGTGCTTTAGGCTCATGAGAGGTAGCTGGCCTAGTAGATACATGTAATATGCTGAAGTGTCAGAATTACTAATACGTGTGGGTGGAGCCTTTGACCAGAGAACAAGAAATGGAATGCTTATCTGCCACTTAAATGTTGAATTAGAATAAAGTTTGACTGCCAAATTGATGACTGAAGAACTCTTGAGAATTACCTAACTTCTCATTATTATCATCATCATCAGGAAACCTACATATACCACCTTAGTTCACAAAAGATTTAGCTCCAGTAATATATAAGAGAAATCTTGGAAAAAAGCTTTTCCTCTTATGGAAGTGCACCTACTATTGATTCCTTTTTTATTTTAGATTTTCACTGTACTATCACATACAGGAAGTCTATTTGGTCGTCTGTGAATATGCTTGATATTCTTGTGCTTTTCTCCTGTACAGTATTGTATTAAGTTCTAGAAATTCACTCCATGCAGGGGATGTGGACAAAGGCTGGGTGTGAGTGCAGACATATAGTCCTCGGCCACCTGCAAGAAAACATATTCAACTAACCAACCCAGCAAAGCCCTGCCAAAGCATTAGAGAGGGGTTTGTGTCCTATTGGTCTACGTAGAATAAATCCTCAAGTGTTATTCTCAATAAGTCTGCTCTGTAGCTCACACTCCCTCACGCCTGGTGTCCATGTTGATGTTGTGTCAGTTACACAGTTGTTTCAATCTTTTCAATGATCTCTATCATTGACTTGGAGGGGGAGAGCAGAGAACAGTCGTCCTGATCCCAGAGGCTGCCAGGGCTGGAGTTCCCATCTGTGCTCAACTCGTCGTCCTCTTCCTCGCTCTCCTCCTCGCAGGACTCCAGGTAGTGCAGACCTAGCGCATTGATGCCGGAGTCCTCGGAGCTGGACGGAGAGGAGCAGTGGTCCATTTTGGGGCCTTTTATCTTATCCACGGGGGAAGGATGTTTGTGTTCACTGTACACACCTGCTGGACCTGCTGGACCGGCTGCACAGGCGCAGTTGTGTGTTGGGCTGGCGGTGCAGGCTTCACTGGTTGCCGTGGCTGAGAGGGATTTCGGGACATCTGAGGTGTCGCAGGAGCAGGTGTGGGAGAAGTAGGAGGATGAGGTGGTTCTGGTAAGGGAGGTGGGGGGCGTTGCACGTAGCACATCTTTCCATTGATGCGTTTGACAATGTAGTCATCCACGAACAGATCCGCGATGACGCAGTACTTGGGTGACTCCAAGTGAGGCGGGGACTTAAAGCAGGGGGCGAGCTTCAGGAAGCGCTCAGCCAGAGAGACGGACAGGTCCATAGTGTTACTGTACTCTGTCCCAACAGCTGGCACGGTTGTGCTGGGTAGCTGGCACACATTGGTCATGGGTTGGTACACATACTTGCCTAAAGGAAAAAAAGGAAATGCTTTGATTAACTCACTGTGCACTACCTGCTCAGCAGCAATCAGGAGATTGACACAGTTACAAGCTGGTGAACATAGTGAAGCATTTAACTGAAGACACAGATATTTCTGGAGTTAGAAACCAAAACTAAAAGTTGATAATATATCAGTGTCAGTATCTCCAAAGTGACAAAAAAAACAACACTCGATGCAGGTTCAAATCAATGTAAAACTAGATAAATCCAAACTATGGCACCATGTGGAGACTTTTGGCAGGAATCCCCACAGCAGCATGAAAATGCATTCTGAAAATTGTAATTCATGTAAATAAGCTTTTGACACATTTTACAACTCCTTTTCCTCTGTCTCTGCATTAATTGTTCTGTTATGTTTTGGTATAAACCAAATAAATGTCTCTCTTTTCTCTACCTGTCAACTGGAATATATTTGATGACACTTAGGGGGGCATATGACTATCTACCAATCAAATGTGAACCCTTCTCATCATTTAAAATCTTGACACCTGACCCTTAGCTCATGGGTCATCGTAGCTAGCAGATAAATATAATAGTATTGTTAGTAATGAATATACAGCTTTGTTTTTAGCCAGTCTCGACTAAGGACACAGTTTTGAAGACGCCAAAAAAGTGGGTTAGGAATATAGTGTGTCTGTGATAACTTATCATCTGTCCTTTCTAAAAGATGGTAACAATTTTCACATCACAAAGCATTTTGTACTGCCAGAGGCAAAATACCTGCCGTTCCATTAACTAAGGCAGATCGGCAGCCAGAGTGTAACATAGTTTCCATTTCAGGTCTTCCGAAGCACTGCAGCAATCATTTTTTGACCCTAAGAAGCTGATTCAAGACGTAATTCAAAAATGACAAAATAACACATAGGATAAAGGCCATACAACAACAGTGTGCTGATTTACACTATTTCTAACATAATAATGGTGTAATATATTGTGTCACATAAATCCTTTATGAGATAAAGGCCATACATTTGTTCAGGAAAGTTTCTATTGTCATACACACATTTTATGACGGTTTCCATTTCAGTTATGCCTCCCATCTTGCCAGCTCAAATACTGGTGGTGTTTGTGCAAAATGACTGCTCCCAAATGTTACTCATTGTTTGCAGCCCACTGCTTCCAACTCTGAGCCGTGCTGCCTGAATACTGCGGCTCAGATGTGTGTTTAACTGGCTCCCTGGAGAGAGAGAAGATGACAGGCCTACAGTACGCATCACTTCCTCTCACTGTGTCCTTGTCTTTTGTTTCACTGGCTGGGGGACTCATTCAATCAAAATCGGCTCCCATGTTGAAAACATCAAATTACTTCAAAGTAAGGAAGTGTCTCTGTTTTGACAGTTTGCTGATGAGACATTTTTGCACCACACAAATTTGTTCAATTAAATATTTTTTCTGTCCACAATAGTTAACTGAATTCACATGACCACCTCATTATTTAAGGACAAAAAAATGACGTCATCTACACATGTGAAGCAATAAAGAGTGGCTTGATGTCTGTATACTTTGCAAACACTGTAAACACAGGAGCTAATGTGGATACAGACAAAAGGGGGAACAGTAGCCATCCTCTGTTTAATGAGAAACTCAATGGTCCATGTTCAGACTGAGACGAGCCCGTTCAGGCAGACACAATAGCGGCAACAAATGACAGCTAAAGCTGTAAATGGCAATGTGTTGACATTTAGTTTATAGCATATTACATCTAATTGCATTCATCCATCTGGAGTTTGAAATACTAAAAGCAATACTGGGGTACAGACAGATGCATGGGCAGACAACTAAACAGACAGACATACTGTACAGCGCTAACACAACACCAACACCAGTTGTCCAGTCTTGCAGAAGGAACATAGCCTATCTGCAGATTTACAAAGTGTGCGTGCAGAATGCAGAATTAATTTGTATTAAAATGGAAATATCACTGTTTCCATCAGCCCCAGAGGATTGAGCATTGTGTTATATGTGAGATTGATCTCACTTAGTCTGGCAACAAGGAGAAAAGAAGAATGTTCACATGTTAAGCAAAACAATACATTCTTAAATTGCAAATGAAACTGAAGAAGTTTTTAAATTAATAATAAGACCTGTACACATATAGGGGTGGGACAAAGTGGGGTGGTGTATGAGCGTGGGGGGTGTGGGGGTGGGTACAGATGTAAAAATATATTTGAGTAAAATCAAGAGTTCATTAGGTTAACGAGACGCCGGAAGAAGAAGTAGCTCTGTCCTGATAAGTTACAGATTGCTTTCTAGAGGAGGAAGTAGAGCAGAGGATCTACAGTATGAGGAGCTTCAACTCCTGTGCTCCCCCCTGCCTCCATGTTACATGCCTTCTCCCCTCTCTCCTGGGCCTTTGTCTGGCTGACGGCAACACAGTCTGGTTTAATACAGGAGATAGTCTCTCTAAATAATGCAGCATGTAGCTCCTCAATCTCACACTCTCTCTCACACAGAGCTTTGGTATCCCTCCGTCCAAATTTCAGCGTCACGGTCGCTCTTAAGACTGCAACTGGAAGATAATACTTGGAGAATGAGGTGTTATTGTTAAAAAACTAAACATGTATTGATAGGTATGACTGTCTGACAAAGATCTTAATGTTGGCTTAATATCAAAGCCTCAGTGAAGGCTGAGTCATTAAAAAAATCTCTCAGTTGTTTGAGCTGAAGCCAGAAGTCTTTATGTACAACTTGAGCAGATCTTCTACTTCTATGCAACACCAGTTCAAAGTAGAATGTTGGCAAAATCAGTTGAAAAAAAGCAATTATTTGAGCAGATTGTTTTTCATTTATCAACAGCTGCTGCACCCATTTGGCCAGTGGTAACGGTCCCCTCACACATCCGCTGCTCTTTGTGTTTAAATCTGTCCAACAAAGAGGCTGCTGCAAGGGCAGTTTCAGGTTTCAGCGATAGGGTAGCGTCTGACCCAGCATCATGTGAAACGCCTTTCCTATTTCCTGTTTCATGCCTCCAGAAGCAAAAGGATTTTCCTGATTTGCAGCCAGTATAAAAACACTGTTTAGTTTGCTACCATAATGAAAAAAAGCAACTCTCTGGAGTGTTTATCCTGTACATAGGGAATATATTGCTTAATCGCTTCAAATGATAGGTTGAGAAACATGCTTAAAAATTTACTTTAATCACAGTGATCTGCTCTATGGATACAGTATATAGTAGTGGCATTTGAGCCACCAGCTCACAGAGCAGTGTGGTAGGGCAGTAACAGTGTGTCCCTGTAAGCCATGGCTGTGACAGTAAGCCAGCATGAACAATACCAGGACCCTGAAACTGAAGCAGCTAAATGGCCATAAGCCATCAATCATTTTAATAGTTACACCTGTGCTTTTGCTATTGTGGCATGTCTTCCTGTAAAAAGTGTTGTTCTCTCCATTTATGTATGATGAACATATTGTTATGACACCAGAAGTATCACTAGGATTTAACAGCATACATAAATTGTGGATAAAGGTGAGGCTGTTTGTCACTTCAGTGTGGTAGCAGTCACCAAGAATGAACGAGACAACAATTATGTGGGTTCATTTCTTTGAAAAAGTGACCTTGTTGCATGCAAATATGCATTCTAAAGCTTAATTCAAAGCTAATATAAGGCTTCAGAAGTCTAAGTTAGCCAAATCAATGTGGGTATCTTATAAAGTTGTAGACTTTCTTGTACATAATTCCTTCTTTGTGTTTTCCCGTTCTTGCTGAACTGCGTTGAGGGGATAGTAACATAAACAGGCAATATGGTGTGGTATTAAAACAGACTTCTGCAATAATTCTTTCTAAACTTGTTAAACTTTTGTTTAGTTAACATGTTTTCCAAATATGAACAATCAATCAAAAAACATCCCCTCTGGCCTGTGCTAACAATGTATCGAGCCTTTAATAATAGCAGAAGATTTTTAAGGTTCAGCACTGCGGCAAATTCTGAATTGGTCAGCAAATCGATCAATATAGGGCAGAGCTTTATCCAATAAGCCTCCATATTTCCCTTAAGAAGTAGATTCAAGCTACAGCTGTGTGGTGACAGATGAGATGAGAAAGTCTGACCGAACGATCTGCATTTCTTCTATCTACAACAACAGTACAAGTTGTAACATTTGTAACGTACAAAATTGAAGCTGGCAGAGAACCAGCAGATGGACAAGAGTGTTCAGGACTCATTAGGATCTGTTAGACTTTCTTAATGAGTAATTCATTGCCCTGCCCTGTAATTGTAATCAGTTAGTAGAGGATAAAGAGAGAAAAATATGATTCAGACCAGGTGGTTCCAGTGTTGCTGTGAGCAGAAGCTCTCATCAGACATGACATATTGGCGGTGACACTAAATACAGCTAATTACCACTAATGAGAGGCTTGGACTGATGTCACCAGGTGGGAACACTGCCTCCACATACATCCAATTCCAGTTTTCCACATTTTCTCGGCCAAAGGTTTAAAAAATCAACAACTAAGTAGAAACTACTAGAAGGCAGTCAAATCATCTTTTTTTTGGTTGTTGCAGTAAGCCTGCGAAGATGAAAAGCGTTGTGTCTGAGAGCAGAAACTGAGAGGAAGACAACCTAAAGGTGCTTACTTTGTAATACCATGTAGGAAATAGGAGAAGCCAGTAATTAGGTCCCAGGTAATCACTGCTCCACAGGTAGGATAATGGAAATAATGTGTTTGAGAATTAAAATGCTGAGCCAAAGTCTTATTACACATTGACCTTTTATATTTGTTTGCTTGGGAACTTATTAAAAATGTAATTAAAAAGGCAGACTAGCAAGGCTCCCTGTGGTGAATGCACAATTATCAGCCTCAGAACACGTTTGTACTCAAGGTGACAGTCATAGGCATATTTAAATTAAAACATTATTAAGGCCTTACAACATTTTCACTCTTTTGCATCGGACGCTATAATGTATTAGCTAGAAAGAAGGGCGTGAACCAGGAAGCACAGGCGGACATTGCATGCAGAAGCACACTGCTGTACTTTTCTCACCGGGTGCCCTGTTTCTGCCTGATTCAGCTTATTTATTCTCACTGTGGTTATCCAGAGAGGGGAACATGTAAATTACAGAGGGAAGAGATGTGAGAAGAGAAGATGGTGAGAAGCTCCATTATAATGTGGCTGGTGCTGTCTTCTATACCATGACAAGCCTGAATAAAATAATGGAGACAAATTGCTCCATGTCAATTGTGCCACATAGTTTCTGCCAGAGTGATACATATTTCAAAGCAGAAAGGAGGAGCAAGTCTAAATGTTTACAAATGATGTAACACTAAACAAGCTTTGCTGAGCACATCCAATCCCAGATGTGGCTCCTAATAAACATCGGAAAGAATTCCTCATTTTTCTGCCACATCAGATATTCCAAATAGCTTGGCTCATTCTGGATGGAGGCAAGCATCTAAATCCAATGATTACATGGCAAAGATTACAATGTGACTTGTGCAGTTGCACACTATAAGCCTTGACTGAGTGGTGCAGATTGGAGGGTGATTGTGTTTTACACTGATCTGAGGATTTTCAGAGCAGTCAGAGATGGGATGAATTAGGGCAGCACAAAGAGACGGACATCCTGTCAGGCTCAGACAGGGCTATTGTGGTTCTTCGGCAGTGTGGAAGTGTCACATCAAGACAGGTTCAAATGGAGAGAAAGTGTCTGAGGTACATGGCTGCTGAAAATGCCCCAATACTCCTCAAAGTGAAAAGAAAATTGTCCATGAGTGATAGGAGCTGCTGTCCTATACTCTCTTACCAACATATATTGTGGTCATACTATTGAGTTAAGTTGACAATATCAAATATTTGGCTTGTAACTGAAGAATATCAGCCACTGAACTGAAACCAACTGAACATGTGATGGTTTTGTAGCCAAAGGTCATACTTTAACAGTGACCTAATTCTTTTGAAAAATTGATTATTTCTTTCAAAAAAAGTATTCATTTGAAATTAAATGATATAATAAATGTTTCATATACATACATAAACCCCATGAAAGGTGTGTTAATTAACCTTTCCACATCCCTACACTGTCTGTACAGACCCAAGCCCTTTCCTTCCTACGGAAATGTAAATCTTTAAATTTGAGTCACAACTATACAGTTTTATTTTTAAAACAGGCTAGGAAGCATGACTCAAACAGGAATAAATTTATTGTGCATCTATTGGGGACTACTTTAAGCTGTGAATTAATACATATTTGATGCCCTAAAGACTATTTACCAAACTTGGCTTGTGTATGAAAATTGACTCAAAATAAACTATAGTGCCCATGTTCATTGTGATGAAGAAATTGTCATAGTCAAAACTTGTTAGTAGAATCAATTCATTGTTGGGTTTGGTCTTTTAATGGCATCTGTTGACGTTAAGAAAAATATCACAAGACTTCTTTAAAGCAGAAATGAGAGTGATGACAAGTGTGACGTCATTGCGAATTTTTGTAAGTATCTCCACAAACGGTGAAGTAAAAGACAGATTTAATCAAATGTATTTGCTTTTATGAATATTTTTCCTCTGTGTACTCCTTTTGACTACTTAATATACAGTGAATGCACATATTATCTCGTATTGTGTAAGACAGAAAGATGCATTCATAACTAGGCATGCATAGCCTAAGTCGCAGGCTTGTACTTGGAGTTCAATACAAAGTGAATTGGAACACATTGGAATATCAAACTTTAAGATTATTTTAGTAGTTTCTACTTCTTAATACATTTATACTTTAATTAGTTATCATTTACAGTAGATACATGCACTTACAGCAAAATGATTTAACATCATTATAATTAGCCTTAACATAACATTAGAATTGACATCTAAAAATTAAAACAATATAGATTCCGATGGAATCTGTTTTAGTCACTACATTTGCATGGCCTGCACTGAACTACAGTGTACTACTATATTCTGACAGTTGGGTCTGCTACTGAATTGAGCAGCCTCCATTGTTTAGACCATAAACTATCCATAGGGCGTCTGTTCGAAGGTCTCTGATAAAGGATAGCTTAAATGTGACATTAAGTTGGACACCGATACTATTGCAATGAAAAACAAACATGTTTGGAAGTTTTATCAAAAGATTAATTACATCACTGGGGCAAAAAAATCTTCACTCAAATCGCGTCAATATCGAGTTCATATCTGCTACATTTTGCCCTTTTCAGTCGAGACAATGCGAGTATGTCTACAGTGAACTGATGCTGCATTCACAACACGGCCATGAATAACAGCATACTTTGCCACCACGGTGACAGTGAGATTTCTGTTAATATACAGAAAGCTATTAAACCATAATAAAATAAACTTACAGTGACACCAGCCCAAGTGGCAGCACCAGTGCAGCTTGAAGCACTTTCCGTGGCTGTGGGTAGCGCAGATGGAGAGTCCATCACAAGGCAGGAAGTCTGGTCTCCCGGCGCAGCTCTTGGCCAAAGCCTGCGCCTCGTCCAATTTCTCATTCTTCTGACACTTCTGTGCTCGCGAGGCGGCCATGCCAACATTTCCTGAATCAAAAAGAGAAGAAGCTCCGAGTCCGAGTAAACTACAACATAACCGCGAGGGACCGAGCGGAGGTTTTACGGATCTCGTAGCCGACGAAGCTTCTCAATTTGGAAGACAAACGCGAAAGGCGGTGCTGGATCTTCTTCCAGACGTCCAGAGCAGCTGGGTTAACGCGCTTTCAAAGGGTAAAAAAAAAGATCCTGTAAAAGTAGAAGAGAGTCAATTAGCTACGTGGAATGTCACATTCAAAGCCTCCCGTGGTCGTGACCCACACATCTCTTTATTTTCCCGTCGCGTCACGAAGCTCCTCTGTGTGCTGGTGACGCCGTGAACAACGGCGCGCATCTGAACTTCATCACACAACGGGAGGAGTCCACAAACACGAAGCCAGCTGCTCTGCGCACGTCAAACACACACCAGGCTTTCATCGGCCCCTCTAAAAGCTTCACAACACAAGGGTGTGGATCTAAAAGAAATACCAATTCACCTCAATAGCTCATATTCACAAATAGACTAGATTTCTGTATATATATATATATATATATATATATATATATATATATATATATATATATATATATATATATATATATATATATATATATATAATCTTGGGAATATTCCATAAGCATGTAGATTCTTAAATCTTAATTCCAATTTTTTGGGTCATGCATTAACCTGCTTTGAAACAATGATAAGTTCAGAAATAGTGTTCTTGCAGACAAAATGGAGCATCATAGGCCTACTGTAAACCTAATCCAGCTGTTCAGTTTGGAGACTACATCCGCTAGATGGCAACCCCAACAACACCTAATCATTGCTGGGGCGTGGGATTTATTCGAAAGTGAGCCATTGATTTATATAAAAGCAGTTAAGCGCTGTGTGTCTCCCTCAGCTCTGCTCCGTCACCGCTGCAGCTGAGTCAGCAGAAAAAACAGAAACCCGAGACGAATATGCGAGAAGAACGTTTGATTGTTGAAACAAATTAAAAGAAGGGCCACAAGCCGTTTCTTGGATATACTCATGGTAAGATTAAAAAGCCAAACAATTGCTTAAATTAATACTGTACATAGTGTTGCAGCTGCACACACATAGGACAGTATAAATCACACAAAGATCTTTATTGAGGTATTAGATGATGATCGATGACATTGTGTACATACAGTAAAAAGTGTACCAACATTTTTTAAGCATATGAATAGGAAATATAGGAAAATCAGAGAAAGCATCTCTTTGGCATGCAGATGTTACAATTTTGAATGTGATTTATCATATTTTGGAGCATTTAAAAAAAGTTTTATTACAAAGTTAATCATTCACATCATTATTTCAGTAAGCTTTTCATTTTAATTCTGCACTAATCTGAATTACCATTTTATTGGATACATCTTTACAATGTAATTCAATAGAATAGTATTTTGACCACCTGCCACTTACATACATGAGAAAGACAAAATGTTAGAAAAACATTATACAATCAATACAGTATATTGCAAGCTGAATGAACATCCCTGATACAGTGTCAACAACATAAACTCTATACGCTTCACAAAGACAGGATCTATTATATTTAATTGCATTTCATTGTTCATGTGTACCTAATGCACTGGTAACTCAGTGTACTGTAGGCCCACATCCAGAGACATTATGATTATAAATTACAAAAACTGCAACAGCCTCTTACAATAGCATCCATAATCACAACATTCATAAAAAAACTGTTATTATACAGTACAATATAGCGCAGTCGATTTTCTTTTAATTAAAGTATAAGACTCATTATTAAAGAGAATAAAGAGATTAAGGCTGATATACTTGAGATTTAAAGCTGGCTTTGGTGTTTCTTGATGACTTCCCCCCACCTGTGGATAGGTGGACTGCCACTGGCCACGAGCCTCCTGAGGAGGCTGCAGGGCTGCAGGTAGGGCACATCAGGGTGGGCCTGCTGGTAGTGCTCCAGCCTCTCCAGGACCTTTGCCAGCCCTACCATGCCGGCATAGAACATGGGACCTCCACGGTGCCTGGGCCAGCCGTAGCCGAACACATAGATAACATCGATGTCTTCGGGTCCTGTAGCAATTCCATCCTCCAGGATGCGGAAGCCCTCGTTGATCAGGGCATAGAGGCAGCGCTCGAGCACCTCCTGGTGGTCTATGCTGCGTGGCACTAGGCCATGCCGGGCTCGGTACTCCACAAGAAAGCTGTGCAGCCAGGGGTCAGACCTGGCAACCCGACTGCCGGGTTTGTCATACTTGTACCAGCCCTGGCCTGTTTTTTGGCCAAACCGTCCTTGCTCACAGAGCAAGTCTCCCAGGGGGCTGTACCTGCTGCCTTGTCGGATTCTAGCTGATTGCCCTGATGCCATGTCAGGCTCCACCAGCTCCTCTCTCTTCCTGATTCTCCAGCCTACGTCTAGCCCAGAGAGGTCTGACATTCTGAACACACCCATTGGAAAACCAAACTCCTCCAGCGCTTGATCTACCAACTCAGGTGTAGCTCCCTCCTCTAACAAGAAGAAAGCTTGTTGGAGGTATGGCATCAGCATGCGGTTCCCCACAAAGCCCCGGCAGTTGCCAACTGCCACACTCACTTTGCCCATTTTCTTTCCCAGTTGCATGGCTGTGGACACAGCTTGAGGAGAGGACCGTGGCCCATACACCACCTCCAACAGCTTCATGACATGGGCTGGTGCAAAGAAGTGCATCCCAACCACCAGCTCCGGGTTGGGCATTTCAGAGGCTAGTTTGTCCACATCTAGTGCAGAAGTGTTGGTGCACAGCAAAGTACCTGGTTTACAAACCGCAGACAGCTGGTGGAAGACGTCAGTCTTGAGGGCCATGTCCTCAAACACAGCCTCGATGACCAGGTCGACTTCTGCTACAGCCTGGATGTTTTGGCTGTAACTGATCCTATCAAGCCTAGGAGCAACCCCATGTCTCTTAGCGCCTCGCTCCAACATGCCAGATACTGCCTGCTTTGCCTCCATCAACTGCTTCTCCTGGGTCTCCACGGCGACCACAGACAAACCTGTCTGAGCCAGGGCCACTGTTATACCTCTCCCCATGGTGCCAAGACCTTTGTGGACAAAATCCCATGGTGACTACATAAATATAACCTCAGAATCATCAATGACATATCACAGACATTTATGACCGATCGAAAACCGTATATACAATGGATGTATAAATTGCAGAAAATCCTTTTTTCATGCACTCTACACAATACTAGACTGTAAATAGCTTTAGCCTGGGAGCATGAGGTTTTTCTAAAGCTTGCAATTTTAATGCACAAGCTGCTGAGCTTCACATATCCAGATTGTCAAACATCCAATCCTCCCTGCAGAGAAGACAGAGTTCATCCACTCTCAACCAAACTATACTGTAATTGAGGGCTTAGTTTCCATAGGCAACATGAATTTAGAGATTCCGCACAGATAGCTTGATGAGTCAATGTGCATGTGCTCATTGAAATCTTAGACAAATAGAAATAAAAATAAAAATAAAAATAAAAATAAAGCTCTTACCGATGACAGCTGCTTTATGTACGGGCCTAGCCTTGCTGGTCTCCCAGCAGGCTCCACTGGGCATCCTCCACCTGCCAACGGCTCTCTGAGCAAAGAAACAGTACTGCTGGGCACGGGCCTGGCCTGAAGTGAAGAGCGTGGCCATCAGCTCTTGCTCTCGCTCCATACCCTTAGTATACGGCAGGGTGGCGGCCGCCCGCACTGCCTGGACACATGCAACTGGTGCTATAGCTCCATGGGCACTCTGACACACCTTCTGCATCACATCCTCAAATAGAGCATCAAAATCAGACGGAAGTGGACACGGATAAGTACTAATACGACGAGCATCAAGTGACTGACCTGAAATAGAAACAAATCAAAGATTTACTCTCGAATAACATTTCTGTACATGTACACTTGCATTATTTTATTTTCTTATCTTAAAAGCGCTTCTTAGTTAACATTAGTATCGCTTTTTCCCACTTCCTTTTCAATGTGTCAGCCAGCACTCAGTCTTGGTATAATTGGCCACTCAATTACTAGAAAACCCAGTAGCAGAGTGATTTGACAGACCATTTACAACTAAATTGGAGGGACTCCAGCATAAATGCATAACACTGATCTGAAACTAAAAGAAAAGAAAAACAATATTTGGTTCTGGGAAAAATAGTTGGTAAATTTCCAACTCTGAGAGCAAAAGGGGGGGAACACTGAATTTTTGTGATTCTCAGGCCTGTAAGCAACAGGACAATCCTGGTTAAATGTTGCATGTGAAACTACATGAGAAGAGTTAATATTGGAGCCTAAAAACTTTACAACACAAAAGTTCCTGTGTGTAGTAATTGAAGCCTGCGAACAATGAGAGGGAGGAGAAGAAGGCCACTCGGCCAAAACCTTGTTAAAAGCATCTTAATTCTTATTCCTGTCTCCTCTGACATGATTACATGAGACAGTAGACAGAATCATTCACAGCTCCACTGAATATACTCAGCCGTGGGTCTGGGCCAGAAACTGGGTCACCATGGCAAAGCTTAAAGGGACAGCAGTCACATCTGATCTGTTATATCCACTTAGTCCAATAACTAACAATTTTGTATAATAAAGGCAGTCTCAATATATCACAGAGGGAAAATGAATGGTAAAGGTCATTTCAGGTCACCAAAAAAGTACTTTCTGGAATGTCAATGACATGCTGTGTGGCAGTGCAATGTGATTCCAATGTACTTTAGGAGGGCATTATTCCAGCGGTTAATCTGTAAATGGTTGAGCTGTGTCGATGGATTTGTTGTGCAGCAAGTGGAAAGCCTGGTCATCCTGACAGATGTAGTGGGCAGATGTTGCAACTACTGGGGTACAAAAGATAATCTTGTCACCAGCAGAGACTTGAATCTGTGTGTGTGGGTTATGTGTTTGAGTGTGTGTGTGTTTGCATAAATATATACCCATGCGCCAGCTTTACTGCTGTGTAGTGTTGTATGGTTGCATGTATGAATGTGAAAGACTAAATCTATTCTGTGTTGGTTGACTTACCAGCCATGCATCTCAATGTCACAAACATTCACATGTTTTGTTTGTAAATTTAGACACACATTTCCTGTCCCAATTTAACACTGCTGCTAATCAACTCAAGAATTAAGCATTCATTAAAGTCTTCACAGATTTCAGTTCTATCTCCACATATCTCCCATCTTGCACACTTCTCTCATCTCATCTCTCTCTGGCTTCTCTATCTGACTCATTCTAAGCCTCAGTTTTGCTAACAATACTCACTTTCTCACAAAAGCATTTGTAAGAAGACTGCAATCATGTTTTTAAATGTTTTACACACAATCCTGAAGACTTATTGACATTTTGCAGATGTAGTGAAACTGTTTGCTAAAGGCAGAGCATTAGGCACAAACTAACAGGTTTAATACGGACTTTAATATCTTAGGGAATGAGCTGTCGCAGCAAAGTAAGCTAGCTACTAGACTGGATCAACGGAAGTACATTTCCAGTATAAAGCCTGACATCTGGCGCGTGATGTCAGAACTTCAAGCTAGAAAACTACACACTGAAAATGGCAAGTGTTAAAGACCAGCACGCCCGTGGGCGCACACATGGGCACAGGTGCATTTGCTATTTAAACAACGTGGCAGGCTTTGCGCTGTGCCAGGTGCAAGATAGGTTCCGTAGGTCTAGCGCTGTACAAAACGAGACATTAATTAGAGAACATTAGAGAAGTGCTGGTATGTAATAAAGCGCATCTAATTTCAAAGTAGATATTCAAATAAAAATAAAACATATAAATATGGCTGCTTTTGAACTGTTTTTAACAATAAAATCATCCTCTACACAAGAGCAGCTGTGGAAAATTTAAAACATGTCACAATAAATCTTAAATATTTCATTTTTTAATTTCAGTTGAGCCTGCTACTGTTGTCTGTCATCAGCACATAGCAAATCTGAATGGGTTACCCTTCACACAGACAAGAAATACAACAAATCATTTATCAATGATTTACAAGAAATCATTCCTGGTAAACTTTAGGGACGCGACACACTTTAGCAATCCATTCAGTGTGAGTGATGAGTGTGATTCATGTGCACAGAGAAATCCTCATCCTCCTGAATGACTGGCAAGGGCCCATTATTAATAGTCTTGGAAGGTTTGTCCCTTTCCGCCCTTCTGAATAATACAGCAAATGCAGTGAAGACATCAGAGCAAATCTGACAGAGCCATGAAACATTTATGGTTTCTGTGGTGGAGGATCCACTTGCCATGTATTCTGCTTCCTTTGACTTCCACAAAACTACATGTCGACACTTCTTGATGTTGGACTTGCCAAAAATAACTGCTCTGGGAGGAGTTTTTCTTCCTTCCACTGAGTTAATATTAAAACTAGTGAAGACTGAGTGGATGTTATACCAGCGGGCACCCTCACCTGCAACACTCAGAGAAAACTTCACAGCGACATCCACAGCATTGTGATCAGTAACCTGATCCACTATGCCAAGTTGAAGTGCCTGAGCGGCAGTCACGTGGCGGCCTGTGGGAGACATGAAGGGCATCAAAGGTCTATCTGGATGACATGTGACATTTCAAATTAATAAATAAAGAATAACCAGCCACCCAGGCATTCAGTACACCAGCAAAATGTAAGATACTGACATTTATTAAACAATGACACAAAAGGAGTCTTAAAAAAAGATGGAAAAAAAAAAAAAAATATCACAGTTTGCCTAAATCTTTAAATTTGTTAAGAAAATTTCAGAACAGAGCAGCAAATCACAGAAAAGGCTTCTCTGACAGTGAGCATGGTAAAACTAAACACCTACTGATCTCTGCTGGTCATCAGAGTAAACTACCAATCTCTACATAATAGCAGCTGCACTCTTGTGTACAAGGTTTATGCACAATCAACAGATCAGTCACTGTTAATAATAGGTTTTAAGAACTACAATATGTGGGGACATCTGCATGTTGCGTTATCTGCGTGTTAATGTTTAACCACAACTAAATCACCCAAAAAAAAATGTTGGTGGACAAACAGAAACCTGTTCAGAAAAACAGACCAAGATATATGGTGACTTCTTCAAATTTGATACTTTGTATCTGGTTTGCTACTTTAAATTCAGTCTTAATTACTACTACTAACTCTGTAATAGTCAGGCAGGTTAACCTGTCTTTGCTACCTGTGGTGATGAGGTTTAAGGCTGCTGGGACCCCGATGAGCCTTGGTAGACGCTGGGTTCCCCCTGCAGCTGGCAGCAGACCCAGAGTCACCTCTGGAAGCCCCAGTCTGGCCTGAAAGGACAAAATAAATTGATGGGTTTTTCATTAAATTAACAGACACAGTTTTCTCTGGCCAGTACATGGGCTATACAGTACATGGCCTAGAAGGGTGAAAAACCTTCTTTTACACCACTAAATCTAAAACATCTAAAACATGTGTCATGGTCAAACAAGGCTGTGTTTTAAACTGCTTATTTCTAATGACTCTGGAAACACCAAAAACAAAAATAAGACAACACTGTCAGTTAGACTCTGATGCAGCTCGACACTGACCTTAGAGAGACAGAGAGAGAGATCTGAAGCATGAACTAACTTTAGAGTGTGCGATTCGATAATGACAGCCAAGTGCCAACTCAAGGCCTCCACCTAAAGCGCTTCCCTCTATGGCTGCCACCACCGGCTTGTTCGCAGCCTCGATGGCATCGATCATCGGTACCAGTGGCGGCCCAGACATGTTTGTCCCAAACTCCTTGATGTCAGCTCCTGTTACGCAAAATGAAATTGATGCTGTTATCAAGGGGGGTTAAACAGAAAGACAGAAACAACTCACTGTAATATTAAGTGCATCTTATTCCACGAAGATGTTTGCTTTTGTATGTCGTCATTGAGGGAATCAACAAATACTAATAGGGCTTGTATAAATAATTTGTAATAGTTTGTGTTTATTAAATTTAGTATATAACACACAGTTGCACTTTTTATTTAATAATGATTTATTTTTGATTTTGTCATATGATTACTGCTCTCATCACCACCATTTATATGAAACAAGGGTAGGAATATCCTCTCTTGTTTCTTCCCTCCATGGTTGTTTCCAGGCTGAAGTGTATTGCACAAATCATAACACAAATTATAATTTTTTTCATTATGTTAAAATCTGTAAAAAGATTGAAGGTAGTAAAATAAAATACAATGTTTATATATTTTGATATGCTTTGAATGTAATTTAAACTGATGTTCCAGTTAATTCGAATTTAAGATTTCTAGCTGGTGGTAGCATTCATTTCTTTTATGAATTTATTTTCTTAACTTCAACAGCCCTTGGTCGCTCCTCATTTATTGTAGATTATAAAAAAATTACTAAAAAAAAAACACGTTCATATACCTCCACAGAAGTTTCCATTCTGGCCACAGATGACCACAGACTTCACCTTTTGGTCACTGAGTGCTCTCTTCACCATGTCAACGATGCCCTGCCTCACCGCTGCACTGTATAAAGAAAGACACTTTTATGTGGTACTGGATGTATTGATAATATTACAAGTGAAGTGCTGCATTCAAAATTCTTAAAAAGTATTATCAGCAAAATGTACTCAACGTTAAAGTACTCAATATGCAGTAGATTGGCCCATGTCAGGTATTATTGTTACTTATTTCAATGTAAGCAGCATCATTAAATCGGAGCAGGTCGAGATCGAGCTAATTTTAACTACCTAGCTGACTTTCTGTACAACAATGTATATTTTATAAAGTTTTTTAATGTAATATCTTAATCGAGAAAGTAACTGCTGTCAAGTACTGGAATAAAAAGTATAGTATTTTTCTCAGAATTGCAGTAAACATGTACTATTTCAATGTAAATAACATGAAAATAGTACAGTTCTTAAGCAAATGTACCATAGACTATATTAACAGCTATGGCTATTACGTTCCACCATTGAGTTATGTAAAAAGCCGTTGCTCTGACGCCACCCTCTGGCAAAAAAAAATACAAAGGTATATATACTTAAAATCTTGTGCTGATAAATCAGGGTTAGTCATTCTCTTTCACACACAAGTTTGTGCCCACCTTTAACGTGCAAGTTAAGGATAGCTAACGTTAGCATCTGGTTGATATAAAAGTCCCCAACATATGCAGTAAATTGTCTTACCACAACATCAAAACACGTATGTAAACATTATGGATCATGTATTAAATGTTCTGCAGCCTTGTTTTGGACTTCAGCTCACCTAAGTGCGTTGACAGGCGGATTCTGAAGAGTAATCAAGCCAACAAACCCCGAAACACAAGTATATTGAGCCATTGAGCCCGTCGACCAAAAACTACAAGCTAACGCACTTATTTTTGGTGCGCGGACTGAACTTTGAAACTTCACTCCTGTTGACAAGACTACATAAGCTACCTTTATCACACATCAATGTTTAAGCGAAGCGGTCTTCTTCGTTGCCTTTTTTTTTTCTTCTTGTTTCTACTGATGGTTTATGGCAACGACTCGGAGCATTAACGCCCCCTTCTGGACCCGATCAGAAAACAGAATTCTGTCCGTTTATTGTTTCCTTCTTTTAATGACATACCGTTAACTTCGCTGTCTTGGCGTGGCATGTAATTATAGAACAATAAGGTATTACTTATTATTCAAATATTGTAAATAACCCCAAGTCTGTCGAGCAAACAGTGGTTAACTTGACACTGTAGGTGTTATCTAACATTACCTCCAGAAGATGGCAGTAACTCAACACCATAGATGCCAGCTGCCGTTAAACCCAGTTAAACCTCGAAGAAGAGGACGAAGAAGAAGTAGAAAACGCAGAAGCAGAGGTTGGCCATTATTTCTCTCGACAACACGGAGGTGAATCCGTGTTCTGGCTGACCAAGTGACGATAATGCGCTCACTTGTCGGACTAATCGCTGTTGTTGCTGCAGCCAGCCTGTACCTGTATTCACTGTCCCTGTACCTTCCTGCGGCACCGCGGCGACGTCCTCATTCAACTGCCGAGAGACAACATGTGGAGACAGTGGTGTCCACTGACAGCTCTGAAGAACCCAGCAGCAGGTGACTGACGGTAGTGTTAGTAGCTTTTAGATATAGATATTATATATTATACAAAGTATCTCTCAACAATATTAAAGAGGTATTTGACTGTAACGTTACTATCACTAACGCTAATGTTATCATGCTCCCATCTCATCCCAGTCTCTTCATACTCACTCACTCACTCACTCACTCGATCACTCACTCACCCACTCACCCACTCACTACAGTAAAAAAATAAAAATAATAATACAGTGACACACTGCGTTCCTGACAGCTTGGAACTTGAAAATGTCCGACATCCTACCAGAAAAAGTATATAGAATTATAAAAGTACCGTAAAATGAAATGTATAATAATAGCGTCTCTTACCTCGTCATTTTCGTCCTCCGTTTCGTTTGTCTTGTCTATGCAGCTTCCGATTCCGATTTAAGGGAAACTTGTAGACTACATTGGTCCAGATCCAAAACCACTATACCTATTGTCATATCTGGACTAAATTATCCCAGGCTAACGTTTCTTAAAACAGTTTCACATTTGTGAAAATGATATTCTATTTGTGAAATTGCAAGAAAAGGAATATGTTACTGTTTTTCACATGTAGGCCACATTGGTCCAGATACAAAGCCATACCTAGACTGGTCAAATCTGGACTAATTTATCCCAGAGAGGCTAAAGTTTTTAATCGTTTGCTTCTCTGGGATAATTTAGTCCAGATTTGACAAGTCTAGGTACAATAGTTTTTGATCTGGACCTGGTCTAATATGGTCTACAAGTTTCCCTTAAATCTCCCTTTAACTCGGAACCTGTGAATCGGATGCCAATTTAAGCGTAAAGTTCATTGGGTTTAACATTAGATTAGATTAGATAATACTTTATTCATCCCACAGTGGGGAAATTCCCTTGTTACAGCAGTGGTTTTCTACAGTAAAAGCAAAAAAAACAAACAAGTAAAACAGGCAAACAGACAATAAGCAGAAGGTATAGACATAAATAATATTGAAAAAGTAAGTAGCCTACTTGTAATGGAAAAATATATAAATAACGATAATAAAGATATACAGAGAGTGTGTGGAGTAAATAAACAGGAACAGAAACTACAACATTATCAGGTAACGCAGGTGTTGTAGAGTCTGACAGCGGCCGGGATGAAGGACCTGCTGTACCTCTCCTTACACCGGGGGTGTATCAGTCTGCTGCTGAAGGAGCTGCTCAGGGACCCCACAGTGTCGTGTAGGGGGTGATAGGTGTTCTCAATGATGAATGTCAGCTTAGCTAACATCCTCCTCTCCCCTACTTTCTCTATGGGGTCCAGGGGACAGTCCAGGACAGAGCTTGCTCTCCTGATCAATCTATTGAGTCTGCTCCTGTCACTGTCCAAACTGCCCCCCCTCCAGCAGACCACAGCATAAAGGATGGCAGAGGCCACAACAGAGTCATAAAAAGTCCTGAGGAGAGTCCTGCACACTCCAAAGGACCTGAGTCTCCTCAGAAGATGAAGGCGATTCTGGCCCTTCTTGTAGAGTGCATTGGTGTTGTCAGTCCAGTTCAGTTTATAGTTTAGGTGAACACCCAGGAATTTGTAGCTCTTCAATACCTCAATGTCCGATCCCTGGATGCTCACTGGTGAGAAGTGGGATGTTTTCCTCCTAAAGTCAACAAGCATCTACTTCGTCTTGCTGGTGTTGAGCTTAAGCTGGTTGAGTTCACACCAGCTGACAAAGTCCTTGATAACCGACCTGTATTCCAGATAGTTCCCCTCAGAAACACATCCAACAACGGCTGTGTCATCAGAGAACTTCTGTATGTGGCAGTGGGTGGTGTTGTGAGTGAAGTCTGAGGTGTAGAGGGTGAAAAGAAAGGGGGAGAGCCCCGTACCCTGAGGGGCACCTGTGCTGTAGTGCACCACATCAGACACACAGTGATGGAGCCTTACATACTGTGGTCTGTTGGTGAGATAGTCAGTAGTCCATGCAGCCAGGTGTTGGTCCACTCCGGCACTCTCCATCTTCACTCTGAGCAGCGAAGGCTGAATGGTGTTAAAAGCACTGGAGAAGTCGAAAAACATGACTCTCACAGTGCTCCCACTGTCCTTCAGGTGTAGCAGCGATCTGTGCAGCAGGTAGATCACTGTGTCGTCCACCCCAATCCCAGGCTGGTAAGCAAACTGGAGGGGGTCCAGCTGTGTGCCCGCCAGGGGTCGAAGGTGACGTAGTATGATCCTCACCATGGTCTTCATCAGGTGAGAAGTCAAGGCAACAGGCCGGAAGTGGTTTGGCTCCTTGGGGTGCGACAACTTTGGTATCGGGACCACAGAGGAGGTCTTCCACAGGGCTGAGACTTTCTCCAGGCTCAGGCTCAGGTTGAACAAATGTCTGATCACACCACAGTGTGTTCAGCACAGTCCCTGAGGAGACTTGGGCTGATGCCGTCCGGGCCCGGTGCCTTCCTTGCCTTGATCTTCTACGTTAGCACATACTCGGCCATACAATATCAAAAATTATTTGCATTTTGCTCTAAAGTATACCTAAACGATTGTTTATCAGATAGCTTGCTTATTCATTTTCTGTCAATCTACTGATCAACTTGTTTCATCAAGTAAACAATATGAGAACTAAACACAACATTTTTATTATTAATTCATTTTAAACCAGTTTCTATTTGTTACCAGATATATTGTGTCAATATTGAAATATTATTGATTACAATTATATAATTTGTCCAAATTTCCCTGTGTGTCTATTCATGGAAGAAGATTGGATGGTGTGACTAGCTGTTGATGTTCTTGCAGGTTGAAGTTCCCCTCAGATCTGGAGGAGCTGAGGGAACTGGCAGAGCTCCTGCAGTTTTACAAGGCAGAGCACACTGGATATGTCCTGCTACTCTTCTGTAGTGCATATCTCTACAAGCAGTCCTTTGCCATTCCTGGATCCTCATTCCTGGTAAAGTAAAAATAGTTTTAAATGTTCTCTGTAGTGATGCTGGATAACAAGGCAGACACTGTGAACAAGACAAACAGTCATGTTGACATTTCTAATGTTGAATAATTTCTTTTAAATTATGATTAAAGCAATTTGTTTGAAATTCATGGGTAAGAATTAGTCACAGTATTTTTTTGATAGAAAAATGACGCATGGATGTCATTTTGATTCCCCCCCAAAAATGGCATGTCTGGAAGGTGTAAAAGAAATAAGGGTTGCATGCAAGATGTACTTTAAGGAACAAAGAAAAGGCTGGGTCTCTTCTTTAAAGACACGCCACAGAGGATACGAGTATTCAGCTACCTCAAACAGGTGGGGGGAGGCAGCGGAAAGAGCCTCTTGCTGGTTTATGGAGCAGGAGGGAGGAGTTGAGCTGGAAGCCAGGAGGGGAAGATTGGCAGTGACTTGGCCACCACTGCCGACCCACCATTGGGAGGATGTTGCGGGTAAGGGTCGAAACAACCAATGAATTAGATTAGATTAGATTAGATTAGATTATACTTTATTTATCCCACAACGGGGACATTTCCTTATTACAGCAGCAGCATTTTCTTCTATACAGCAAAAAACACACAAACAAGTAAACACACAAGAAATACAGGCAAAACAATAAACAATAATTATAAGGTAGACAGAAAGTAAGCAGAATGGCGTCAAATAAAGGTGAATGATTGGTACCGCCTGATGACATCAATCCCTCCTGGCCAAGGCTACATTCACTTAAAGTGAATGAAGGTGAGAAGCATTTCCAGATGTATTTGTAATCCAGCTACCTCAAACAAAGGGTTGTCAGACTTCCTTTTTTTTATTAGCATTTTGACAGTTTTTCTCCCCCACTTAACGTTAGTTTAATCCTTACATCAGAGTGTGCAGCACAGAGAAGAAACCTCAACCACACACCCCCTGTTGGTTATCTTACACTTTTAAAACTGTTGGATTACAAAGTATTTCTCTCCTTTCAAAGAAAGAGATAGAGTAAATTTGCATGTCAGAGCTGGTGGTTACACACCCATATCGATGTTGTCTAGTATTAACTCAGGCCATCTCCACTTGTCATTGTGCAGAACATTTTAGCAGGAGCTATATTTGGACCATATCAAGGACTGCTGCTTGTCTCTGTGCTCACCACTGTGGGGTCCACCATGTGCTACCTCTTGTCCCAGGCCTTTGGAAAGCGCTACATTGTTACCCTCTTCCCTGATAAAGTCTCCATGCTACAGAAGAAGGTAAATCTGCAAACCTAATTCATCATGATGGTTACATTGTGCAAAAATTAAAAGAGTATAGAAAATAGAAAACGTGTACCCAAAAACTCTTTTTTTTCAGGGTCCCAATGAAAACTTACCATTGTGATTCTTTTGTAAAATGTGACTTCTATTTGTAAGTAAATATGCCAAGTAATACCACGGGTGATAATATTTTGTTTTGCAATATTATTCACCAAAATGGATTATAAAAAAGGTCAAAGGACTATAAAAAGGTCAAATGATGATTGTCACGTTCCTGTTGAAAAGCTAGACAGCACTTTATTGTGGTTACTGTGATTTGAAACTGGATTTTCGTTTTATTACTGTATCAGAAAGCAATGTGACATAACATTTACACCCAAAAGAGAATTCTCAAAAAAGAAACATGCATTTACGGTCCCTTGGTAGATTCTAACATCTTGTTTAACATCTCATCTCCCAGGTTGGGGAGAACCAGGACTGTTTGCTCTTCTTTCTGCTCTTCCTGAGATTCTTTCCCATGACTCCCAACTGGTTTCTGAACATGTCTGCCCCTATTGTTAACATCCCCATCACCTTCTTCTTCTGCTCAGTCTTCATTGGTAAGCACCCATGGATCACCTAATTGACCGATCGTTAGATTGACAACACATGCATTCATCATTTTGTTTGTCATGTACTCAGGAAGCTTGACACTAAATCAAAACAACACAAATCATTTTCCATTCTTGGGTTCCCCCCACAGATAATAACACTAAAAGAAAAAGGATTTATTTAGGTTACTTCATATCACCTAAATCTAACACCTAAAGGCCACTTTAATGTTTGTTTTTAGGTTGCATGCTAATGAATATGACAAGTCATATTTGTCCCTCTGCTAAATCATTTCATCTCATTGAGCATTTCCCTTAACACTGCAAATAAAGCTTCATATAATCATGTCTAATTACCGATTTGTTCTTGATCTGCCATCTGCTTTCATAGGCCTCCTGCCGTATAACTTCATCTGTGTACAGACAGGAGTCATGCTGTCTGAGGTAGCGTCGCTGGATGACTTGTTCTCCTGGGAGAAGTTGCTGCAGCTGCTGACCATCGCCTGCATGGCTCTGCTGCCCGGCGCCCTCATCCGCCGCTTCAGTCAGAAGCGTCTCAAACTGGATGTCCAACCACAGAATGGGCTCATCACAGATAAGAAGGTCCAGTGATTTGGTTTGGGAATTATTTTGTTCACTGGTGCTTTAATGCCATCTGCCCTCAAGAGTGAATGTATGACGAGAAACTTTGCCCACACAAGTGTAAAGGTTTCTTTTATAAGGAGTCCTTTACTGTTCAGCGGCCATCTGGAGGTGGAGAGCTTTTAGGGAAAAGTAAGACTGGCACAGTAGGTTTTGATGAAGTTTTTTATGTGACCACAACTTTGTTTGGGCACAGTGTGTATATAGATACAATATGTGAATGTATAGTAATCATATGGAGGGAAAGAATTTAAGGAGACTTTGCTCTTGCACTGTTATTATACAGTAATAAGAGTTCTGCTTCACTGTAACAGCTAGTGTTTCAAGTGCCTGTCACGCAGTGAAAGACTGTTTGAAACTTCTACCTCCAACATGGACTTGTGGGAAAAGTTCATGTAACAACCTACTCATGTTTGATGGTTAAGATCCTTGTTTTTTGGGTTTGTGATGTAAATTATTTGATTTGTAACTGAAATGCGTATCTTGTTTGACAATCACATTTTGCAATTTATAAATTTTAATACGGACAGTTTTTACTTTTTTTAAACTTTGTTTTTCAAATTGTGTAATTTGGCCACCAATTGAATTACATCATGATTTTTGTGACTAAATGTTATGATATCTGATCAGCGAGATTCTTATCTGACAAGGAAGGTGCAGCTAATTCAGGCAGTATGAGGTCTCTGTTGAATAAAGACTTAATATTAATTCCTTTGCTGCCTCTTTTCATGGTCTGTATGTCAAGGGTCCAAACGCTGCACAAAGTGTAATTTTAAAATGCTTTCTTCATGTTAAATTTTCTGTAAGCTTCCTGTTTCTTCAAAGATGTAAACATGTAATGTACATTTGTGGTGTTTCAGATCACAATCAATGTGAAACCTTATTATTTTGGTGAAAAAAAAGTTTAAAAAAAAAAGAAGCTTTTTTTTTTTTTTTTTAAATATTCTTTATTGCTCAGATCCAGGTTGCAATACAGTTCACTCACAACTCAAAACAACAGCATGGCTGTTGCCAGAAAGGCATGGATCCACGAGATGGATTAAAAATGGATCATATGTCGGTGCAGTGCACAGTCACAATAACTTTGAGATGTTTGGGATCTTTTGGCCCATGGGAAATGTAGGACTTGAGGGTTGTGACCTACTAAGGAAACAAAAGGAATCTGCTAAATGGTGAAATGCAGTAAAGAAATGGATCCATGTAAAACCACTACTGAACGTCTAGTGCAATATGAAGTGTACATACTGGATCGCCTACAACAGTTTCATGCAATGTTTTGTATTTTCCCATTTAACAACAAGACATGACAAAAACACTGCTGTGGTTCTGCATACCAGACCAGACTTTAGTAAATCATTCCTCAGCTAATCTATAATTTTTGGATGGTTTTAAATGCCCTATTTTTCTGTTCAGCTGCAAAGGCACACATTTATTTTTCCATTCTGATTCCCAAATCTGTTCAAACTCTGAGCAAGGGTATTTTTTTTTCAATCGCAATTTAACAGCTAATATTATTTGTAGTGATCTAACAGGAATGAATATTAAAGCAAAGAATTGCAGCTACTGCTCCGAACCACATTATTAAATCAGTGTAAATGACGAGAACACCAGATCAACAGAAAAAAAAGCCTAAACTATCCAACCAACATGTGATATGACTAACAACACAGTACACCCTCAGTGATGTGTGTAATTGTGGTTTTCTGGTACTGAATATTAATGTCTAGCAACAACCCCACAAAACCTAGAAACACCAATCCTTGGAAATAATAAAAAGGTTACTATCATCTTGACAAGTTTCACCTCAGATTGCGGTCGGCTTACAGATGTCTCAACAACCAGGACGCTGTTACTGACAACACTACAGTGATACCGAACCAGCTGGAGGGAAACCTGCACTTACTGTGTAAAGAGCCAAACACACAAGAGAGACAGAGGTCTGAAGAGTCCTCTGCAATGCAAAAAAGAGTGTCAACTTCAAAACTGCTCTAAAAAGCTACTTTTAACAGGTCAAACAAACCATGAGTGACAAACTACAACTTCCAGCGTTACCATGAAAAGCCATTTTGTTCTCCACGACATGCCCCACAACAGACCACCACAGGAGTCACGCGCTGGAGTAGAAGCACCATACTGCGTTTGTGTAAGTGTGTAAGGTCCGGGTATTCGAATCAGGTCTGGTGAGTTCTATCGTCATCAGTATGAGGTACTATACCAGGGGAGGCTTGCTGAAACAGCCTCAGGCATTGAGTGAGTTTAATAGACCTTTTATCTTATATTTGAATAATAATAATTAAAAATCAGCTCTCAACAGTTAAAAGAACTCCAAAGACAAACACTAACTTTCACTATATCATTCATTTATTTAATTCTTATGCCCTACATTGGTTTTAGTAACTAAAGTCAGCCTTGGATTCTGAGAGGTAATTCTGAAATGTACAGCAAAAAACAAAACAAAAATTCGGTAGATTGATGAGAAAACCATTTAGAGGTCAGTTTTGAGGGAAGCTGTGACGCTCTAAACTTCTCCCATAATCTCTCACAACGCAGGTGCAGACTGATAAGTGTTCTAGAGAGACAGAAAACAATGCATTTATGTGTGACTCTATTGTACATGTTTACAGATATACAGTTATCTTGTCGTACACAGTGACACTTCAACAACTAGAGTTGTACTACATTCTACACAGAAGACTAGGGTTTTTACACCATGTTCAAGAGTCCCGTCAGTGTATTTTATGCAGCTTTGTGTTTTCTTCAAATCAACCCCAGAGTATGCTGTTATCAAATAGAGCTGGTAAGATTGAATTGGGTTGTTAAAAAAAAATCACACGTGAATAAACTTCATTGTTTTTTTAAAAGTCTAAAAAACCTGGAGGTACAGTTGGTTAGTTTCTGTTTCTATCAACTGATTTGTATCTTTTTTTCTATCTTTGATGGTGAAATCAGTACACAACATCCACATTCAGAACCACTTCGGGCAGGTATGTACCCCTTAGATCCTGCTCTTCATTCCTTTCAATCAAAAATGTACTTGGAAATCCTTTTGACGTGTATCATTAAGAGGTTGTATGGCATCCAGGCAGACAGTCGAACAGAGTTGACTACAGTTTACAAAGTTTCACTAGTCGGCTGGACCTGAAGAGTTTAGAGATTACTATAGATCTTTTGTCTTGTTCTTTTTTTTTCATTAAAAAAGAAAATTAAAAATGCTCAAAATGATCAGTTAACAAGGCATACAAAATGTGGAAAAGGGGAAATGAAAGATTGGACTGAGGTACCCTGAAGCCTGAGGTAGATCACAATACTGACATGCGCACTGTTCACATCCTGACCAAAGTTAACGCGGTGGTTCACTTTACTGTTCTCCTAATTTTTCAGGTTTTTATTTATATTATTATTCATAGTCTAGTTTTCAAGAAAATAAACACTTCCCTTCAAAATAATATGGCAGTGTCCCACTGAGGAAAAAAAGAAAAGGACTTTGTTTTCTTTTTGTTTCTTATCAATAGCTCTCATCACAAAATAGGAAAAAAATAGATTTATAAATATTACTCTCTCTTTTTATATATATATACACACACACATGTGCACACGCACACACACACAAAGGAAGCTGTGCGTATTGGCAATAACCTTGCGTCTGGAAGATGAAGCTGATGGTTGATGTCTGAAAGTTGACAAATAAGGCAACAAGCTCTCATGGTCTCCAAAGTAAAAGGGACACCAGGACCTGCGTGTCCAGCACACCCACAGAGCATTCGGCCAGCATGCCAAAGTAAAAATAATACAAATGAAAAGTTAAAAGAAAAGAGCGAGAGTGGCAATGAAATCTGTGCCTCTGGCCTGGCTTGCTTCTGGACGCAGCAGGGGTGATAATTCTAAAAAGCCTGCATATCGTACATTCACAGCTGTCATGCCGTTTTAGGAAGCTCCCTAACAAGAGAGGGTTAAAGCCAAACGCGGCTGCGGTCACGTTTGCAGTTTTGTGTGTACCACAGGTCATACAGTGCCTCCCCATAAACCCCTTCACCCCAACCACCCTCCACCCTCTAACCCTAAAACTTGTACTCACTGCCACTCCACACACCATGAGTCTGCACCCTCACAACCCACCCTCCCTTAAACCCACATCCCCTTTCTGGGCCGTCAGCTCAAATTCTTTTCCTGGCCCTTGAGATGTCCTGCTAAGGCCAAGCGTGTGGCGGTGCACATTCAAAATGACTGGTCACCTATTAACAAACAAAGGTTCACCAATTTGTTTGCTCTGATCGCCAAGAATGTCTGTTGAGACATAAATGTAGATTTTGTTTTATATCAGGACAACAAGCATGGATGTAGATATAGTCTACTGTACAATATGGGAGAGTGATACCAGTTTACTGGAGTAAAAAATTCCTCTGATGCATTTAATCTCTGTTGTGTGAAAGTGGCAGTCAGTTCAATGTTATGAAATGGGGGAAAAAAAAGTATTTCTTGACTAACAAATATTTTTATCCTATTTAAAAAAACACATGCCAGATGAGAGAAAGTGATGAGAAAGTGAAGCACAAATAAGCACAAAAAAGAAGTGAAGCATTAAATGAATGTTGAGAGACATTTCAAAGGGACGTTATCTTTTGCGTTGGCACACACACAGGCTTGTTACAAAGACTCAGAACCATTCACCATATTTACTTATGGGGGTTTTCTTTTTGATTTCAGTGGCCTATAATATGAACAAATAAGGGAAACTGCTTTTTGTGGCTTTTGTAGCCCAATTAATCTCTGGAACAAGCATTAAAAACTACACCACACTGTAGCCTTCTGTCATTTCGATAGAAAAATAACAGTGCATACTCTCAGTGTGTATCAATATACTTTTCTACTCTGTGTTAATACTGCTAATGATATTTAATCTGAAAATCTGAAAATCTTAAACTCTTGAGAGAGAAGGTGTCCATTGTCACTCACTCTCGTTCTAACCCAAAATATCAATCACAATGCCTTGTTTACGCTTGTGTTAATACAGTTGCTTTATCAGTTTGTTAGGCCTATGTTAATCCAACTAAAGAGATAACATTATGCAGGGCAACATACTAATTCCTGTTTACCTTTTTAACTGTGAAGACAACAGTTCCCAAATTCTCTGACATTTCCACCTTTCTCATAGATTTTTTTTTGGTCTTTTTTGTTATATTATATGAGTATGGTTTCTACCACTCTATCTGCTCTCACAGGGCTGGCAGTGCACACAATGCCCTCAGCCTTTGGCTCTCACTTGTTTCCCCCCTCGTGAAGTTCTTTGGTTTTGATCCCGGTGCTGCTGGTCTGCCCTGCATGTCCCCCTTGGCCTTGGCCTTTGTCTGGGTAGGTCTCTGTCCATTTGGGAGGGCTACATTCATTGGCTGGAGCCTGCTGGAGCCACCCCGCTGGTCACTTGGAGTAGTGCGGTGACACAGCAGCGCCCTGCTGGTGTTTCTGTTCCTGCTGTTTGACCTGCTGAATGATCTCCCGGATCTTCCTCTGTGCAGTCTGTGGGAGAGACATCACATGCAGAACAAGGTGTTAATTGATAAGTTACAATGTGTGCATATGAAAATAATGGACCAATGTAAAAGGAAGGACCAACACAATGTTAAAAAAGTGAAAAAAAAATCCTATTAAAATCCTATTATGTAAAGCGATTTAGTTTAACCCTACATGTAAAATGTATCTAAAACAATATTGTAATAAAAGAAAATATTCAGAAACACCTTGGATGTCCAAAGGAATTCAAAATGCCTGTAAAAAAGAACACCCTTTATAAGAATTTCATAAAATATAGAACGAAAGAATCAGAGTTAAAATATAAGAAATATAAAAACAAATTGAGTACCATAATTAGGGTATGTAAGGATTATTATAATAAATAACTAGAAAATAACATAGATAACCTTAAAGGAACATGGAATACATATACCATTATTACAAAAGGACTTAACAAATTTAACTATCCTGAAAACTTCAATGATAATGAGAAGATGTGGACAAATATGAATGAAGTGGTTGACAGATTATTAATCTGGCCAAAGATATAAATTACACAGGGACAAATTACTCTGCGATGGACCATGTGAAAAATAACCCATATTCATTGTTTTTGGGAACGGTAGAAGGCAGGCAAATTAAAGAGATTGTAAATAAATGCAATAATAAAACTTCTAAAGATTGTGATGACATCGATATGTCTCTAGTAAAAAAAGTGATAGATGGGATAGTTGACCCACTATCATATATTTTATAATCTATCATTTAATTCACTCTGACATCTCCCCATTAGTGCATGTATAGGACCTGAGCATGTGTGTGTAATTCAGGCCTGTGTGTAATGTGTGTAAAAACAACAGAGTGTAAAGTGTAGTTTCCCCTTGTGGGATTAGTAAAGTATAATAAAAAATTAAAAAAACAAGAGTATTTCCTGATTAGATTAAAGTAGCTAAAGTCATTCCATTGTATAAATCTGGTGATATACATATTTCCAATAACTTTAGACCAATATCTCTGCTTTCTCAAATCTCATAAAGACTGGAAAAACTATTTGTCACAAGACTAGATAATTTAATTGACAGAAACAAATTACTAATAGACAATCAATATGGATCCAGATGCGGTAGTTCAACATCTATGGCAACTGAGTTATTTGACAAATTATTAAATTGTATTGAAAATAAAAACTATGTAGTAGGGATTTTCATTTATCTGAAAAAAGCTTTTGATACTGTAGATCACAAAATCCTGTTAAAAAATTGGATAGGTATGGAATAAGAGGTGTGGCTTTTAGCTGGATAAAAAATTATATTGATCAATTGGGTTTGTTCAAATGGGTAATCGCTGGTCAGTGAGTCTTAGTATTTCATGTGGCGTTCCACAGGGGTCAGTTTTAGGCCTGAAATTGTTTATCCTTGTGAATTATCAAATGTACTAAAATTGACTGTTTTTGCAGATGACACAAAAATTTTGGTTGTGGGGATAACTTGCAGCAGAGACTGGATATGGTCACTAATGAAATGAATGAATTAAAACTCTGGTTTGATTCAAATAAGTTATCTTTAAACTTGAACAAAACTAAATTCATGATATTTGGAAATCAAACTATTAATACAGATGTTAAATTAGTAATATGATAATATGATGATAATATGATAATGAAACAATTGAAAGAGTTTATGAAAATACATTTATAAGTGGTGTACCGCACAAGCCACACATTAAATATCTGTGATACTGGTATATTGAGCTAAACTAGATACATCTTGAGCTAAAATACAATACAATTAGAATAATACATCAAACATATATCATCTAAAAGGACATTATATTAAAAATAAAAGCATGTGTGTTTCAGTTTGTGGGATGACCTTATGAAATGGACTGAACAATGACATCAAACAGAGCCATGATATCATTCAGTTAAAAATAGATTAAAGAAATCATTACTGGACCAATACAAAAAATAGACCTAAACACATGAATGGAATTGTAATTTAACGGTATTGTTATTGTTGTATTGTTGTTAGTTTTTGTTTATTGTAAGACCTGAAAGATTGTATGCTGTATTTGCATATCTATTTACTTTGTGAGGGTATGATTTTGTGAAATAAGGGCAGGACCAAATAAACTATTTGCTTCCGCCTGCTCCTTCTCAAAATAATCATTTAATTGTGTAATTATATAATGTGTATGTATGTATATGTGTATATATACACTATTTTGTAAATTTCTGTTTGGTTGTGTTTTATTTTTTGGTTTTAAAATTTTGTTTTGTCTTGCAACATTATTGTTTGAGATAAATAAAAAAAATGAAATGAAGAAAACCTGTATATGTGCAGATAACTGTCAAGTTTCTATTAAAGTATTAAGAGGGGTGGATGAATTGTATGTTTTTTCCTGCAATTATCCCTCTGACAATTGTATAAATATGTCTATGTGAATGATGTAAAATGAATAAAAGTAATAACTAGAAGGCCACTTGGAGCATGCAGGCTTCTACCAAGGTATGCTCTATATCGCAATGTTAACTTTCCAACTTGAGGGGGCGTTCACATGAAATGTTTTTTTTTATTCCATCACTACATGAATGCAGCCCAAATGCCCTGTCTCTCCATGTTATTGAAAGTGAAACATTATTTGTGTATCTGCCCCATGATTCAGATCCGCCCCGAAATTTCATGGGTTCTTCCTTGGCCCATGCTACACCCATTCATGAAGATCGGGCCACTTATTTTCCATAATCCTGCTGACAGACAGACAAATTACAGACACGGCCGGAAAAAAACATGACCTCCTTGACGTAGGTAAGAAAATATTGGTCACATACCCCCCAATCAAAAACAAAACAAACAATGAGCTCTCAATGAATTTAAATTATTAATTCCAACTGGGCACACCAAAGTATGCAGATTTAGCCTGGAAGCCAAGCACATAATGTTATATGATGTATACAGACAGTTGAGGAACAAGATGTTTCTCAAGAGAAACATAATACATCTACATGTTTTGTGGCTACACCGCACATAGCTGCTAAATTAAGAATTGTTGTGAAATGTTCAAGCTAAACTCAGATTCTTGAGCATCATCAGTATTGAGGAGCATATGCATTCCTGTGTGTTATAGATTACATCATCCGGGTGCCTTTTGCACTTTGTTTGTGAATCTCTTTGCATAACACCCAGGTGCCACTGCGTTAATAACAAGTGGAGCCATTCTTTTAGTACATATATTTGATATCAGCAAACAAATCAGGCTAAATGACTGACAAAGCCTATTACTTTACAGGGCTTTAAACCTTGTTCTGCGTACCTGGCTGGCAAAGAAATGCCCGGTGATTTTCACAAAGACCTCGTCGTTCTCGTCTGGGGTTTGGTCCCGCGGTACAATGACCTCAGCACTCGTAAGGTTCTGCAGCTCATTTACCTAGAAAAAAGACTCTTGCCTTGAATTTCAACTCTAACCCTACTTACAAAACATGACATTTTTCACTGACAAATTTAGGTAAACTGAAACCCACTTTGATGAAACAGAGCAAACCAGGTGCTATGTGATGCTTATGTCCAACTGTTTTTTTCCATCCCCATAAATCAGTTAAGTTCAGGCATCAACTCACCGTCTTGCCACCTTTACCGATAACCCTGCCAGCTGCAGTTGAGGGAACCTTGATGTGCGTCTCCAGTTTGACCTCCTCTTTCGCTGAGAAGAAGTTCTCCTCTTTCAGCTTCCCAAATATCCGACCTTGGGCCTGAAATACAGAGGAGGGAATGAGGCAAGGAGAGACTGGGGAAAATGAGGGACACACAGTGATTCACGGCTGTTTACTGTAATATAGGACAAATTAAATAATAATTTTAAATAACAATTTTATCCTCAAAAAATAATCATTGTGTTTTTACCTTAAACTGGGCCTCTGGTGTGCCAGTAATGATAACCATCCTTTCAGTAACATCTGGGGTGTCACCTGGGGCAATCTGACACACACACACACACACACACACACACACACACACACACACACACACACACACACACACACAGGTTATAGAGGTAAATAAGGAGAATATGTGTCCAAAAGCTGGTTATCTTGCTCTGTGATTATTCAATGCATGTGGCCACTGAATCATCTGAAAAATCTGAAAATTCTTACTAATAAATAGTTCAAGATTACGTTATGAGAATTCATTGACCAGCTGTCTCACCACTCCAGATGGGGCTTGAGGGGATTTCTGAACTGCTCAGCTCAATAGTCATCTCCTTGTTTTGACCATAATTAACTAACATGCTCAGCTGTGGTCCATGACATGCTGCTGACTCAGCCAGCACTGACTGTCATCTTGTTAACTTCACCTTAACGCTTACTGTGAAGCTTTGAAGAATGTGATGCACGTTGCTCAGAGACGGTTTGACCATCTCTTTCCCCTCCCCACTCTCCTAATTGAAGTCAGTGCTCTATTGATGCTGACAAACCCACCTTGATCGAAGCTCCAGCAAAGTGGGCGAGTTGTTTGATGTGCTGGCCCTTCTTGCCGATCAGGGCCCCGACTGCCTGAGTTGGAATAAAGAGGTAGACAACCTCCTGTTCTGGAGCCTGTTGCTGAAAAAAGAGACAACAATATATTTTAAATATGGTATATTGACAACGACATGCATAAAAATAAATTTAGCTCTCTTCGTTGGTTTTCTCTTTGGGTAAACATCCCGCTCTGGCTAAGTCTGAACGGAATATTCCCTATTAGGGACGATAGTTGCCCTATGTTTTTGTTTTTCTTAGCATGGTAACACTCATGTACTCGAGGTTTATAGAGTGAATTCTTCATGAGCCACAGGACAACTCTGAGCAAAAAAAGTCTCCTTCCAGAAATATTTGTGGTGTTCTGGTGACTGGGTAATGGTACACTGAAATGCCAGATTCACTGTTCAACATAGTGAAAGGTTGTCGTGGTCTCTTATTTATGTCTCCCTGTCCATTAGTCCTCTTTTTCTTTATACAGTGGCCGTCCCTCCCATGTATAGCATAAAACGGCCACATCCTAAACTTAAGCCATCAACTATTAAAATATTTTTCTAGCTTAAACAATAAATTTGTGGTCAAGGTCTCTGATCACCAAGGCAACATTGACTGTAGTACAGATTTCAGGGAACATACTGAGTGCTGGTGGGTGATGGCACTTGCTGGAGGAACCCCGTACAGGCCACTGAGATGTGAAGAGTGACTCTGAAAGTGAAGTGACAAGCAGACCGATCAGATGACACACACACACACACACACACACACACACTTACAGACTCATGCACATACTCAACTCAAACTCTTATTAAGAGGAATTTCAGGGCATAAACTCACAGTGAATCACACAAACTTGCTTGACTACTAAGCACGCAAATACATTCTCATACACTGTCTCACACCACTTTGGCTCGACCTCATCAGGCAATGAGTGGAGATTTGTTTTACAGACAAACTGACTCATCTCTGGAGAAGATGGGGGAATTCTGGCTGTTTAAAACTGTGTACAACATCATGAAGGAAGACCTGAGTCAACATTGTGTTTTGTGTTGTTTTTTTTTCAAAAAAAGTGCTTTAGGGGTGGGTAAAACCAACAGTGGTAAAGAACATTTTTTTAAATCTTTTTTCACTCCCTTTCACGGCTGTGTACATAGGTGAAAAAAGAGCATACTCACTAAGAATGGGTTGTATCCTGCTGGTGCCGCAGGGGGCACTGGACCACATGGTCCAGCAGCAGGGGGCAGCACCGGCAGACCAGAGGAGAAGATTCCCAGAGCATTCAGGTTCAAGCCTGGGATCAGGTTGGCCTGTTGCTGTGCAGAAGACAAAGAGAAGAAATAAAAAAGGAGGACAATAAATTAAGATTTAATTAAGGGTAATTATTTATGTGTTTTTAGACCAATTTTCACAGAAAAGCATGCTGATATACTGAGTAGCAAATTAGTTTAAACAGGTATCCAAGAGTTATGTTTCCTGCGGCAAGAGGATGCTGATTTTACACAGAGGAATATCAGGATTTGGCTACAGTGAGATCAATGTGTGGCTGATTTGTTAAATTACGTTTACAGTCAGAGAAAATCTTTCTACACACACAGCTTAGACAATCTACTGCTAATAAAAGCTAAAAGAGAAAACTGAGGGGAGAAAATACAAATGACAAATTACTGCAAGTAAAGTTTTTTGATTAAAAATTGTTTTAAATAACTGTCATCAATTCAATCTAACTTAACTGTTGTTTTTGATGTTTTTTCTCTACATCATCTTTAAGATAAAAACATTGAATTTGTGCTGCAAAAGTTATGTTGTGCTGAGACAAGTAGACAATTAAATAAATTATATATATATTTTAAATGCTGTTCGGACAAAACAATTAACTTGAAGGTTAGGTCCATATGTGTTTGTGTTATGTTGTGAATGTGAAAATGAACTGCTACCTCCTCTGTCTGCTCTAGTCACTGAAAAGAAATAAGCGGAGAAATCAGGCCAATTACAAAAGCTGGTCAGTTTGACGTCATATTGCCGGAGCTCATTACTATTCATGAGCTTGCCCAGTTGCCCTAGGTAAAGGACACTGATAGCCAGACTCTTATTGGCTAGCTGTTAGCCAATCAGAGTCAAGCAGCTTAGCTCGTAGAATATTAATGAGAAATGGCACAAATCGAGCTGAGTCTTCTTGCAGGCTTTCTATACCATGCTAGAATGGCTTGAAACAAGGTAACCAAGGCATTTTTTCCACAATAACTGTTGCAGATTCCATGATAGAACAGACATTATCACAAAGTGATGAAATACATGTGGCAGGGCACCTTTAACCAATTGATTGAGAAAATATTCAGCTTGATGATGGAAAAATAGGAAATAATAATACTTAGTTGTTTGTTGTGTGAAATGTTCTTTTACTACTGCTAACTCCATTTAAAATAAACCCTTCCATCATAATAAAGTGTTACTTCTATTGTATTTATTGCATTGACGTTCAGTGAAAACTGTAATTGTATTTTATGTAATTTATTAACTGTATTTCTAATTTATTTATTTTCTAGTCCTTCCCTTTCTCTAAGTGGCTTTGCTACTTGTCAGGCCACCATTGTAAGTAAAAATCTGTTCTTAATAACTTGCTGTAAAAATAAAGGTGAAGAAAACAAACAAACATGTATCTCCAAATTTGGTGATTTTGAATATTTCAGATAAAATGAAGAATTAGGTGTTCCTTTAAAATAGGTGAGGAAAATTTGACCATTTAAAAACCAACAGGACCATTTGAGAAATGCTAAAAACAGGGTTGTCTGCTGTTGTCCTGGCATGACAAAAATATTTCTCCCTCAAAGTCAAGTCAGCTATTCTGTTTTCTGGCCCGTGAAGAGACACATGGCTTCCTTTCACTTCCTTGTTCCAAGAAAGCTTTGTGTAATATCCACAGAGTCACACTAGATGGCCCTCACCGCTTACTGCAGAGTCGACGCTCAGCTTGACAGGTGCAAGAACTGCTCTCACCAGCCAGTACAATTTAAACACATGCGGAGTGAAACATCTTGATGGCTATTTCTTAGCCAATATTGGCAGGTCATGTAAAAGATACTGGCTACTGGGATAATATTCTATGTAACTGCTGTTCATCATAAAGACCATCATCACAGTGAATACACTTTATCAGCATTCATCTCTGTATAATAAGGAGTGTGCAGTGTGGGGTATCATCGCTAACTTTCTTCCACTGAGGTTGACCTCTCTGGCTGGCTGCAGCACTGGTGATGTCATCAGGGCAATGTGAAAGAGGAGCTGGGTGAGAGAGCGGCCTATGGATATGGATGCTGGGAAACGCAGTGTGTTACAGCAGGAACACACACAGTGGGGAAGTGACTGTGAGTCAGAGGAGCGTGGAACAGGCCCACACACACACACACACACACACACACAGACACACACGTACGCAGACATGCTGTGCTCAAACACTCACTGATGAGCTATTCAGCGATTGTTTGCTGTTATCCATTTACCAAGCAGACAAAAACGGGTAATACTAATGCTGGTGGTAACACTTACTGAAAGGGGAGGTGATATCACCCTGCTGTATATCATCACTCCCTCTCCGTTGTTCACCTGTCAGTATTTGTGAGTCAACCTGAGATCTTACACACACACACACACACACACACACACACACACACACACACACACACACACACACACACACACACACACCCAAACACACCCGCAGACACTGAACATTCAAGGCCTGCAGAAGGTAACTTTAAGCTCGGCTTACATTTATAGCAGCAATGTCATTCTCGTAGGCTTCCCTCAATTTCTTCATGATCTCCACCTCGGCTTTACAACATGCCTCCAAGCTGCCCTTCACAGTGATGGTCCTCTCAGGGTTGTAAATGGTTAAGTCTTGTAACCTGCAAGGGAGATACACACGCACACAAATAAGTATGTGCATGTTGTGTAACCACAAATGGAGAGAACAGAAACACTCACTTTCTGCTCACTATTTTCTTATAAGGTGGACATGACTAAGCTGATTTTAATTACATTTCCTGTTTATCTAACTTAAAGGAACACACCAACTTATTGGGACTTTAGCTTATTTACTGTATCCCCCAGAGTTAGACAAGTCGATAAATACCCTTCTCATCTCCGTGAGTGCTGTAACTCTGTCTGACGCCCCCAGCATTAGCTTAGCTTAGCAAAGATCCTGCAGGTAACTGGTTCCAACTAGCTAACTAATAAGTGACAAAATAAGGCCAACATGTATTATTACACATTTTGTGATTTGTATAGTCACACGGAGATAAGAAGGGTATGTATTGACTTGTCTAACTCTGGGGGATACGATGAATTAGGTAAAGTCCCAATAAGTCGGCGTGTTCCTTTAAGTGTTGTTGAAGGATGAGTCATCACTATCAAAAACTGAAATTACAATTTCTTGCTCCGCTAACAACCAATTTAGTGCTGCATTTTCATAAAGTTGGAGGACACAGAAGAAAAGACAGATTAAAAAAAGGAATGATATAAACTGAAGCAGCAGAGGCTGAGCTAGAACTGTAAGTTCCCTAGTGTGGGATGAGCTCCAAAAACACTGGTTCCTACACATCCCATAATGCAACTCAATAACGTTTCAATATGCCTCATTCACACCACATCGTCATCAGAGCATTCAGAATTTTTGAGCATTACAAGTCGTAATTAACTTGGATGTTGACGTAAGCGCAATTCACAGGTTGAAAATTTGTAATTATGGTATGAAATGAACACAGCACTGAATTCTTCCTGCCTGGGTAACACCTACATCTTTTGAACTCTATACCCCTAGTTTGCAATGCAGACTTGTAGTCTCCTGTCCCAAACTAAACCTGAAGACATCCTCAGGGTTGTTTTCTTTTCAGACTCGACAAAGCTCCTCTTGAGACACAAAATATAAAAAACTCTCATTCACAACTCTTTGTCCATCTCAAGGTCAAGATGTGAACATATCAGCAGAATGACACGTGTATATAGACAAAATGGATCTATCCTTGTTTATTAATATGAGAGGAAAAAACTGTTGTGCAGAAGCATTAGTGTAAAACACTGAAGAAAGATATTTAGCTTAATGTCATAATTTTGTGCAAAACCAGCTTAATCAATGTTAAATTAAACCACAGTTAAGAAAAAGTTGGAGTGAAAAACTTGTTTGCCTTAAAAATTGTCTCACATTTTTGCATAACACTGACATAACCATCAATATTGAATGTACTGTTTTCCTCCTTTCAAAGGGACCCTTTTCTTCTCTCTTTGTCTCTCTCCTCATCTCTTTCTCTTTCTCAAGGCTTATTACATCCTCAGAGCTTGCAGAGACAGAGCAATTCATTAGCCCTAAATGAACCAACCTTGGTGAGCATGACCCGCTAAATGGGGCGTAATCACCGCCTCTTTAATATTACGTTCTGGAGTGAAGAATGCTTCACATTTGTTCTCTAACAACTCAGTTAAGTGAAACCGCATGTTGAGAGGTTAAACTATGTAATAAATAAATAAAATTAATGAGCACACCTGTAGAAAGATGTAGCGCCTTTATATATATATATATATATATATATATATATATATATATATATATATATATACATTTATATACTGTGTGTATATATATATACTGTATATATACATGTATATATATCTGTACAGTATATATATATATACACACACACACACACACATATATATATATATATATATATATATATATATATGTGTGTTGTGTGTGTGTGTGTGTGTGTGTGTGGTCTTGAAAATGATAGTGTGGCTAGTAGCATCTCTGCAAAGCGCCTTGGTGTGTGAAAGAAGAAGGCGGGAGAGGTGACTTACGAAGAGATGGTAATCTTGGTCCCTGTCTCCTCCTCAATCTTCTTCAGGTTGCGGCCCTCCTTCCCAATCAGCCGACCTACAAGGCTGTTGTGGGCGAGGATCTTCAGAGGGATGTCCTCTGTCCTACACATACAAACACACACACTCAGGTTAAGCAAGATATTAGAAGCTAAGCTCCACTGAGTGTCACTGATGTGGTGTGGGGAATGTCATGGTGCGATGGCGATGTAAGCACTTGGCACAAAGTTAAGACATGAGCCCTTTATTTAGTGAGGTTTGTGCAATGGTGGCTTTTACTGATTTTCACAGAAAAATACCCAGATTTTTACAAGAAAGAAGATCAGTTTAAAATTAACTGATGAATTGCTAAATACTCATAATTTTTAGGAAAATATCCTGGAAAAAAATGTAATTTAAAAGTAATTATATATTATATAGTGACAGTATTTGTCTTCCAATTCATTAATTATAATGAAGTGCTACCCTAGCATCACCTCTTTTAGTCAGTGCACAGCAGCTCAACTAAACATGCAGAAGTTTAAAATGTGTCTACAGGAAAGTGTGTAATTCAAAATTTACGAAAAATGACGTTGCTTGTCAAATTCAAAATGAAGGACATGCAATATCAAACAAAGGTTTGTCCCTGAATCAAATGTTGTGTCTTGTTTATTAGGTGTATATTGTCACAGTTGAAAACTGGTTTTCTTCCTCTTGCTATTAAGGTTGGGAAATTTAAAATTATTGAGGAGCAAAACAGATTGTTTAAGCTGCGTAATTTAGGTGAAGTGGAAAGTGAGTTTTATTTTCTTTTGTGCTGTACAAATTATGATGACTATTTCACTAATATTTGTTTGAATTTCTCAAGTATTTTATAATTAGTGCGGGTTTTTTTCTAGTGATATATGAACTGTTTGGTAGAGAATGAAGGCCTGATGATTTAATTGTGAAATGATAATGACAAATTAATATTTCATTGGGATATATGTATGTATGTATGTATGTATGTATGTATGTATGTATGTATGTATGTATGTATGTATGTATGTATGTATGTATGTAGGTATATGTGGATTGAGATGGTAATAAGATATTGGGACAAGAGAAGCATAATTTCTGTATGAACTATAATTCGGTTCAGTGCGACATTTGTGAGGTCAAAGTGTAAATTAAGGTTGTGAATGTGTGTGTGTGTGTGTGTGTGTGTGTGTGTGTGTGTGTGTGTGTGTGTGTGTGTGTGTGTATGGGTTTGTAAAAGTTGATCTTTGCTGTAAGGTCGAATTAGTTTGGGGTGAGCTGTGGGGCAAGTAAGGCGAGATGTTGTGCGTTTAGTGGTTCATGTTTCACAGGGTGAAATTACAGGGTGTGGGGTGGCCGAGGTGACACGTTAATTTCTGCAGGTGTGGCACCCAGGCAAGGAAGGGTGGAGGTTATTGTGACTTTGAGAAGAGGTTAACTGAATTGACAGAGGGATGGGTGGATCAAGCAAGCAGACTTATTTATTGTTGTTTCATTACATCACATTCATTTGGAAAAATGCTTTTAACTAAAGCGACAAGAGCAAGGAACAAAAGCTTGATGACATCCAAATGGAGTTGCATCCTTCTGTTTTGAGCTGTGTCTAGTGGTTCTTTGCAAATATTGGTAGCATTTAAGGCTACAACCCACTAACTAATGCATGCTGGTGTAATTAGATTTTTTTTTGTAATTTATACCCATTTTCTTTATATACAAATGTTAATGAATAGTTAAACATTTTGGGAAATATGCTTATTCTCTTTCTTGTTGAGAAAAGATAGGTACCACTCTGTACAGTGACTTATATATTTATGTATGTACACAGTTGCTCTCCGGACTCAGGACTGTGCACCAGCCCCCCCTCCCACTTCTTTCTCTGCACTACCTACACTTTATATTTTTGACTTTTTATATTTTTGACTTTATATTTTTGATATTTTATATTGTTATCTTTATGTTATTGTTATTTGTCAACACTGAAAATGGATTGCTCCAATTTCATTGCACAGGTACTGTGTACTTGTGTATAATGACAATAAAGGTATTCTATTCTATTATGCTATTCTATGAGGCTACAGCTAGCAGCTGATTAGCTTAGCGTAGCATAAGACTAGAAACAGGGAGAAACGGTTAGTCTGGCTCTCCAAAGGTAACAAAATACACCTAACACATGTAAAGCTCACCAATTAAAGCATAAAACAGTGAATTACACTTTAATTTTTTGTACAGATTAAACCACTGAGATATAAGTACACACTTCCCCTCTTGGTCAAGTCATATTTTCCAAAAATGTCAAACTGTTTCTATAATGATGTGAAACCTGGGTATGATGTGATTATCACAAAGATTTAAGACCTCACTTCTTAACTTCTGGATGTCAGGAGATTGGCAGCAAAGTGTGATGTTATTACAGAAAGAGGTAACATTTTTTATTTATGATTAAACTTTCACATGCCTTCCCACAAGCCTTAATCATCCGAATCAACAGGCTTAAATATTTAAATATTCTTGACAAAACTAATTTAAGCGTAATGTTTTCTTGGACATATCCTGCAAGTCTGTGGAAACATGTTCACATTTAAATGGAAGCAAATGTTTTTTTCCTGAATCTAGGCATGTAGGATCTATCCCTTATATTTCCAACAACGCTGACTGTGTGCACACATCACCGGGAGTAATGTCAAGGTGTGTGCAGCACCCTTGACAAACAAACAACACAAACACAAGCTGAGTGTCAATGTTCAGATCCAACAGAAGCTCAAAGAGACCAATTAGACAAGGTGGCCTCATTTCTTAAATGCTAAGCTGTGATCACATGTTAGCCTATGTGAGTGTGTTGTGTGCACTGTGTTTACTGTGTTAGTGGTCCAAGCGAGAGAATGCACAGTGAGATTAAAAGGTGTGCAGGCAGGTTAAAGGATAAGATTACAGCCCTGCAGACATTATAGCTAATCTCCCTGTGGGAGTGTATGCATGCCCTGAATAAGCAAGATCTGAGTGTGTTTATGCATGTTTGTGTATGTCCAAGGTCAGACTCACGTCTTGGTCTCGTTGGCCTCCTTCTGCATGATGTCCAGGATCATACGACAGGCAGAGGAGCAGCCGTCAGGAGTTGAGTGGATGGTGATGGGCTTTTCTGCTGCACCTGCATTTTCCTTACGATGAATGTCCACCCTGAAAGAGGGAGATACAGACAGACGGAGAGATGAACACAACATAAAGAAGGACAGAATCAGAGGACAGAGAACAAAGTAATAATACATCTGTCCTAATTGTGCATTACAGATTAAAAGCATGCAGGGAAAAAATAAAGGTACTAAAAAGATAAACACAAAGATAACAATTCAACGTATTGAAAAGCAGAGAAACTATTTCAGAATAGTATTGTGTTTTGTGCTATCTTGCGTCATATCTCAGACAACTGGTCTTCAAATGCAAGCCTGGATACTTAATTAATTCAAGCTTCAACAAAATGGAGCAGGACTGGCTGAGAAGTTTATAAAACAGGAAAGTGAGAAAAACAGCAAGAACCAGGCAAGATCATCAGTGTAAGCTTACTTGGACTGTGTCTGTTTAGTGACATTCTTGATGGTGAGGCCCTCCTTGCCAATAATGGCTCCCACAAATTGAGTAGGCACGAGCATACGCAGGGGGAAGTCGTGTTGTCTAGTGCGTAGCGTGCCGAAGTCTCCTGAGGGCCCGGGCTGAGAGGCGCCCTGGTCCCGGGACGACCGACCCCCGCGGCGCGTGCGAGGAGCCTGGTCGGGTGGAGCAGCATCCATGTCCACAATATATGACACCTTTAAAGAATAGTCTTCGAACTGGTGTCCTGTTAACTTCTCAATGGCTCTGGAAGTGGGTGGAACAGGAGGTGTGAGCCAATTACAATGACATTATACATCTAATTGTCAATAAAATCAATTGTAATTGTCAATACAAGGAATTAATAATATATCAGTATAGAGGTTCTGTGGTATTTCTTGAGTGAGAGTTTGCTATTGCTATAAGAAAATTACTAAGGTTTAAAGGTTCAAAAAACTGATTGGCTAACGTCTTAAGATATAGTAATCACTTTAAAACTATGTTTGCACATGATGCTACCTCCTTCCAAGCATTGGTTGTGTATGTAATAAATTAACGCTAGGCATTTGTCCATGCACATGAACAATCAGGACAGTACATCTTACAAAGGTAAGGGAAGTAACATCAGCAGCACACTGAACAATGACAACAATGGTGGAAAGTTTTCAAAATATTTCCATCCACACTGAACGTCTTCACAATAGGAAAACAGCTTTATCTCTTCATCTCAGACTGTGGCTGTGTGGTAGAGCGGTCGCCTGCCAATTGGAAGGTTGGTGGTTCAATACCTGGCCCTGCAATCCCATGTCGAAGTGTCCTTGGGCAAGACACTGAACCGAGTTGCCCCTAATGCTGCAAATCGGAGTGTGAATGTGTGTGCATGTTTATCTGATGAGCAGGCACCTTGTACAGCAGCCTTGGCCACAGTGTAAGAGAATTCACCTGTATGATGTAAAAAGTGCTTTGAGTAGTTGTTAAGACTAGAAAAGCGCTATATAAATACAGCACATTTACATCTTTGCTCTCTGTGCGCGTTTTAATTTAAGGTCACAATTTAGTTGTTCTAACCTTTTTTAAGATTTATCCACATTTGGCAACATTTTAAAAATGCTCAGTTGAGAAAACTGTCTAAGTGTGGGCAGAGGGCTGCCATGAAGAGGATAAAGTACATAATGTGTTTTTGCCGCTGCTTCTTTTTTTCTGCGTCATCTTAGCATTAACTATGTGTTAACTTTCTTGGGTGTCACCGTGTTCATTTAAAGACGTGTAAAATCTGAAGTTCACAAAGAGGATATTCCAGTTTGAGTATGGATTTAGCACTGCTCTGACCCTTTGTGGATGTACTTTTTAATCCTCAATGTACACACAAAGTCCACAGACAAGTAGGTGTTGCTCGTGTTGCTGCTGCTTGTCTGTGCATACAAAAAAAAAATAATATATCACAAGCCTTACTCTTAGTACACGGCTGAATCAGAGTCATTATTTGTGCTGCTTACTCTTTAGCTTCCTCCTTGGTTGCGTACGTAACATTCACCACTGCTGTTTCTGTATCAGTGTTCACTATGAAACAAGACAGAGAGAGAAAAAAGCAAAAAAACATAAGATAGGTTCAGGCCACATTTACACATGCATATGCAACATGTCTTTGTTGTTGCTGTAGGAGAGTCAGACACGCGTCCAGGTTCCCGTGGTGACCCAAAGAGCCACTTGTCTGTGTGAATCCATTATAGCCATCACCACACTGGCTTCTCCAGAACCCGCTGCTGCCTCCACAGACAGAAGCTGCTAAACACAATAGCCTCTCTGCCACTTGCACAATAACGGATTAAAGTTTGACATGACAGCCTAAACAAAGCAAGTCATCTGTGATAAAGCAAACAACAGGGACACACCTTGGGAAGATTTGTGGTCTTGCCATGCTGCTCAGAGCAGAGCTAACGCTGCCACAGTTAGGGGTTTGATTCCCACTGGGAATAGGGGTGCAATGGAACAAAAAAACTCACAGTTCATAACAGATCAAGTCAGATTCGAGTCATGGATTGGATCAACACAAAAAAGGGGAAATTGAAATGATTCATTAAAAATGTAATAATAACAATAACTTATTTCACCAGTAAATTGCTGTCAAATGACAAAAACAGATGTGGAAAGGGTATGATACAATAACTTTAAATGCACCACGAGGTTTACCAGTTTCAAATAAACGCACCATTTAGTTCTGTCTGCTTTGTTTTCCGACAACAGCAGTGACCAAGTGATAGTTTGTATCATACATTAACATTAGTGCCGTTTAAGTGAACAGAAAATTGCGTTGCCTGTATCTTTTCACAGCAACCCTCCATAGAGATTTATCAGCCTACTTTAAGTAACAGTGACAGTAAAATGTATTTCACACTATTATTATGGTTAAACTTTGCAATTAATCCGCGGTTCACAAGCGTTCCGAACCGTGAGTGGTGATCCTTACGGACCACGGATCAATATAGTAAGTTACACCACTGTAGCTTGGACAACACCATTGTGCAGCAATGACGAAACAAACTCAAAATGAGTCCATTTTTTAATTGATTGCAAAAAAATTAAGTTGCAATTATTTAATAATCACTTAATGATTTCAATCATTTTTCAAGCAAAAATGACAATATCTTTAGGTTTATCTTTAGGTTTTTGATTGTTTTGACTGACCAAACAAATAATATAAATATTACAGAAACTAATCACCAGATTAATTGGTAATGACTAATTGTTAGTTGCAACCCTAAAATAAAGGACATAACAAAAACACGCCTTCTTATATCAACGCACAACTTTAACCTACGCACACACAGACAGGATTAATCTCTACATTCAAAATCCAACAATGCCGCACCTTCCTGCAGAGGTGTGGGTGTGTTTATTTGTGCTTTAGAGCATAACTGCCATGAAACAATCAGAAAATAGTGCTCTATTCCCCTGATTCACTGCTTTGTTCTGCACTCCCTCTCTTGATCACCGCTGCTCTTTCACTCGGTCTTGTTGAGCCGGGGACAAGGGGGCATATTTGAAGTCTATGTGTTTACAAACAGTAAATGATACTTACTAGATAGATGTGCCTTATTGATGGACCTCTGTCAGAAGAGACCATTTCTTCAATTTGTCAATGAAGTATCTGTTTGTGTAACCGCAACATTTTCAAAACTAACTAATGTCAAAGTCTGCTGACAAAACATCCACTGCCGATTTTTTTTTTTATATCGTAGAAAATAGGCGTGTGAGTGTGCCAGTACCATAGAAATAGTGAAACAAGTGTTTTTAGAAAATAAAAACAGACATCAGATAAA
>JABXJD010000506.1:0-42500 GCA_013375575.1 Percina caprodes | reverse complement strand
AAAGAAAACAAAAGAAATCATAAGTGACTTTAGGAAACATAAAAACAAAAGCCACAACAGTCTTGTGATACATGGAGAGGAGGTGGAACAGGTCCCAAGCTTCAGATACCTCAGTGTGCATCTAGTGGAGGATCTGTCCTGGGGAGTGGAAACTAAGGAGATAGGGGAAAAGCCTCAGCAGAGAATCTTTTTCCTGCAAACCCTAAGATGCACCAGGCTTCTGCAGGAACTCCTCACAATTTTTTACAGGTGCACAATAGAGACCGCACCACTGAGGAGAGAAAAAACCTGCAGTGGGTAATTAAAACAGCCCAGAGAATCATTGGTGCCCCTCTCCCAAGCCTTGAGGACATTTACTCCAGTAGGCTGCAGAGAAGATCAGTTAGCATCAGAGTGCACCCTACACACCCTGGCCATAACCTTTTTGACACCCTACCCTCAGGCAGGCTTAAGTTCATGAGGGTGTGGACAAACTGCATAAGAATCAGTTTCTCCCCAGGGCCATAAATGAGCTGCTGAAAGGCTAAACTAAGCCTGACTCGAACCATGACGTGTTGAAAATGCACTGGTTTTCTTAGTAATACTTATTTTCTTTTTATTCCATATTTATCGATTTATTGTTGCTAATGCTGTCACTGTTTTATCTTTCTATATTTATGCAACTAATTGAGTGATTGATGTCATCTTAATTTTGTTGTGTAGTGATATGCAATGACAAGAAACAATCTATCTATCATTTATCTATCTATCTATCTATCTATCTATCTATCTATCTATCTATCTATCTATCTATCTATCTATCTATCTATCTATCTATGTATCTATCTATCTATCTATCTATCTGTCTAACATTTAGTGTCATAATAACTTTCTAAATGCACACAGTTCATTAGACAGTATTACAAATGAGAGTCGTACAGCTCCTGAAGGAAATCTAGGTGTGTAGGTGAAGACGTGTATTAGACAGCAGCTACTGACTCTAAATGCTATTCTCACTACTCTTACTACGAGACGTGGATATGTGTGAAAACGCATGAAAAACAAGAATGATGAAACATAATTTGGTAAATCAAAACCCATTTGATTAGAGATTAATAGAAACAAACACCAATTCGCAATTTAAAGGTCCCATTTCATGAAAATTTCACTTTATGAGGTTTTTTAACATTAATATGTGTTCCCCCAGCCTGCCTACTGTCCCCCAGTGGCTAGAAATGACAATAGGTGTTTTCATATTCCCCCCACACAATAATGGCCAAAATGTGGCTTGTAACGGAATGAAGCAGTAGTTGATCACTTGCAGCCCCTACTGGTCCGTTAAGAGTGAGGAGTCAGCAGTCAATGACGGTCAATAAAATAGGTTTTTCAAAAATTGTGAATCACTGCAACCACGAAAGGTCATTGAGCAAAAACGTTCAGACTGGTGGTTCCAGTGGTATAGATTAGCTATGGATAGACAGATACACACACATGCACACACATATCTTCTACCTGGAGAGGATAAAAAATACATATACCAACAAATAAACATGATTTTCATTTATTCCATGAAAAATGTATCACTTTTGTTTTTACGTCACATTCACTTCCATTTTTATCCTAATTTTTCTGTTACTTGTCAACTTTGTGAATTTGATTTATGAACAAAAATGATCAAACTCTGAGTCTGATGTGAATTAGATTTGTTTGACTACATCTTTCAGTTCTTTATCAAAACATGTCAGTCAAAGAAAACAGAAAGATGAACATTCAAATTGGACAGCATCCCTCTCAGCCCAGTCGTTTTGGAATCAGAGCTTTCACACAACCTCCATTCAGCGTGTCTGCTCAAACAGCACAGCCACATAAACCGCCCGGTGACCACAGGCTGTTAACAACTGCATTAACATTAGAGAGTCCAGCTCCGCTCGAGAGCTGCTGATTTAAAAAGCAGAGAGGCTGTCAGAGAAAATGCCACACCGCTGAGCAACCGCATCCCAAAAAAATCATTTAAGGACAATTAGGAGCCATTACCGAGAGTGGGGAACAAAGAGGTACAGAAATAAAGTGGAGGAAGTAAGGTAATAAGGATTCTCCACGGGACATATATATAAAAATATGCAAGCATATAACACACATATCTAGGTTTTGCATCTTTCTCTCCAAAAACATCTCCCTGCAAAAAGGTCAGAATTTCCTGTCAACAGTGAGGAGAAGACGAGAGGAACGAGCCGGCAGCTGGACATGAATGAATGACTCTTTCTGATTGTGCTGAGGACACAGCAACAAATAGGTTTACGACAGTCCTCTTTGCTTCTCTACTCATTTATCCATCTGAATTTTATGCACTTTTATTAAAATATTGAGGAGTAATTGAATAGATTGCTATTATTGATTATAAGGTAAGCAATTACAAACAATGTAAAATGTAAACATTTTCCAACTTGCATACACATAAACAACAGTTATAACAATTCACTTTCATAAATGAAACAACAGAAAAAAAAATAACCTGAGTTGTGTCTCATACCACAGAAACAGACACAAAAGCATAGAAAACCGAAAAAAAAACCTGAATTCCCAGCGTGTCCTACCACACGGTGGCCTGCAAGCTTTCTGTCACTTATGGTGGTTTAAAGAGAGTGGCTCGATGAAAGATCTCTACTGGCAACTGCTATCCAAACAAGGGTAAATGGATCAAAATCACCATTTACCACTTAACACATCACCTTTTTCAACGTAGTAAACAACCTTGTGTCGTTCAAAAGCAGGCAGTGGCTGAAAAGCTTTTTAGACCCATTGTAAACCCCAAAACCCCAATATGGAAACTAACAGCTCCTTTCATTGTCTGCTTAAATAGCCCTGTAGACTCTGAGGGCCCAGCTCACTATTGTAAGGGTCCAAGGCCGAAGAGGCTGGGAACCGCGTAGAAAAGCTACGCGCTACAAATACAAAAAGTTAATGTCTCATGAACGGCTCATCCAATTTTTACAAAATTTGATAGGTACCATTTAGGGCCACTCCTAAAGTGCCCCTTACAGTGGGGTACTGATTGGTTGAAGAGGGTGTGCCCTATGAGACCCACGTGTGGATTAACCACTTAAACTAAAGTGAATTACTTGAAATTAACTAATTAACAAATACACATCACACATGAAAATTCTTTACATCCCCATATTCACTGAATCAAGCAGAGTCACGTGATATAGGCAACGTCCATTTTCAACTCAAAGTTCTTTTCAGAAAACCAACTTTTTCAAACCTCCAGATCGCCGCGATAAAAGGTTATATACAGAATTTTGCTACATTAACGTATGCCCATTTGACGACCAAACTAATTTTCTGTAGAAAGCTACCAAACACATATCAAATCATCTCTCGGCCAAATTAACTGTCATCAGCAAAAGACTTGAGAGCCGTGTTTGACATCTCTCCAAGATGCTCTGTACCAAATTAATAATCAACATTTAATTAATTTGCAATTGAAAAGAAATTATGTAGATAGATTGACCAAGGGTTGATGTTTTACAAGCTTTTATAGAAAATAAAATCAGACTGGCCAGAGGTTGTCAAAAATCCTTAAGGGCTCTGGGATATTTGCAACGGCGCTGCGGCATTGCAGCTCACACCTCTCAATATTTCCTGACGTTTGCCTCCCCACGTTACGCTTCGGGTTTCGCTTTTGTGAGCTCCCCGGTTCGCCGATACCGACTGGCGTTGGGACGACTGTTGCGATGAGGCTTGGACCCCGGTCATAATTGCTTGCAGTTCTAGTTGCTAATTGATTTGCCAACTGTAACCCTGATGTAATGTTAAACTAGATGAAGCTGAACCGCAGCACAGTGATGCCATCCTCTGTGCTCTTTAAAAGTTAATAAGCACATAAGCAGATTCGCTGTCAGGTGAGGCAAACTCCTGGAGTACAGATATAACTGTAGGCTTTCTTTATAAATATTGTCCCACCATGTTAGTAGCAGGACATCGTTAGCATCAGCAGGACTTCTTTTTCTTTACTTTTCTCTGTAGCTTGTACATTGCTACAGAGTTTATAGGCCACTTGCTTGTCTGTCATCCTGAAATATGCATAGCTCCCTGAATGGACATCTCTCGGAAAAAGTGACTCCCGACAGTTCTTCTTCAAGGTCTCATTTTCAGCATGCCTGTGGCTGCTGGCTGACCATAAGATCACTGCTTTCTGTCAGTCTGTCTGTCTCCAGGGTAGGGAGAGGCCCACGATACAAGCCACCCTGCAACATATACTATTGTCTGTTTGCAGTATTTATGTCTAGCTACGGACATGAACAGTATGTCTTCAGGTTATATGTTGTTGCTTTATAATCCGGGAATAATCCAGTAATATTGTATGAAGCAGCAGGCTGCTGCTAATATCTGTTTGTTTGCATTTAAGGTGAACCCAGCGCTCTTTTTCAGCTCCTCCTTTCAGTCCAAAATGAGCCGCAGTAGAAGATACAGACTGAAGTCAATGGTTACTTAATGTTTGTTGAATGTGACCAAGCTGTCTGCTGTTGGTTTGGAGTAGCCTGCCAAGAGAAAAAAAGCCTCTCAATTTCAGCCTTTAAATATCTGAGGGTGGCCATGTTCATTTGAAAAGCTAATATTTACTACACCCACCGGCACGATGTAAGAAACCGTGTCTGCTAACACGCATGCATTCTAATACACACACATGCATGCCGAGCAGTCAAAGGAATTTTAACCTCTAAGAGGGCAGACAGAGGGGTGAGAAAGAGGGTATTCATCCCTCTCCAGAGGTTTGCAGTGTTCCTAAAGATCTAAACATCTAACGTCAGATCATCAAAAACCCTGTAAGAATTATACACTAACCTTTTGTTTCCTGCAGTGTTTTTATCCCTTATGATATTTCCTTTTCTTTCACCTTTTGATCAACATTTAATGCTTTTGTGTCTCTGGACCCTAGCTGGCCTGCTGAGATTTCTTGGTAACTAAGTTCTTGTAACTAAGTGTAAAGAATTGTAAGTGCTGCAACAATTAATTTTGTTCTATTAGTAATAGTTGATAATAGCTTCATCGTTGAAGTCAAAATTCAAGGCAAAGGTCTCAGATGGGAGATTGGTTGCTTTTCTTGGTCTTACATTAAACGTCCCATGGCATGAAAATTTCACTTCATGAGGTTTTTAAATAGGGCTGCACAATTAAGTGAATTTTAATCACAATCACGATTTTGGCTTCCCACGATCAAATATGCGTGATCGATCAATATTTTAAATGCGCCATTTCATAAAACACTCCAGGTTTTTTTGCAAAGCCAATCTACCGCTCCGTAAACCACTGTCTGATTATGTGTCAGTCAGAGTTGTTCCCTGCACCGTGCAGCTTAGTTTCTAGATGTAGACAGTCACAGAGGTCAGAGCAATGTGAGGAAAATTCCACAGATAGCAGTCGGTCATACGTCGGTCTCAAGGTTTACCAGTTTAACAGTAAATGCAACATTTTGTCCCATCTGTGTTGTTTTTCAGACAACAGCAGTGACCAGTACTAGTCGGTGCTAGTTAGTGTCTGTTAGCTCACAGGGCTCTAGGGCGCAAGTAAAATTTTCCTCTAGGCCGCACCAGTGCACCTAATGTCCTCGCATCCGCTGCAATGATGTTTATATGGATGTTTTAATTTTGCGTAACATGACCCATTTCCTCAGTAAAGCCATGCCTGTGTTGGATCTCTCCTCTCTCTCCTCTTAATCTCCGCGCAGCCCCGTCACACAGCAGCGCCGGTCTATGCTTCTGACATTTGTCCATAGTTTTGATTGTCATTAACACAGCTGTATATTGTTAAGCATGAGAGGCAAACATTTATTTGTACCAGTGTTTCCGCTGGAAATGCTGCTATCGTGGCCACCATGGCAAAAAACACAGAAGAAGTTATTGAATGCAACTGACTGCAGTTTGTAAAGTAATAGCATGTGAGACGGAGCCTGCTGGACCTGGGCAAGAGATGTGACCGATGGCAAGAATATCATAGTTCATAGAAATGCAGCGCAGTGACGAAACAGACATTTCATACACACAACGTGTGTAACTCTGCTGCCCCGCCATTCGACCCGCGTTGGTCCCATTCATAATGAGTCAGCCGTCACTCTGTGAGTAGCGTCCATCGCACTCCCCCTCTCTCCCAAGCTCTTTTAATCAGTTATTGTTGAAAACAAGTAAAGGAGCTTTCTCAGAGATACATTAAAAAATATATATATATCCTATCCTATTTATTTCAGATGTTCGTGTTGCAGCTCTATGTCTATACAAAATACAACTTCAACATGAGAAGAATGTAACATAATATGGATGTGAAAGCAGTTATAAATAGCCTATGTGACAATAAAATATCTTTTGGTTAAAATGAAGAAATAATTGTGAGAATAATCATGATCACGATATTGATCAAAATAATCGTGATTATCATTTTGGCCATAATTGTACAGCCCTATTTTTTAACATTAATATGCGTTCCCCCAGCCTGCCTATGGTCCCCCAGTGGCTAGAAATGGCGATGGGTGCAAACCAAACCGAGCGCTGGGTATCCTGCTCTGCTTTTGAGAAAATGAAAGCTCAGGTGGGCCGATCTGGAATCTGTAATTCTGCACCAAGGCTGAATTTCGGGAAAGAGATTTCAGATATGGTATTAGGGGAACACTGCGGCCTATATAATAGCAAACAAAAGCAGCATGTCATGGGACTGGTTTGAATTGTTAATCGGATAAAACTAAACATTTGATGACTTCCCTTTGGGCTCTAGGATATTGTGAAGGCCTCTTTCTTTTAGAAAAAATGTAGATTAATTGACCAGTAGTATAATCGTCAGTTGCAGCCTTGTGGTAAGGAATAATGAACTCAATGTGCAAATGGCCTGATAGATTTTTCTATATCCTAGAGAAAAGAGTTTTGAATAACTTTCAAATCAGCTCCAACTGGAGTCCACCTGACATGGGTCACTGGGCTGCATGTAGACAGAGATGATTGAATAAAGAGCATGTCTGTCTTTGAAATGAAACTTGTTGGTGGAAGCAAAGAAAAGTGGTGGGACAAGACGAAGGCCAAAAGGACAGTCTGGGAAACAATTCCACCACAAATGATAGACATAAAACATAACACAATCTAAAATATAGGATGCATTTACAAAATACTGTGAGTCAAAGGTTTTGGGAGATATGGTCTATTAAATCTAGACTATAAACGACCACATATGACAAGTTGTTATCACGTGACCTATACTTGTCCAGCAAAAATACACTTTGAAACTAAAAGTCCTGCATTTAAAGTCTTATTAAGTAAACCTGCAGAATAATTTGCAGCAAAATGAACTTAAATACAGCATTTAGTTACTTTTGGATACATTTTAAGCTAAGTGATGAATAATTTAATAATAATTTATATTGTTTATTGATCCCCAGTGGGGAAATTACAATTTACTGTTTTGTTAGTAATCACTACACACAGGCCTTAAATACACACACATGCCCAGGTCCTAATCATGCACAAATGGAGAGATGTCAGAGTGAGTGGGATGCCAGTGCTGGAACAGCACCCTAAGCGGTTGCGGGGGGGATTTTGGTGCCTTGCTCAAGGGATCCTGGCAGTGCCCAAGAGGTGAAGTAGCATTTCTCCAGCTATCAACCCACACTCCATACTTTTGGCCTGTACAGGGACTTGAACCAGCGGCCCTCCGGTTCCCAACTCAACTCCCTACGGACTGAGCTACGGCTACCCCCAATGAGATGTGAATGTGAGAGACAAGACAGAGAAAAGACAATGAGAGAGAAAGATGAGAGAAAGACAAAAAAAATGTGAATGTAGATAAAAGTAAAGAAAACCTTGTAAATGAACGTTTGAGTTCAGACTATTTTGTTCCAGATGGTTCCCAAACAAACGATAATTTAGAGTGATACTTGAGATACTAGAGGGCTTTTAAAGGTTTCTATTTCACATCATTTAAGAGATTGTTGAATTGAATCAAATGCTGTTAAATTAAATAGTGTGATAAATGGTATATGCAGATAAATAATGGGCTTAGTATAACATCTCTTAAACAGTCACAATGAAGATTGGATATTGGTTATTCAATTTGCCATAAACTCAATGTATTTTGTTTGTAAAACCCTCCAAAAAGTCAAAGTCACTCGTCATTACAAAACTCCAAAAACCTAAACAGAAACCCACAAGAGTGAATGATTAAACATTACCTACTCTGCTCATGAATTCAGTCAAAAAAGGCCTTTAAAGGCCCTGTTTACATTTCCCCCCCCCAGCTCTGTGCAGATGCCCATGCTGTCAGAGATCGGCTCACAAGGCATGCTGTCCTGTGCCCAGCAGGGAGGCTCTAACGTCTTTGCAGAGCTTTTTTGTTCAGGGTAAAAGGCACGGGGAGGAGACACAAGAGGAGCCTACAACTTCAAAGAAAAAGAAATTTAACAGACAATACCAGGAGTTAATACGGATTTATTGCAACAGGTGATTCTCATGGGCCAAGCCCAATCTGCATAATATGTGGCAACAAGCTAGCAAATGAGGTAATGAAGGATTCAAAATTTATTCGGCACATGAAAACCAAGCACCGCAAATTTTCTGCCGTGACAGCAATTAAAACAAAAACACGGAATAAACTGGACATAAGGAACACACTTATCACTGTCTCCCTTTACCTCTAGATGGGATTGTTTGGTTGCACAGAAACAAGCGCAGGGTTCCCACTGATACATCTTTAAGTTAAATTGTCTTTTTTATGCATTTTACATTTGTTTTCATATTACATTATCAGATTTTGCCGGTTGTATAATTTTAATTTGTTGTATTTATGCGCCACACCTTGAAGACCGGTCTGTGAAAATCGGTCAGTGGTGCAAAAACGTTTGGGGGCTGCTGCTCGAGACGAATAAACAGACATCCTAAATAGTCTTTCAGTCTACCAGCTGTGTCCGGAGCGCAATGCCTCACAAACACTTGCACACACAGTCACCTCTTCTAGAATCCTCACACCATATTGTTTCAACATAAAATTAGTTTTCCTTCATTTAAGTGTTATTTTCCTTCCTCCTGTGTCCATTTACTGTAACTGCCAATGCTTTCACCGTCTCTGATTAAAAACTGCCTTGCTGTTGTTACACGCCAATATTTGTTACGGAATGCTTTACAAAATTATTCATTCCTTGTGATAAAACGGTGAGCTAAATCACCAGATGTGTTATACCAGAAAAAAAACGAAACCTTTATTTTTCAACCCCTCATTCTTGTGAAATGTGTTGTGTTTCAGCTGAAAGCCACGCATGATGACACAACAGAAAGATGAAGTCCACATCCTTCCAGAAACAGTCCAATGCAAGACTTTATATTGCACACAAGATAATTGACAACTTTCAAACTGAAAAATGATCTGGCCTTCATTACAGCCCTACATACCATGCAGATAAAATAGGAAATGAAAAACTCTGCAGTCATAGATCACACTGCCAGCGTGTGATAATACACGTATTACATGGTCATATTACAATCCAGTGATATGCACTGTCTAAGCAACACTAATGTGTTGGATTCTTTTATGTGTAGCGGTCTGACGTTTCAGTGCTGAGTGCAGCATAATGTGATCATCTGACAATCAGCTACCTTTACAGCTATATGTGCATGTATGTGAGCTCTTACATCATCAGTATTGTAGAATGTAAAGCTCTGACAAATGCACTGTTCTTATTCCTTTACATATTGCTGCAACTAGCATTGATAAAAAGGTCAATTTATACCCAGTGTAGAAGTGAAACAGCACTATCTTATGTGAGTTGGTTTTGGTGGGTTGGTCAAAGTGTCTGGTGGTCCTTATACACAAACTGCAGACTTGTTTAATCTGAATTAACCCAATTTCTAGATTTGATCCTTAAGCTCTTAAGCCTAAATGCCCTGAAATCTCAGAGAGGAAGCAACAAGTCAACAATATTCATGAGACCCTTCTGTATGGAAGATGTCTCTTTGCTCCTCTTTTCAAACTCTGGCCATTTCTGTGTAGTGCTCCTAAGCAATTTTCTAAGGCCCATCCAATTTTTGTTGAACAGAGATTACAGAATTTGTATGAAAGAAGTGTCTATGCATTGTTATTTACCTTCAGCCACAAGAATGTGTTCCTATTTGTCCTCCAGAAGGACAAACAAACCCTGAAGCAGTTCCAAAGCTAGTTACCATAGGCTGTATGTAAAGGTGCAATACGTGTTTTGTATATACTGCAACCCACAACGTCTTGGGTGCTCAGAAGAAATGTAGGCCTACTGAACAAGACCAAAACACACACACCCACATATATATATATATATATATATATATATATAATTTTTATATTTTTTGTTTCATGACAACAACATTGTAGATTCTCACTGAAGGCATAAAGACTATGAATGAACACATGTGGCATTATGTACTTAACAAAAAAGTGTGAAATAACTGAAAACATGTCTTATATTCTAGTTCTTCAAAGTAGCCACCCTTTGCTTTTTTGATAGCGCTGCAAACCCTTGGTGTTCTCTCAGTGAGCTTCATGACGTAGTCACCTGAAATGGTTTTCACTTAACAGGTGTGCCTTGTCAGGGTTAATTAGTGTCACCTCTGCTGCTGAGGATAAGTTCATCTGAGTCACATCTCTAGAACAACTGTTAAGAGGAGACTGTGCAAATCAGGCCTTTATGGTAAAATAGCAGCTAGGAAACCACTGCTAAGGAAAGGCAACAAGCAGAAGATATTTGTTTTGGCCAAGAAACACAGGAAATTAGACTACTTTATTATTCTTATTATTTATTTTTCAACAGCACAATGACCCCAAACACACCTCCAGGCTGTGTAAGGGCTATTTGACCAAGAAGGAGAGTGATGGAGTGCTGTGAACCCAATCAAGATGGTTTGGGGTGAGCTGGACCGCAGAATGAATGCAAAAGGGCCAACAAGTGCTGAGCACCTCTGGGATTTCAGGTTACTACCTCTTGAAGCTAATCAAGCAAATGCCAAGAGTGTGCAAAGCAGTAATCAGAGCAAAAGATGGCTACTTTGAAGAAACTAGAATATAAGACATGTTTCCATAATTCCACGTGTTCATTAATAGTTTTGATGCATTCAGTGAGAATCTACAATGTAAATAGTCATAAAGATAAAGGAAACGCATTGAATGAGAAGGTGTGTCCAAACTTTTGGCCTGTACTATATATATATATATATATATATATATATATATATACATGAGTTTCCTGGAAAGAATTTTGTATTAATAGAAGGAACATAAAGACAGTATTCATCTACATTCATCTACAGGCAAGCACATACATTTGCAATAACACATGAAATGTGAAATGAAATTCTTATTTTTCCTTCTAATTAATACCAAATTACTCTTTTCTGGAAGGACATCTGGAAGTATAGATAGATGGTGTATTCATTATGTTTTAAATATTGTACTCTATTAGAAGATCAAGACTGACATTGAGATTAAAAGCTCCTTCTTGACCTTAGAAACAGTGGCTTGCAAAGCAATATCAGTTGCTAACATGAAAGGTCTGCCTGTCATGAATGTACAAACATTTTACCATGTTTACCTGAAGGATTGCATAGAACTTGTCAGGGCAGTTGTTGGCAAAAGCACTGACTCAAGTTAGGGGAAATCCTTTCTTGCAGGATTCGCTTGCTAGTGAGTCAAGTATCATTACCATTGTCGTACTTTACAAACACAAAGGGAGAGCTTTGTCAATCTGCCATTTGGCACTCACTCTACGCTACCTGCCCAGCGAGTGAGTTTATCAGAGCTTTTATTGCTGAAAACAGCCTCTTCTGATGGAAACGACACGGCCAAGAACTATGAGAGTGAACCAAAACAGTTAAGTTGGGTGCTGTAAAACCAAAACATTGACGTGAAAGACGATTAAATGCTCTGCAGCGCTAAAGAGGACTGCATAGACTGGTGATAATTCTCGATGGGTTTGTCAATACATGAGACACCTTTGACTATTCATGGAGTCACTTGATCCACTGTTAAATATACAAAATATAGACTATAGCAGCTTTAACTAACAGAATAAACAATCACTCTAATCCCTACAAACAACAAAGCGTCATATGGCCTGTTTTTGAGGGGGAAGGAAAATTGCTTATTTATCCTTAAGTTGTAGAAATACCCCTGAGACAAAAATAGGCTGGTTCATCTAACAGAATATTATAATATTATTAAAGTAATATTAATTAATAATAAATGTTTCTTTCATATTCAGTCTTATTAAATAATTTTATTCTTCTGGGCATTCATTTGCATTCATCAAGGATTCCGCCCCCATCAAGTAAGAAAACGGTTATTCTATCTGCTCTTCGCCATTGTTCCCTAACCACATATTTTTTACGCTGATACTGCAGAGTGAACAAAGCTGCCGCTCGGTGCACGGTGCTGCTAACCATCTCATCTCAGCATGTAGCGCTCAGGTGCTTCTGTTTTCCCTCCCTCGGCGGGTGAGGACTCATCAGAATTCAGCAGGCTTACCTGCCTGCCTGTTTCTCTTCACGCAAAAGTTTTCTATGTGGCACCGAGGCAAGGAGGCACAGCCCTGGCAGATAGACATATGCAGCTCTGATGGAAGCCACAGTCTTCCTGTTGACATCTGTGTGCTCCTCACTGTCAACGCTCACTCAGCTGCTCAGTAGAAAGATGTAAATGAGGAGAGACTGCACATTGTTTCTTTACCTATCACGTGTGGAAGAAGGTTCATTAACCAGGTCCATTGGCACGCATTTCAAGTAGATTAATATCTTGTATCAAGTAATGATTTAGAATCACATGATAATTCCAAGTGTCTCAATATATTTTAAATGACTCAGGTGAAGTCCTTGCTCATTACCAACTATATCAATAGAAGAGAGAAGGTGTTCATATTTCAACTACACATCAGCTCAAAGATATGCCATAATGTCACAAAGAAATTTAGAAAATAACTATTTACAATTAGATAAGACACATACAGACATTTTCTTGGAGTGTCCAATGCAATGTGCATTCTGCAGCAGATATAAAAATATTTCCAGTTCTCAGTGTAATCACTAATTAATTTTCAGTCACAGAGTGCCACAGGGTGACCAGCTGACACAAAACAAATTATCTCCTGCCATGCCTACTAAGGCAATGAAATTAGTATTTTAAAATGTTCCATTTGCATATCGCTGTGTCACAGTGTATTTAAATTTTTTATTTTTTATATATTTTTGGGGCATTTTCAGTCTTTATTTTTGACAGGACAGCTGAACATATGAAAGGGAAGAGACTGAGGGAATGACATACAGCAAAGGGCCACAGGTCAGATCCAAACCCAGGCCCGCTGCGTCGAGGAGCAAACCTCTATACCAACTGAGCTATCTGGCCACCCAACACATTTCTATTTCATAAAAAAAAAAATAAACAGTTTGCTCTAACACGGTGACTGAAGCCCCTCCATATGGCTGTAAACACGCATCCACAGATTTGAAATTAAATCTGGACATTTATATTTGGTGCAAAACACATTTATGTCCCTTGTTTATCTTAATTCATGTTTTGCTGATCCTTCTTTTAGCAAGTATATGACTACAGAGGCAGGAACCATTACATTTTCTGCAGTAAGAAGCTCAAACATATTGTCAGAACGGTACTGGATCTTGAGTGTTGAGTGTTCTAGTGTCAAACCATGCACACAAATCATTCTGCAAAGGGAAGGTCAAACATCCAAGTGAAGTAATCATTAGCAAAATATATATTTGAGTGGAGGTGGACTTAAAAATAAAGTTACCACACACACAAGCTGGAGTAGTAGATGTGTGCATGCAGGCACGCACGCATGCACATACACAGACACACACACACACACACACACATTAAACATTATGTGCAAAACATTCAATCTGCTGCAATTACAATGTTTACAATTCAATTTACTTGTGCTAAAACCTTTTCCCTTGCCAATGAGCCACAATAATCATCAAGAAAAAATTAAAAATAACAGAAAAATGATTCGTGAGGACTTGCAGGGTCATGTGCCGCCCTGCTCTGTCCTGTTCTGTGCACATCAAACACTTGCATGCCCCTCCACACTGCTACTTCGCTAAGTGAGGACTCCTCTGAGTCCCCCGTCAAAAAGCTTGTAGTCAGCATTGTCACTGACAAGCACGCAGCAAGCCAACAGGGACACAGCTGACACATGCAATCACACACATCGAACACGAACACACACACACACACACACACACACACACACACACACACACACACACACACACACACACACACACACACACACACACAAACACACGCACACAGACACTAATGTATAGCCAACTGTTGTGCCTACTCTTCTCTACATGCACACACTGATGTATTTTCTGTGTCTCTCTCTCTCTCACACACACCTCAGTGCTAAGAGCTACTGACAGGTGAATACCAGCTCATACTGCGGCGGTGCAGTGAGGGTCCACTGTTAGCTGCTCCTCATGGTTGCTTCTGTTCCTTTATGTTGAGTCGTACAGCTTGCTCCTTAGGTCTCATCCTTTAATCTGGCGACCATGAGGTATTATACTGTAGTTGGAAAGCTGAGTCGCCTGCCATAGGTGTACGTCCCGACAGGGTTAACCTGGATCAATACCGTACTCACAGCACTCAACGTTACGAAAGCCCTCAAACTGTTTCTCCGCCTGCATTCCTCCCTGCCTGTCTGTCATCGTGCCTCTCTCTACCCGTCTCACTACTCCCTCCAGCTACCTATAGAGAGCTTTAGTTGTTCACACACACACACACACACACACACATGAACACACTACCTTTTCTCTTTCCCCTCCCCCTGTATGCAGGGAAGTTCCTCACAGAGGAAAGCAACTAGCAGGGAATGAGTGAAGAGGCCATCAAATTTCGTGTTTTTTGTTGTTTTTCCAACCGCTCTGGACCCCCCCTATGTATGAGTGCCTTGGTCTATGTTATGTGTAGTGATGTCTGTCAAACCGGTGCCAGGCCTGGAGACACTGGCTGACATGTGCTGGAGCTTAATTAAAGCTGTGTGTTTGCTTTTGATCATTCTTCTTACGAAATCACTCAATTTAAGTACATTTCAAATGATCTGAAAAATAACACTTTCAAAACACTTGTGCTTTCAAATGTATTGTTTTTAAATGGTATTGGAAAATCATATTGTCATTACTCTTTTGTAGCATTTTATAGTTGTCTTAGCTTGTTTATGTTTGTATTTATTTTTATTTTAATCTCAAACAGACTTTTACCTGTTTAGATAAAAGGAAAGTTGAATGAAAATGAAGGTTGCAATGCTTGAGCTTTAACCACAGTAGTGTTAAGTAACAACTAAGTATTTTAGAGCTGAAACAATTCAACAATTCTGAATCAATTCATTAATTGGGTGATTAACAGTGAACACTTAAGCAAATAAATTACTGATCCCAGCAGAAGATGTGCTGCTTTTTTGTTTCATGTCATTGTACATTTAATTATTTATTATTTATTTTTAGGATTTTTTGCTGTTGGTCAAACAAAACAAACAATCTGAAATTGTCGCTTTTGGCTCTGGAATCTTAAGATCAAAATTATTCAGAATTTTATGAACTCACTACATTTTAAACAACCAATTATCAATAAATGATTCAAGAAAATAATGGGCAGATAAATTGGTAATGAAAATGATTCTGATTGATATTCCGCCCTGAAATAATTATTTAAATGCCTCAATACTTATGTAATGAATGTAGACACCTGGTAGAATAATTACTGTGGAAGAATGATAGGAATCAACCACAAATAAAGTTTATCTATCAGTTTATCCTTTTAATTGTGATTAGACTTAACATAAGCCAAGTTAAACATCACTGTGAATTGACGCCTCTTAAAAATAAACATGCAAGTAAAGGAAAACAAAACCAGTGATAGATAAAATATATAAAGAGATTAAATAAACTGCAGACTAGCAGCAATTTTACACTTTCAGTGAGTAAAGCGGTGAGATTATCTATATAGGAAGCACTTCTGCAGGTGGGGGCAGTACAAACGAGTATAAGGTTAAAATGACACCAATCGACAGTTCTAAGCATTAGAGACTGGATTATATTTACTGACTGCAGAAGTTGAGAGTGGAGGGGTGCAAAAGTTAGCGTGGAAAAACAACGCATCACTGTTTTCCTCACGTTGTCTGTAAAAGAGAAGTTTTTATCTTTTATGGCCGACAAACTCTACTATGGGTGGATTCAATGAATAAGGGCCTCCAATAGGTTAGTTACATACACACTGTAGTGCTCCTCCCAAAACCTTGACTCATCTTGTGTCACGTGAGAGTCGCAAGTGGCTGAAGTGGCATTATCCTTGTCAGACTTTAATCCTGCAACCAAAATGGCTCCAAATCCTGACCTACTCTCTGAAATGAGGCAGGGGGGCTTGAGAAGAAGTTGCGGATGCTTCGGATTCAGAGCTATGTGTGTGTATTTGTGGAATTCAGTGACAAGTTTGGAGGATGCCTGTATGCTGTGTGGGAATATAATATGTTGTATGTATTTTGTTGTTGTTATATATGTGACTATAAGGGAAGAGCCCAAATGTCTGCAAAAAAAACTGCAGCCTCTGCAATGGTTTATGTTTGTTTATTGTTTGTCTTCCAGGTTTAATTTTCTGACAAAATTCTACAGTATGTGAATGCAACGGCACACAAACAGGGTAGTAAGCTTTAAAACAAACAAAACACAGGGCAGGCTTTGACTCAATATCCACAAATTAATAACAATTAGAGACGGTTTCTGTTTTGCTAGATAGGATGTTCAAAGGTGTAGTCCACTAATTTGACAACTACTCTGGTTTACGATTCTCCTTCACACAGAAACACCAAACCAAATCTGCAAGCATTTACATGCCGACTGCTTTCATCATTCCTAACAGAAAACATGCAAGGCGTGTTCCCTGTCTTAGTTGAAGGGGCTATTAGGCTCATTCCTTAACACAGCCACAACACAACTGCATTAAAAAGCACTGAGTCAGTGTGAACACCTGCCCCATCTAAGCACAAACACAAATGATAAGATTCTTTGTCATAATCGGATCTCTGTTGAAACATCTGCAGTGGTGAGCTGCATTTCATGGACAAGGACAATACATGGCCAGTGTTATGAAAAGCAAATCATAGTTCAGAAATTTCTTTGTTAGTCAGAGCCCATCTGTGTGTGTGTGTGTGTGTGTGTGTGTGTGTGTGTGTGTGTGTGTGTGTGTGTGTTAAATTAGGCTTTTCTTCAAGTGCAGCATATTTGAAGCATCATCTTCAGCGGCTCCACATCTACACAACTGTCTCTTTGACATCACACTTGCTTTTGAAGCTTGTCATTCTATATCTCTGCAATTTATTCTCCCACAATGTCAAGCGACCGGAAATGGGCCTTCCTGGCGTCACTCCTCACAACACTTAAAACAAAACCATCTCAGCAGCCATCTCTGAAATGAACTCCCACTTGGGGGAATGGCCGGAAGACAGAGGCGCTTACAAACACAAATATATGCAATGACATAGGCACACACACACACACACACACACACACACACACACACACACACACACACACACACACACACACACACACACACACACACACACACACACACACACAGACGTCTACTGTTTTCGAAGAATTCCAATAGTGGTAACCACAACTCTACTAAGAATAAACTGCCTGTCTCCGTTACACTATCTGATAGGGCAGCTCACATTCAGCTTACAGTACATAACATAGAGTTGTACGCCATTTACACCGGCTAATGCTAACACACAGCCGGCTTCATTCTGCGCTGCCACGCTGTGCCAGGGGAGCAGTGACACTGTGAGCAGGAGGGAGGTGGTGAGAGACAAAGCACGCAATATAGTTGGTACACATGACATAGTACGCTGACACAAAATATGCACAAGTAGGGAGGAGGAGAAGGAGTATTGAGGGAAGACCTACTGTACATTTTGCAGTGTAAAGTGATTGTGACTCTCCCTGGAGCGCGGAGGTGAACTACAGCTGCATCTTGTGGAATTCACCATTAATCACAATGAAAATTCGCTGAACGTGCACAGAATGAGCGTGTTAATTTTCAGTAAACGTAAAGGGAAATGAAGCAATCTTACAAGAACCCATTACCTTTTGCAACCTGCCAAAAAGAACTCATGCATGGCTGCTTTGGCATCAAATATTTACAATCCTGGTGAGCTGAAGATGTCCGAGTTTTTGCCTTTGGGTTTTTCAACAAGATCGTGCTCTGCTATAGGGGAACTCTTCAATTTTAATTGGATATGTGTCAGTGTGTGCTTCATTTTACCTGACAGGGAAGGGCAATTCATCAATCAGTGTCATAATGTTATTTGCATGCGTGAGACAGAGGCGCTGGCTGGGCAGTGTGCTGCAACTGCTGTACCAAGAAGTCTATGCTAAACGCATATGGCCAATAAATCAATCAATCGGGCAGTCTCCTAGCAACTTGCATGTATATTTTGTTGATTTTATTCATGATATTTTATAAATAAAAACAGTGCATTTAGTATTGGGAATTTAATAGCTTAAGAACCTCAGGCCTGAGTGCTTGTAGTGTACAGTTGAGCTACCGCAGCAGCTAGTGTACCCATGGGAAACCCTGAGTATAGACTGTTTAGTGAGACACACATAGATGAACCTTCCACAATAAAACATTCTACGCCTCCAGGGAAATATTAGCCAGTGGTTAGCAAGACAGCAACTATTTACAAACAGTTTTTTTTCATATTCTGTTCACTGCCCCTGTGTTGTCAGCAGATGTATGAAAATACGCTGCTGCAACCTGACGTTTGGTGTGATACAATCAAAAGGACTCCCATAGGGTCCCTTCCTTTCCCTTGCTACTCGATTTGTCTAATTCTGTCTTTCCATTGCTCTCTCACTATCCCTTTCTCTCACATCCATGCTCTGTCTTTCACTTACACTGCAACCAACTGTGTATTGGCATGTGCTGATTCGCTTGGCAGGGAAGCAGATAGAGTCTTCCTACTCTCTAGCACCTGCCTGGCCCATTTCACCCTATTCATCTCATCAAATCATAGTCAGGATCAAGCAACGCTGTGTGAAACAACTGGCTTTATGGCATATCACTAATGTCAAATACTAAACACTACTACTGCTTAAACTAAAGGACAGCCTGCAACCGCTGCCACAGTTCAGTTTTGTAAAACATACCGGTTGCAGACGATGAATGTTTTAAAATGTGTACTAACATTTAATTTTTAGCAATTTTAAAAAGAGAATCAATGCTTTTCCACTGTACAAAAATAACCAAAATCATTTAAGGAATAGTTTTGGTACACTTATTCCTTTTTTTGCCAAGAGTTAGTTCAGCACCACTATCATATGTGTATGCTATATATGAAGCTACAACCAGCAGCTGGTTAGCTCATCTTTGCATGAAGACCAAAAAAAAGGTCGGTATGCTAAGCTAAGCCAGTAAGCTGGTAGTTGTAGCTTCATATTTCATGGACAAACAACCAGTCTTATATTTTAGTGAAATAATTACATTTTCTAACGTGACATAAAACATAATACACTCACATAAACACTAACTATGACCAACAGACCTCTGATTTACAACAGTGCACCTGAAATCTGAAATCAAATTGTCTAAATTTAAAACTAAAAGAAAAACTGACCATGAGGACAGTTTCAAAACAGAGTGGAGTTTAATGTGACTGCTCAATGTTAGGATATTCCTTTTAAAAAATGTTTCAGTTAACATCAAACTACCAGCCAGGAGTTGATTTGAGAATATACTGTATATGATTTATATTTTTCAATGTCTCAAACACACAATCATAAATCCTCCTGTTTGTGAGCAGACCCATCACAGTCTTCTGAGAGAGGGGTAAAGCAACTTCAAGCCAACAGCTGCCTCACACAGCCAGCCAGCCTCCTTGACAGGGAGATGAAATGCTGCCCTCTATCAGCAGTGCTCATTTATCCCCCACGCAGAAGCAAACACACACACACACACACACACACACACACACACACAGATGAAAGCATAAGCATGTGTGTGGGTCATACACATGTCTTTGACTAGGAAGTTTTCTACATGTCTTCCTCTTCCTCTCTTGTGAAATAGAGGAAACACAATGGTCAGACTGTGCTCTAAGTTGTGTTCGAGGCTCAGCTGTGTGCGGACCTTACTGTAGATGACTTGTTCGGTTGGGGGGGGATTTTCCCAGCTTCCGTTGCATACATATGGAAAAAGATGGAAATGGTGGCTACAAGTGGGTTTATGAATAGGAAAGGTCACAAAAGGGCTGCGGCTATGACATAGATGGACAGCCCACTCAGCAGTTTTCCCTGCCACACTTGTGGGAAGAAAATGAGCATTTGAAGCGATGAATGAAGCGATAGCTTTACACAGCCATTTTATTGAGGCACCTTACCAGGCTATGTATTCACAGTCATATAAAATCAGCACTCTGACCACTTCACCGCCCATAGCGTGAGCCACACCAACACACGGCTGGACTACTACAGGCTTGCAGCTATAACCGGTAGGCAGTCTTCTGGGAAATTGGTGGAAATTACAGGGTCCCCAAACTGACAGCAGATCATGACAAAGTTAAGCTGTAATCAGAGGATTTTGACAGTAATATCAAAAGATATTATAATGTCCCTTGTAGGGTGAATCTCAGGGTGTTGCATGCAATAAACTCAACTTTTGGTTTTTTTGCAGCTTGTGTGGTGTTCTGTACACTGGAGGACTTTGGGTTCATTTTCTGAAAGCCTTTATCGTTCGAGCTCCTATAACTAAGCAAAACACTCAAAATTGGTTCCCATGGCAACAGGACGAACCTAACCTGGAACAGTTGGAACTGAATACAGCGTTACCTGTAAACACACATGGACACACGTATTCACGAGCACAATGGCACAGATTTGCTCCCACATCAAGGTGCTGTAAATGTCAGAAAACTGTATTTTTTTTTTACATTTGATGCTTCACAGAGACATACTGTAATAAAACATATCAAAAGAAATTCCCTCATCTACATGGGAGAAAATACAAAAATGCATATACAAAAAAAATCCCTGCATATTATTTTATATTATTACACCATATCATGATGTCCCTGGAACCAGGAGTGGGTATTAAAAAAAATTATTAAAATATGCCAGGAGAGAGGATTCTAGCAGAATGTGAGTGTGTAGTTAGCCTTTAAACTCAGGTTGGACAATGCAACGTTACTGAAACTCAGTTGAACAGCAACATTTCAAATGACTTTGTTTAATTAAACACATCCGGTCAAGAAGGGTCCTGCCTTTTCTGCAATGTGTCTGCCCAGGCAAAGCATGAACATCATTTTGCATCTCATATGGTCATTTTTTGGTTTTGTTGTTGGTATTTTGCATCTCTTAGTAGTCATGTTGTGCCGTTGTGGTTGTTTTGCATCTCTTTTCAGTTGTTTTGTGTTTCTTTGAAGTCATTTTTTTATCTCTTTATGGTCAATTTGCACTTCTCTGAGGTAGATTTGTGTCTCTTTGTGGGACATTTTGTGTCTCTTTGTAATTTATTTGTATAGGGGCAAGTATGTAGCACAAACCAATACCACACACCACAGCATTTATAGCCTGGGCTAATTTGCAATGCCTGTCCCTCGATGAGCATTTCAAATCTATAAAAGGTTTTCCATTAAGGTTCCAGTAATCTGATTTTCCAACAACAAATGTTAACAGTCATTTTATCCAGAGGTTTGTGTCCAGGGTATGAGGGCCTGTAGCTGATAGTCCTTTTCAGTAATCCATGCATGATACTAATAAGCCAACTACCTATTACCTTCTGACTTTAGTAAAGGGGCCCAAAACAGGGGCCAATCAGATTTAAAGGGGGCCGTTGACACCCCTAACCACCCCTGTGGCCACATCTCTACCTGGAACGTTAAAAGCAAGTAAAAGATCAAGAAATATGCAAGATGCAAAGGTCCGATAGAAGAGATTAAGAAGACCATTTGACCTGGGTAAAGCTTCAGGCCAATAGCATTCCCATCTTAAGACTGTAAGCCAGTGTAACAGAGCCTCTTTATGAGCCTCGGCCCCTACCACTCGACCGGTTTGCATACGATTGGCTGCATGTAAGCATTACGTCCCATGGCTCACTCAGATTGGCTACTGGGAGTTCACGCTATATTCATTTCACCTGCTCAAGACCCATCAGAGCTATACAGTTCCAGCAGGGTTATATGGTGTTGATATGGGACAAGGACAGGGTCTGGCTGTGTAAGAAATGCCACCTGCTGTGCCCCTCAGCAGCCCATCCTTCCACAGAAACCACACCCTTAGGTGCCCAGTGGGAGCATGACATACTGAGGGGTGAGAAACCCTAAAGTTTATATCCAGCATTTAGCTTTCAGCTGCAATTTTACAGCTTTTCTTATTCTCTAGTGTTGTCCTCAAGCTGTGTGTGAATATATCTGCATGTACACAATAAACACACACACACACACACACACACACACACACACACAGACAGACAGACAGACAGACAGACAGAGCAACAGAGGGATATAGAAAAGACTGAGCAGCTGTTACATCTTCAAATTACTTCCCCAAAAAAAGCACTTGGGTACAAACTACAATACTCATAATCATTATTTATAATTCATTAAATATTCACATTCAGCATATTTAAGATTCCACCAATTCATCAACCCTGCTTAGCTAAACAGCATCCTCAAACATCTGCTCAAAACAACCAAAACAACAAGCAACAGCAAACTAAAAGTTGTGTCATTCACGCCTGGGAGACAGGTATGTAAAAAGATTCCACTGTCAGCACTGAAAATTACTTTATTAGAAATACATTTGGTCATCTGAAAGGGTTACATTTCTAATAAATTCAATGCTAACAGAGTCCAGAAATTTAACTTTTATTTCTATTTTCTACTAAGGAAGCTGACTGCAACAACCCAATAAGAATGTATCATCAGTGGCACATTACCTTGCAGACAGAAGAAAACTGGATTCAGAGGCTCAGTATAAGAAGGTTTCACGCCTCCAATCTCTAATCAATGAGGGTTTGTTTTATTTCTACCGTGATCCGTCTCTCCATTACTCTCATCATTCAACAATAAGAACTAGTGTAATGTGTAACGGTCAGGTCACAAATAAAAACACCGGCATAAGTGTCCCATTGGATGAATGGTGTTGCTTAGCCTAAACTGCTGATGGAGAAACCATCTCTGCGTAGTGAACCTGTTTCACTTCTCTCATCACCTTTAGATTTTGGTGATTTAGTATAAAAGAAAAAATCCTCCACATCCTGGCCACACCGGCCACACTTACTCACTGTTGCTCCAGAGAGTCATCTAGCTGATTACTTAACTCGTAGTTGTAATGAGTGTAATTCTGCAGTGACATATTACTCATGCAACAGGTTGGAGCAGAATGTGAATGACAGCTTACTGAGAAATTAATATCTGCAGTCGCTGCTGTAATACACAAGCATGTCAGTTAAAAAAAACAAGATTCCAACTCTCTGGGAGCTTAAACAGTGATCCCACAGGTCTGATACATGCAATGAATTTACAATGCTCTCACATCTTTACTCATCATTCCCTTAAGCAATATACCCAGTTGCACAGGCAAGTCTGTTATCATTATAGGCAAAAAAATACTCCTTCATGAAAAAGTTAATAATTACTATACAAATATAGCAATGTTGGGAGAAGGGCTAAAATTCAAATGCTGCAGCTTGAACACACTCAAAATAAAATGCTTGAGCAAATATCTGTAAATAGTAATAGTAAATAGTCATTTTTTTGGAAGTGCTAATGAAGAACCTTCTCAATTGGCATCCATTTCTTACACCTCATGAGTATTATTTTCCACCAGTCTTCTTCACTTTTAATGAGTGTAACACACAGACTAACCTTAATTTAAAAAGACACAGACAATTCTCTTTAAGGCAGAAAATGAGCATAGTTGGGAGACACCTGGGGCATCTGGCCGCCACACTCCACAAACAGTTCACTTTGAGGGACCCCTCCTCACAGACAGGTGAGGGGATACATGAGGTGTACGGAGAAGGGTGCAGCGGATGTGGCTTAAGAGGGGAGCAGTGCAGTGCCTCCTGCTATCACCCCGGGCAAAACCGGAGTCTGAATTGGAGCGCTTCCCCTATACCAGGATCAACTGGGGAGTATTAATGGATTCAGAGTGGATCAACTGATGGCTATCGTATTTCGCTGTTTTGACTCAGTGTGTACTCACGACCCAACACACACATGTGCATGTGCACCACTATGGTGCAATGCAGATGTTTACACCCATGTCTTGGTTTGCATCCTTTTGTGAGGAAAAAGGTTTTGCAATCAATTTATCTTCATCAAACAACATTAAACAGCAGACTTAGATTTATATGAAGAGCACCAGCAATTCAGTGTTTATTGTGATACAGCCTAATGGAGTGTAACACCAAAGTTAGCACTTAATCACAAATTCATCACCAGTTTATTGGCACACATTTTCACTCCAGCTTAAGTCAAAGGTGTAGAGATAATTAGGAGGAGAAAGGTCTGGTTTTCTTATAGCTAACCAAGCAAGTATAAACTTGCATACCTTTCAGGAGTACAGCTTTAAATGTGTTTACCCCACAACAAGGTTGTCCTCACATGCTTAATATTACTCATTAATCAGGCTAACGTTACTTGCTTTGGCTGTAACTTCATCTCCTCGCCTATTTAACAGTTAAGGAAACTTAACCTGGGTGACAAAAATATTGTTTTCAGTTTACTTATATCAAAATAAGCCACCATAACAAAAATACTTAAGCAAAATGCAAGAAAGATATTCAGGTTTGAGCAAACAAACTAAATAATCTTCTTAAACTAAGAGTCATTCTTCCAAACAAATTAAGATCATATTAATTAAAGAATTAATAATAATCATTCTACATAAATGTACAAATGTTGTAACAAGAATTTTAAGTTTATATATACATTAAAACCTACAATTACATAATTAGCTCAGGTGCTCTTAATAATTAAAGAACACATATCAGAATAAATTCTTATATAAAGTATATAGTTTACTTGTTAATTTAAAATAATAGTTTATTATTTTGAATAACAGTTATCTTAACACTGAAATACAAGATCAATTAACATTAAGTAACCTACAATTTTATAACACCGTCAAATCCATTTATTTTATAAAAATAACCCAGATAATTTCTAAAACTCTATTTATTTAAAATGGCTGATAAAGTGCAACTTATTATTCTGTATTGTTCATGACAAGAAGCCTCGCAAGCTGGAACAAATGAAATAAAAAAAATACTTTTTTTTGTTTACTTCAGCTTAAATTACTTTTACCAAAATAAATTAAAGGCTGACACTTTTGAACCAATTTGAAATATCAAAATGTGAGTTAGTGAAATGACATTTAAATATTATTCAAAACTACATGAATTTATACTTGTATCTTTATAGGTTATTCAAAGTTGCATTTAAAAAGGCCCGATCTTTTTACAGAACAAACTCATTAACAAACTAAATGTTATTACAATAAACAATCACACATTTTGCCCTTAAAATATACATAATTTAATAGTTATTCCCACTATGCCTATTAGCACACTGAAGACATTACACAACAAAGCACAACAGAATAATATAAATTAACAGCTAATAACAGCTGCAACTACAGCAGAGCCACAAAACCAAGAAATACCAGAAGGCCAAAAGATGAGCTCACACACTACTTCCTAAATGATAAAACAAAAAAACTGGTGTTTGGTTGAATTCTGTCAACTGTAGTAACCATACATATAGCCTATTTAAAATCAAATCCATAACAATACCTATAATTCTTATATTATGATCATATAAATACAGGATTTAGAAATAACATAAAAGTAATACAGTTGAGTATTCTAAACCTGTATTATTAAAAATAAAAGTTATTGCTCTTATAGATTGTGTAGAAAAAATAGATTAAATTATAGAACTATTAATTAGATTGAACATTTGCATTACGTAGACCTCTACACATTACGACAAATAGACTACAATATAGACTGCAGAACAAAAAGATACCTTTACATTTTAAATCAATGTAAATATTTCCGCAATATTAACTAAACACTCTAAATAATGACAGGAAAACTGTTTTTAACATTAAATGTAATTATCTCCGCGGAGAAGCATTATCATCATAATGACGTTTCACCTCCACTTGAGACTTCGCCCAGTTTCCACTGATTCAAAATGAACACCTGTACGTGCCCTACGCTGCACTCATGTCGACCTCACTTATATGGCGAAGCTTTCGCTGTAAAGGCCTGTTTAGAACGTGCACACGTCCAGCAGCTCCAAGCACTACCGATTGGACGCATGCAGGCACATGTATGGACATTTGCTCCATCTGATTCCGCCTATAGCCGTGCAGAGTGCAGGGCCATCATGGCAGCCATTATGAGGCTCTCCAACATTGCCATGGCCTACGTGCACACAAACTGTGGGGAGTGGCGCAGGCTTTTACACAATGTTGCGTTTTGCAGCTTACAAAACGCCTTCAAGTCATACATCGAGGAAACAACATACCAGCTTGAACATTTGACTTTTGAAACGTACAGATTTTTCTCTACGGTGTGGCACAGCAAAAAAGGCGAGAGCTATAATGCAGGGAAGTGTGCACTGAAGGGGGAGGACTATGCTGGAAGCGCATAAAGTCTGGGTCACGTGCTCCTCCACAAGGGGCTTGAATATTTACCTTTCTGTCACGCAATGTCGTCTTTCCCTAAAGCCAAAGGCATTGTTGTAAAAAAAGGGTGGAGCTATATTGGAGTATAGGCTGCATATCTGCAATAAACTAATGCGTTTATAATGCATTACGCACAGGGCGAAAATGTTTAATTATTATTTCCATGCAACTGATAGCTAGTGTTTGTACATTGCTTTGGGGTTTAGGGTTAACCTATAGATTTGCTCACAAACATTCAACTCGCGCTTTTATCTCTATCTTGCGCACGCACACATACTGTGTACACACACACACACACACACACGCAAGCACAAACGCACACACACATTCACACACACGACGTGTTTCTCACATACATCCACGTAACCAGAGAAGCTCAGCTGATTGGTATGCAACCCATCGTGCAATGCAGTGTTACAGTCAATAATGAAACCTAACTTTATCACTTACAACAGAATTGTTCAAAAACAAATTACGTAGCCAATGTGCAGCCGCATGAAACTCTGATTACAGCCTATATGAGATTCAATTAAGATGCAATTATTTGCCTACATGTATGCACTGTGTGTGTGTGTGTTACAGTGTGTTACAGTGTGCTAGGCCTTGCTGCAGATCACGCGACATGACAGCAGCCACCGTGTGTTCTGTGGATGTTGGAACTAAACTGTTTCTTTGTCGCTTTCTTTCTTTTGTTAATTTGTCATGCAATTACATTTCCATCGCCAGAAAATATTACAATAACAGCCTGATTAAAAACCACACACAGAAGCCGAGAGAAGAGGGAAATATGCGTGCTATATTTCACAGCGGAAGCCTACAGGTTACATATGCCATGGGGCACAGTATAGGCATTGTGTGTGTGTGTGTGTGTGTGTGTGTGTGTGTGTGTGTGTGTGTGTGTGTGTGTGTGTGTGTGTGTGTGTGTGTGTGTGTGTGTGTGTCAGATTGTAGGCCTACCTTAGTTTTTTGGGAACGGAGAAGTCTACCTCTATCAGCTTTCCGTGTAATTCAACTTTACCTGTAAGGACGAAAATTGATAGTGTAACATTAGCTGTGTGTCATGAAATCAACAATGCAAGCTGGTAGGCCTATACAGCAACACTTTGAATCACTTCACCAAGTAGGTGCGTCCCCATTCAAACAGCCAACCCCTTAAAAAAGTACTCTACACGGGCGCGTTGTGAGTACGGCGGCGGATAAACTGGGTATGTTAGGATTTAAACAACTAGTGTGACATTTGAGGGTCGCAATTGAAGGGAATCGGCGCCAAAATGAAGCATTTAAGCTTTTATAGTATGGGGGGGAAATGGGCAGCCATGCTTTCCACTCCCACAACCCTCCACAGTGCATTGAGGGGTAGTTGTTCTGCTCTTAGTAAAGAATGCAACATCAAAGAAGGTGGTTTAAAAGGAGAATGACTTGTACTCTTTCTATTCTAGGTGGGTGTTTCTTAATTCTTCGTGTTGACCCAGCCGGGAGTGAATCTGAAGCGCTCCTCGGCGAAGCTTGAACACGGCTTTTCGTTACTCTTATGAGTGGCCTGGCGCAGCACGGAATTAGCGTCTCACCTCGTCCCCCTCAGCTACCTGTTTATTAGCTCTTTCCTCCGGACCCCCATGACCCACCTCCAAGACACCTCGTAAAAACATACCCAGACATCAGAGGAACATGGATCTGACAAGTTTTCCGCGGTCGCTTCGCTCTGCTCTCTTCAATAAAATCAAGATAAAAAATAAGTGAAAAATAATTATGCCTACCCGAACCATCAGACCATCCCATACATTCCTGTGGGTGATTGAAGTAGCACCCCACACTATCGGAATCTCCAAAATATAGGTTATTGTGCGCGTTAATAGCGTTACAATGGATCGGGTTTTCTTAAGGCAAACGGGCACTAAAGCCCTGTGTGTCCTGTGATCGATAAATTATCCAATTTTTGTTGGAGCGTGCATGGCTGAGCGTTCATCTAAACTCAGATGGCACACGGATGTGATCGCAAACACTGTCCCGAGCAACACACAAATAATGACACAAGCAATGATTAATATTTCACATTTCAGATACCCTGAGCTTTGGGCTTTTTCAACCTGATCTTGCAGTTTGACTCGCTTTGAAATTTTCCTGTCACCAGCAGCATCACTTATCAAATCCACACTTACCAGAAAGAGTCTCTATAGCCTTTATGGCCGAGTTCTGATCGGGGAAGTCCACAAAAGCATAGCCGGATTTCAGTAGGACCTGGTCGGCCACTGGCAGCTTCCTCTCCCCGAAGAGCTCCTTCAAGTCCTCGACAGTGACCGAAGGACTTAAATTCCCAACATATAGTTTGTTCATGATCTGGAAGGAAAAATCTCGAAGGAGTATCAGATCTTAGGAGTGAGAGAGAGGCGATATTTCAGAGAAGTAAAAAATATAAAATAGAAAATCTGATATTTAAAAAAAAAAAAACGCAGCGATTACCCCCCAGGAAATTACTAAACTATAGGCGACCCCCCAGCACCAACTCTGGCCCGGTGTAACTCTTTTAACAGGGACTGGGGGAAAAAGTGTCGTTACGACGCTACTCTGGAGCCAACAAGCACCGCCTCTAAATAAAATCTCTCTTAAAAATCACAAGAAAAAAACATTTGGCGATGCATGAGGATTCACTCCTGGTTCTCCATCGTATAAAGTACATTGGGGTATGAAAGTGGCATGATGATCACTTGGTACATTTAGCAAAGGGATGGGCTTAAAGGAGGCAGTGGGGTTATTTCATCAAATTATAATAAGGGCCGTGCCTTGGGTCCCTCCAGGCTGGGGGGAGTGAAAATAGGGCTACTGTGCGGAAAATCAAGTCGTTGTCACTTTACTTGTCGACCCAAACAGTGTCACTGATCCCCACAGTGTGCCTTTTATTTATTTATGAGAGACACAGAAATATGGATTTACGGAGTGGTGTATTCAGGGGGTCCAACCCTCACCATGGATGCCTGAGATATTACCCTATAAAAATACTTGTGATAATAATTATGATCTCGTAGAATTTAGCTACTTTTATAACACAATAAAAAAGAAAACAGAAAATAAAGGCTATTGAAACAATACAGAAAGTGAAACCTTAAAACAGTTATTCTTGTACATTATGTCCTTGTGTAGAAATAACATTGAAATAAACATTGTTGTACATCCATATCAGGGGCGACAGTTTAAGGCCTCAGACCTGCAGCTTTACACAATGTTATTAAAGCCACTGGCACTTTTTGCTTTGCATTTCAACCTGTGGATAGTGCTAATGGATCCAACTGCAAAGTGTAAAACTGAGCAAATATTTATTTTTAGATGCTGATAAGGAGACGTGAGGGGATTCCTGGCCCTCAGTTTTATCTGTGCATGGGGGAGGTGCCCTCTATGCAGTGTCACTCAGTCAGTCTGAGCTCATACTCCAGGCTACAGACATGGTATAGCATCTTTTTTGTGTGATGTAGGTGTGTGTATTTGGGTGTTTAGGAGGGGAAGCTAGGTACATAGATAGGTAATAAAGGTGTATTTCAAAACAAAATCTGAAATGTAAGGGTTGTGAGTTGCATGGCGATGGGGGACAGGCTGCAGTGCTCATGTATGTACTGTATGTGTACCAACACCAGTTACCAAGGGGAGGAGCCTTTGGCTACAGCACTTGACTGTTTCTACATGTGACTAGTCTGTGCCTTGGAACATTACTGCCACCCTACTGTAGTGGAGAGAGTGCCAGCTGTAGGAGTGACCATTTCTCGCCTTGTTTACATCAGTGTGTGAACAGAGGAATGTCCAAGCTGTGGCCTAATTACAAAACACTTTAGTTACTTTCCTGATGACATAACACAACACAGTTGTTGCAGGCCTTTCTGCTGCTAACCGAGACTAATTCAGAGTTCAAATAAATGACCCATTCATTTCATTTACTCCACTAAATGATTACTGTATTAACTTTTGCAACTCTTGACATTAATTCATAATTTATAAATTAAACAATATCCAATTATGGAATTTAACTTTAACCAACTAAATTACCATTTTACTTAATATAAGTTACATTTTACTATTTTAGTTGTTTTTACTTTTCTAAGTGGATAAACAAAAAGCAGATCAACTTTACCTCATACTCTGGATTTGTTTGCGTCCTTTCTTGTTGACATGTTATGCCCAATTAGGTCAGTATGCTAGCAAATTGTGCAGTCACCCAAAAATGATTTCCACTAAGAAAGGAAAATGAGCCACAACTGAAAGGGATGTGCCATTCAGGGAACACAGAGCGACCTGCTGACCAAAACAAATACACACATGCATGCAGACTTGTGGTAGAAGGGGGAAAGACATAGGCTGATGCTGTTTCCAAGGTGTGGTCAGCTGTGAGTCTTTTTGCTTTCCGTCCTATCATACCGCTGAATCACATTTCCTGTGTTAATGATTAACTACCTTTTACTTTCTTAACACCCCCCCCCCTCTCCCCCATTCTAATCAACCAATGCGGATTACCACAACATAGGAAATAAATACCCATGAATAAAACACAAAACTACATTCATAAAAAAAAGGGTGTGATGGGATAAGTGTTAACAAATGCTGTTCAAACAATAGCATAAGAAACAGTTAAATGAATTAAAATGATAGGTTATGTCAAGTTTCTGGTTGTACTGTCATATCCCCTGTGGGATAGAACATAGTACAATAACAGTTTACATAGTCCTATTACTATCTAGAGTGTCTCAAAGGTCCATTCTTCTGTAATGTGCAATAAAAAAGTGTAAAGTAGCTATTTACTCAAGCATTGCACAAAAGTAAAGTTTTGAGGAATTGGCAGTTTCCTATTTTTGTCAGATTTTACTTAGATATGGTAAAACCTTGAAAAGAGAAAAAAATTGAAAGAATGGTAGATACAATTTACATTCAACTACATCTTACATATTATTACATCAATATACACTGAACAAGGCAACCCTTTTGTTTTTGCCCCCATTTTTCATGAGCTGAACTCAAAACACAGAATATTTCTCTGAAATATTGTTCACAAATTTGTCTAAATCTGTGTTAGTGAGCACTTCTTCTTTGCCGAGATAATCCATCCATCTCACAGGTGTGGCATTTGAAGATGCACAGGTGTGCTTTAGGCTGGCCACAATAAAAGGCCACTCTAAAATGTGTGGTTTTACTGTATTGGAGGGGTCCGTAAACCAGTCAATATCTAGTGTTATGGTTAGGGTTCATCCATTTCTCTCTCCCTCTTGACCTGACTGCAGTTCGTTGTCGTAACAGACTTGTTTGGGCCAATGCTCACATTCAATGGTGTCTGGCACTTTGGAGAGGTGTTCTATTCACGGAATAACATTAACCCTAACCATAATACCAGCTACTTACCGGTTTTCGGACCCCAGACCCTCCCAATACAGTAAAACTGCACATTTTAGAGTGGCCTTTTATTGTGGCCAGCCTAAGGCACACCTGTGCAACAATCCTGCTGTCTAATCAGCATATTGATATGCCACACCTGTGAGGTGGATGGATTATCTCGGCAAAGGAGAAGTGCTCACTAACACAGATTTAGACAGATTGGTGAACAATATTTGAAAGTAAAAAGACTTTTGTGTACATAGAAAAAGTCTTAGATCTTTGAGTTCAGCTCATGAAAAATGGGGGCAAATTCAAAAGTGCTGCATTTATTATTTTGTTCAGTATATTTACTACAGGATATGTAATACTTTTTAATTGCTAATACTATCATACTATAATGTAAAGGGTTAGTTCATTCACATTACAAAAAATTCTGTGAGCACCACAACGCAATCTATTCCCTTCTTTTGTATTGGGGTAAAGGAAGAAATCTCACAATGGACATTTCAAAACATGGACAAATAAAACAATTGCTTGCCCCCACTATACAGTATATGAGGTTTGTTTTAATAAACAGACCCGTTAAACTGTATCTACAGACTACAAAAGACTGAGACTTAAACAAGTCATTCAGTTCATCACTGAATATTACCAAAAGTAATGAATGCTGGAACAGGTCTGGACTCGCGTGACCATCAGGGGTAATGTTAGACCTGGCAGGTCTTGCTTCACCACATGTTGAGTAGTAGTTTAGTTTACCTGAAATTAACATTTAGCTGCATTTGCCTATGGATAAATTGTTCTTTTAGTTTGTTTAGTCATCCTCATAAGTTTGATGACTACAGATCATATAGTTTAGTTGTGCCTGTTTTATGATTCAGAATTATAGCTTCTGGTCAGGGAATATTAGTCTGATAATCAGACTGAATTGCCTTTTAGTTTCACACCCTTGAATTAATGAAAAAACATGAGATGCAGGCAAAGATTTAAAGGTCTGGAACAGGCTAAGGGAATCTGTATCTCTCTTAAGTTTCCCCAGAAGTTATTAGATAAACTGGAACTTTAATAATGTACTTCACCACATTCATTCAAGTAATCTGTGTCAGTTTGTTGGATAAATCAATCGAGTTTAAGGAGCTCTCAGTTTTTGCCGATTGCGTACACGCTGAAATCAAAAGTATTACCCAATTATCCTTATACTCAAGGAGCAAAACATTGGTCCAGATGTATAAGCACGTCAGCCTCACACTTTTTGCAAAACAATACATATATATTACCATTCCTATGAGCCAATCTGCGAAACACAGCCATCAGTGCACAAACACATGCTTGTTTAATTGTAGACACACCAATCAGGTTTAGGCACTATAAAAATACAGCAGGTAATGTTTAGTATTTTCTGTACTGTATTTTCAATTTCTTCAGATCTTATTTTTTACTGTAATTGTAACCTGTACTGGACACAGTGTTTTGTTTGTTGTTTGCTGAGCTAACAGTGTTATACACACTACTGTAGTAGCTCTATGAAAACTGGGACATTTGGTTGTGATTCTCCATGTTGACTGATTTGGGTATGTGGAGAGAAATAAATTATATTTTCCTCAGTCTGCAGCATTGGTCTTGTGTAGCGTTTGATGAACTTATTGTATATTTCCATTTTCTCTGTGTACTTAAGCATTTTAGACTTCATAAGTGAATACAGACCAGGAGGGTGTATTACAGCCTTCATCTTACAGCATTTATAACAGTTTCGCAGCAGCAAATGGTTTAAGTATATGTAGAAGTGTAGTTAGGAAGAACATGAGTCAAAGTGAAGAAAAAAAGCATTTTCCTTTTAATGTGCTCAAAGATGGAACATTCACTCAATTTGTATACAAAAAAAATACATTAATAAAAACATTAACATATTTTTTACGACAGACGTGGCCTATACATTTAAAATTAAAATCATGAGGGGGCAGTTGGAGTCATGTCAAATGACACTACTGATCGTAGTAAACACATACTGGTCATGTAACGTTACATCAACAGAAGTGTGATGATCACCTTAAAAAAGAAGATCTATCCTGAAATCAATCATTATACTCAAATATTTCCTGTCTGTGTGTGGGAGGTGGAGGGGCTTGACAGCAATGTTCAATAGCGTCCTGTGAAACAAAACACAGTCATTAGACAGATTGCAACCTGTTGAATGCTTCAATAAAAGAGTGGATCATTTATGAAAAAGGACTCACGGGGAGAATAAGAGCGCGATCTGGACCGAGACCTATAAGCCCCTCTGTAGTATGGGGATGGAGATCGCCTTCTGAAACAAGACAAAATGAAACTTCAGAGGATATTAAAAAATAAATACCATAAGTTACATTACATAAATGTCCTATTCATAATCTGCATGCTATGCTGGAAAAAATTATTTAAGTCACCTGTATGACCTGTAGTGATCCCTGTCGTCATAGCGTTCATAGCCACCTCGGTCATATCCACGGTCGTATCCACGGTCGTATCCACGGTCATAGTCTCGTGAGTTGCGGCGAGGACCACTCGGACCACTTCCACCACCTCCACTACTACTACTACCACCACCACCACCACCACCACCACTACACAGAAGACAATACGAAGATCAGATTTAGTTTCCTACTTAACAATTAGATTTACAGTTATGTTTTATTTTATTATTACAATTCATTCCATCTCAATTTAAAAAGACAGGTGCCCATTATGTCCCATATTCTGGTTATTCTGATGTTATAGCAAAGAGACTCCAGTTGAAATGTATCTTTTAAATCTGCGATAAACTAATAATTCTCTCTCTGAGCATAACTATCCAGCCATGTATGTGTCTTTAGCATGCACATAATCAGGCCATGGTAAGATATTCAAAGCCTTTCAATTTACTTTATAACAGGTATTTAAAAAAAAGTAAAAAATTTGATTTTTCCATTTATATGAAAACATTCCCTTGCAGAGGTCTCAAAGCGAAACTTGCAAAAATGCAACCTAGAGTCTTTTTGTGAATGTACCCGAGTCAAACTTTCATTTAAAAAGCATAATTAGGACAGAAGCGCCACTTTTAAGATTGACCGTATTTTTTTTATTTTTTTTGCATTTTAAATGGCCTTTTGAATGAGAGTGCTAGGGGCAATACTATGATTTTATCAAAATCACTATTTCTAAAAAACTACAAACTCTGAAATTTTGCTCAAAGTATCACCAGAGGCTCTACACATGAAGTCCAGCGTACAAACTCTTTGACTGGCGAGATGGTAGTGACCGGAAAACCAACAGCTAAAGGGAGTCATACAAAAACTCTCTTTTTAGTAAACTCTGTAACAATCAATGTTCTCAATGCTCAAGTTCATGTGTAGAGCCCCGGGTGATACTTCCAGCAAAGTTTCAATGTTTTCAGTGTTTTAAAAATAGTGATTTTGATGCTATCATAGTAGTGCCCCTAGCACTTCCTTTCAAAAAGACCATTTAACCGAAAAACAATAATACAGTAAATCTTATAAAGGCGCTTCCTTCCTAATTATGCTTTTTTGTGGGTACATTTTGTGAGTACATTCACAAAAAGACCCTAGGTTGCATATTAGCGAGAGTTACACTTTAAGGTTACTCATTGCTTTTTACAGGAAGCAAGATGCCTTACATCCAACCTGGTAATAACTTTGTATGAGTAGACCTAATTTTTTTATTTATTAATAAAACCAATGTAAGTGGTCCTATTTTACCAAATCTATTATATTAATTATATTAAGTAATTATTTCCACTTGACTAACCTCTGTATCTCATACAGTTTAAACAAACTAGCAATGTACCTTTTTATTTATTAAATAATCTTTTATTTTTATAAATTTAGGTTAAAGTTATTCATTAATGAGACAATTTCTGTTTATGACATTATATATACAGTTCAAGTGAACTAAAATTCTTTTCCAGCTAAATTTGTCACTTGAATTAAGGCAAATTAAAGCAACCAGGGCTGTATCGATTCACTACTGATGGACGTAGCTTAAAAGTATCCAACTTCCCTATATTATGCTTTTTGTCATTTTTGTGATACACTAGTGACTATAGTACGGTTGTGTGTCATTCAAACATCAGTGAGCCTTCCACCGGACAAATTGGATGATTTTGATGTCCATATTGCTCACAGTAAGTAGAATAACATTGTCGAAAGTGGCCCAAAACCTTGGGTCCAAGTAAAATACAGTAAAATTAGCTCCTAATGGGCACACATTTGACCATATATTCCAAAACTGCCTTCTATTTGTAAGAAACCCACTTAGAAGTTTTACTTAAGAAATCATAAGCAATCATCTTTACCTTTGGTAAATTACTCCACACAAACACAGTATGTTTCAGATGCCTTACTATGTGGGTCGGCCCATGTAGATTCCAGGGGTTGGGGTGTGAGGTCTTTTGGTGATGGAGAAGTCTACCCTGATCCTACGACCATCCAGCTCCATGCCATTTGCTCGTTCCTTTGCCTGACAGTGAACATACAAATACATATTAATCACCTCTTTAGACCCAGAAAATATTTGACAGGGGCCTTTTCCAACTCATGTGCTTATACCTCCTTGGCATCACCAGTGTTCTCAAAGTACACAAAAGCAAAGCCCCTGGAACGCCTCGACTGCTGGTCATACACAATAGAGACATCCGCCAGGGGGCCGTATTTAGAGAAGACTTCCCTCAGATCCCTCTCCGTGGTGTACAAGCTCAGGCCAAACACTCCCACACAACCGTTTGGGTCTGGATTAGCCTGCAATTAAATTAAAGATATTTCAGTTCTGAAGAGTCCATCATAATAAAAACAAAATTTTTCTTTAGTATTAAATTCTCTCATTATATAGTGTTTAGGATCTTGGATGAATATTTTCAAACAAGATGCAGAAAGAACACAAGCAAAGCTGATTGACTTTTAATTTACGGCAAACCGTACAACGGCCATTGAGCACTTACTCGGTTGCCAATGTGCCTGCGGCGGTTGGACATCGGTGAGCGGCTATGACTCCTGCGCCTGCGCTCTCCACTGTAGGACCTACTGTGAGATCGGCGGCGGTAGGACCTCGAGCGGGATCGAGATCGGCTATAGTGTCTCCGTGAGCCACGGTGAGAGTGGGACCTGTATAGACAGAAACACTTCAACATTCATATTGGTTGAATGAACACATCTACATATCCAGTCTGTCAATAGGTGGAGTTACAAAAAAATGTTTTACTCACCCAGATTTTGACCTGGACCGAGACCGAGATTTGGAGCGGGAGTGGCGGGAGCCTTCTTTTGAACGGGCAGGCGACCGAGCTGGGGAGCGGCTTGCAGACTTCCTAGAGCCCCGAGGACTCACACTCCTGGATGCTGAGAGAGACTCCTAACGAACCACACACACACCAATAAACCTCTTGTGAGCACCAATGAGAGGACAAAATGAGAAATATGCCTAAGAAATTCTATTCATAAGTTCATAATAAAGACTGTGAACAGTAAAAAAAACTGAATTTAGGATTGTGGATTAGGAATGCAGGTTAATGCTATTTTTGTAGCCATGAATAATATGACATCAATAGGATTACATTAAGCAATATAATTAAATTGTCAACATGATGAAAACAGAAAATTTGTCAGTTGTGTAAAAGTGTAATGATTTAAACTGTTGTATGAAATAAAAGAACATGCACGCAAACAGACCAGAAAATTACTTAGCGGGTGGTCTTATCCAGATTACTTCCTTAACTTCATTTCTGTAACTTCATTACTTCACATTATTCTTCTTTCTTCAATTGTTTTACTTCTTCTTACTTCCCCCATCTCACACTGCCCATACTTCTTCCCTCGTCATGTTTTAGCATGCATTCAACAATTCAGCTTCACACATCTGAGCTTCATATTATTGAAAATAAAGTGGACTTCTTCCGCATTTTCTTCGTCCAATCTTAACCTTTATGAAAAAGAAAAGGATGAAGAATTTATGACTACAATTAAAACTGCACCCGCATTCAACTTTTAATATGTATAATCCTATGACATGCACTGGAATGTTTAAGACCACATAATACAATTTTTTTAGCGTTACAATATTTCACTTTCAGTGGTTCTTCATTCTTGTTTAAATGTCCTTTTGGCCACTTTCAGTTAGATGCATAAAGGGAATCACAGCTTTTTCTATACATTCACAAGTCAATACAAAATAATGAGCCATGATTACTTTTCAGTTTTAGCTTTCAATATATATTTTTTTTGCAATAAATACATTGTCTTCCATATTAATTAGACGCTGCAGACTACAGTTGGGCAAAATATCAATATCAAGATATGAGACTAGATCGCGTATTAGATTTTGGATATCGTAATATAGCATAAGTGGTGTCTTTTCCTGGTTTTAAAGGCTAAATTACAGTAAAATGATGCCATTTTCCAAACTTACCAGACGGTTTTAACTATTCTATTGTTTGCTTATACCCACTTAGTTATTATATCCATATTACTGATGATTATCAAAAATGTCATTGTGTAAATATTTTGTGAAAGCACCAATAGTCAACACCACAACATTGTTGTGGTATCAATATCAAAGTATTTGGTCAAAAATATCATTGATATTTGATTTTTTCGATGTTGCCCAGCCCTACTGCAGCCATAATTTCTGACAAGTGGCCTGTAAGGCATTCAAGTATATTTCAAACCACTGAATGTGAATAACCTACACAAGATTAAACCCCACCAACATTGCCTTCATTAAAAAAAACAAATCTCAGTTTAATGTAGCCCAAACAACCTCAAGATGCTTCTGCCTCCCATCTGTACTGACTTGCATTACCAGCACTGATGATGCCGGCATTAAATCTGAGGAGCAAGCTGGAGATTTATCAAGAGTAAAGACACATTTTATTTGAAGTCAAACTGCTTAAATGCAAAAACAAAAAAATATTTTTTTAATTTTTTTAACATTTCAAAACTTATTAAAGTTCATTAAAAAAAATTACTGCAAAGGGAAACACGAGGGCTGAATGTGCAAGTTAATGCAAATGAATAAAATGACATCTTGAGGCTGTTTACATTGTTGTTCAATAACACCATGTTGCTTCATTTACAGAAAGTTCCCAACCAAACCCAAAATAAGAGAAACCATAACGACATTTTAGGATTAATTTAAGCAAATGTAAATTCACATCCCTCAAAAGAGAGCCTATCTTCCGTCTCTAAATGCAATTTCCTACCAGCCATTTCCAATTAACGGATTTCTTCTAAAGAATTAACTAGAATCTGGTTTCACACCGCCACGTGACAACCACCCTGACCAACATCTACCGGAAAGAGAATTTTCCACAGGAGGTTCCTGTTGCTCGGCAGTTACCGCCAGAAGTTCAGAACTTCCCATGTGCCGCCTTCCCCTCATTGAAATGACAGGTTACCGCACATGTATGTACCGAACGTGTCCACAGGGGTGTTTTTTGACCACGGAATAATCCCCCTTTCCAGCATTGGACGCTTAATGGGCTTGCCACTGGCAAGTATCAATTTCTCTTCAATGACCGCTGCCAAATAAAGCAAACAGGCTACACCTTGCGATAACTGCGAGAGCTGGACTGGATGAAGGCCTCACTGTCTGCTCCCAGATTTCAAAATGGACCAACTTTGTAGCTGATTTGAAAACTTAATAATTCACCAAAATGTGTTTCTGTAAACATTTTAGGCGAAAAATAAGCTATGCAGTTGATGACTCTGTCTTCATTTTAGATGGGCAACGGCAAGTTTAAGATTTTTGTGATTTTTCAAAAGACAGCGAGTCGAGCTGGACTTGCATAAAGTAGTCTGGACCTCAACTTTATGCAAATAGTAGCGAGCGACTCAAGGCCCTGTCTCGAAAGTTGCCACTACCCTACTGAAATGCACTGTCCGGCTGCTTAAATAAACAATGAATGGGAAACGTGGAAATGACACTGACTGTGGACACTTTCAAGTGGTGCGTGGCAACCGCTGCAAAGTTTCCCAAAAAAGCTAAGCGTTTTTAAAAGCGGCTTCTGCTGCCCGATGGTTACCACCAGAGGTTCAGCACAGTAGGGCTGGGCAATATATCAATATTTTATCAACATTGTATATTATTATTATAATCGTGATGACATTTTCCTGGTTTTACAGGCTACATTACAGTAAACTGATATAATTGGCTGAATTGATCAAAACTGTTATTGCGTTTCTATTATTTGCCATTATCCATGTAACATTTGTCATTAAAACCACTTTACTGATGATTATTCATTACAAATCTCATTGTGTAAATACTGTGTGCAATTTAGAGGTATTTGGTCAAAATTATCGGGATATTTGATTTTCTCCATATTGCCCAACTGTACAGCACTATTCATATCCCAAAGCGCCTTATGTGCCTTCTGGTTTTTCCACCTACTGGTTTCCAAGCCTGTCCAGATGCCGTGTAAACCTATCAACGGCTACCCACGTCGACAGATTTGCTACAAATTCATAAACATTTTACTGGCCTTTGCATGTCGCACCTCAATATAAACTGTACTGAACATCTGAGAGCAACACTACAAAAACATTGTACAGCGGGGAAAAAAAATTGTTTTAAAAGAAATTACGATGATCCGTATCGCGCTGGGTTCAAACCCTCTTCAGCAAAAATAATAGAATGAGTCTACTGCACTGTCCACTACACCATCAAATCAATCACATTACTAGTGAAAAAACTTTGTTTTTTCTCAGTAGAACAAGACTCTCAATTTAAACCGAAACAACTTGTTACCTTAATTAAGGCTTAAAAACAAAGCTATATTGTGCACTATAACCTCCTGCTATACCTCTGCGCAAACTGTGTGCAAGGACTTGTCATAAATTACACCAGGCAGCACCCGGTTTGTGAAACAATCGGTCTAAAATAACTGGTTACCCTGGGCTGGAAACACGTGATCTCGAGGATCTCAAACAGCTACAACAAGTTTCTTGGATTTATGAGAAGAAGCAAGAACATTGTTTAACACATGTCTTATGAGTGCACCCGCTAAGTCACAGACAGAACCGTTTACGTTCAAGTAACGTTTGGACAAAAATGCAAACACAAAGAAGTCGTAAACATAGCGTTGTATGCAATTGGAAACGTAGATGTAGGCATTTGAGCCACGTCAATAGAAATATTGCTTCTTCTCATAAATCCAAGAAACTTGTTGTTGTAGCTGTTTGAGAGCTTCGAGATCACGCGGTTCCAGCCCAGGGTAACCAGTTGTTTTAGACCGATTGTTTCACAAACCGGGTGCTGCCTGGTGTAATTTATGACAAGTCCTTGCACACGGATAGCGCAGAGGTATAGCAGGAGGTTATAATGATATACGATATAGTTTTGTTTTTAAGCCTTAATCAAGGTAACAAGTTGTTTCGGTTTACTCTGTTAAATTGTGAGTCTTGTTCTACTGGGAGAAAAAGTTCTTTCACCAGTAACGTAATTGATTAGATGGTGAGGTGGACAGTACAGTGGATTCATATGCTATTATTTTTCCTGAAGAGGGTTCGAACCCAGCGCGACACGGATCATCGTAATTTCTTTTAAAACAATTTTTTTTCCCAATGTACAATGTTTTTGTAGTGTCGCGCTCAGATATTCAGTTCAACTCAGTACAATTTATATTGAGGTGCAACATGCAAAGGCCAGTAAAATGTTTATGAATATGTGGGATGTCTAATGATGTAGCCGCTGATATTACACGGCATCTGGACAGGCTCGGAAACCAGTAGCGTTAGGTGGAAAAACCAGAAGGCACAAAACACCGGTGTTATGTGCCTTCTGGTTTTTCCACCTACTGGTTTCCGAGCCTGTCCAGATGTCGTGTAAACCTATCAACGGCTACCCACGCGTGACAGATTCGCTACAAATTCATAAACATTTTACTGGCCTTTGCATGTCGCACCTAATATAAACTGTACTGAACTGGACTGAATATCTGAGCACGACACTACAAAAACATTGTACAGCGGGAAATAATGTGTTTTAAAAGAAATTACGATGATCCGTGTCGACTGGGTTCGAACCTCTTCAGCAAAAATAATAGCATACAAGTCCATTGCACCACCACTAGACCATCAGATCCATCAGGTTGCTGGTGAAAAACGTTGCTTTCTCTCAGTAGGACAAGACTCACAGTTTAACAGAGTAAACCGAAACAACTTGTTACCTTGATTAAGGCTTCAAAACAAAACTATCGTGCACTATAACCTCCTACTACACCTCTGCGCCATCCGTGTGCAAGGAGTTGCCATAAATTACACCAGGCAGCACACAGTTTGTGAAACAATCGGTCTAAAACAACTGGTTACCCTGGGCTGGAAACGCGTGATCTCAATGCTCTCAAACAGCTACAACAACAAGTTTCTTGGATTTATG
>JABXJD010002853.1:0-42520 GCA_013375575.1 Percina caprodes | reverse complement strand
TGAGGCAAACACAGAACAAAATGTGTCAGACAGTCTTTGACTAAAGACACATTTTATCCAAGCACTAGTGCTCAAAATGGTGAATACTGGTCGAGCAAAACCAAATCAAACTCTAAAACATTCTGTAGGTCCAATTTTAGAGTCTGAAGGGTCTTTTGAGACGGTGAACTGAGCCATGTTCAGTATGAATCTGCCTTGACTTTTTCCAATAGATGACTTATACTTATTCTCAGCTCTGTAGAATGTAGGAAGGTGCTCTCAAACAGATTTCAGCAGCACACGCCCCTATAATAATCCCTGTCCAAATGTTTCGTAATTTTGCTTAATTTCAATTCTCATAACGGCAAATCCAGTCAGTTTTTAAGGGCATTAATACCAACTAGAAAAATTACAATGATACTCATGATATCTTTAAATGTTGAAAAATCAATGCATGTTTGGAAGAGCATGTGGCAAATGAATGTGCTCAAAGAACATATTTAGAACAAACTTAAAAATGAAAGTGAGGGGGGAGGGAAAGAGAGAGCGAGAAAACCTACCACAGGGCAGTTGGTATCACAGGGTATAGGCTCACAGTCTATAATGTTCAGGAGGCTGCTGGCATCGGTCTTGTTACTACAAGTGCACTTCTCACATGGGTTCATGGGCACGAGCTCTCCAACCTGGACGGACAAGGTAAGAAGGTCAGCACAGATACACATACACACGCTTGGAAAAATTACTTCCTTTCAGTATAATGCAGTCCAGTATAACACCACTGTAAACCTCACCGACAAATAGTTATACATCAATACCTCTGAGAGTGGTCTACCTTTGTAAAGGGAGAATTCATGGCTGAGCTGCTGTAATGGATTGCATTAGGTTTTACAAGTGTAACTAAAGTGGTCACTGAGCGTGTGTTCATAATTAGTCTGGATCAACAGAAGTACATTTCCAGGATAATTGCTTGACATCCCCATGTCCCTCACATTCCGCTCTATGTGTCACCATTCTCAAACTCACTTCATTTTGGGAAACAACATCAAACTTCGAGCTAGCAAAGCTTCATGTATTCTTTTATGCTGTAGTAAATTCACATCAGTTTCAGGTGAGGGTGGTAGTAAGACGTGAGATCTCACCTTGTACTCATGGTTGTTGAAAACACACACATCCTTTTTAGGCACTGTTAAGGAAACCAATCAAGAAATGCATTTTAAATGTACAAAAATCGCTATAGTACAAATGTAACGTGGCAATGCAGTTCCAGTATGCGCTAGCATAGCACACTCACCGCAGGAGTAATTCCAACAGCAGACTCCCTTAGCTTTGTTTGGAATAAAACCAAGAGGACAGGACGGCACAAGACCAGAGCACTGCGTCCCATCACAATCTGTTCAGAGGCACAAGTGGATGAATTAAGGAGGGGATGTTCACATCAGCAAATATCACAAGATAAACATGTATTATATAAATATTAATAAAGGAGCTATTTCACTGGGATGCAAGACCTCAAAGGTCCCATGGAATGAAAATGTCACTTTATGAGTTTTTTTAAACAATAATATGAGTTCCCCAGCCTGCCTATAGCCACCCAGTGGCTAGAAATGGCGATACGTGTGAACTGAGCCCTGGATATCCTGCTCTGCCTTTGAGGAAATTAAATCTCAGATTGGACGATCTGGAATCTTCCCCTTATGAGGTAATAAGGAGCAAGGTTATCTCCCCTTTTTTTTTGCTTTGCCCACCCAGAGAATTTGGCCCACCCATAAGAGAGACATCATGGCTTTTAATTGAGCAAAGAGGCAGTTGGTCAAGGCCACACCCCCAGTCTCCACCCCCAGTCTCCACCTAGTGGCTGTAATTCTGCTCCAAGGCTGAATTTTAAGAAAGACACTTCAGATACAGTATTGGGGGACTACTAAGGTCTATATAAAAGAGACTTCAGATACAGTATTAGGGGACCACTAAGGCCTATATAAAAGAGACTTCAGACACAGTATTAGGGACCACTAAGGTCTATATAAAAGAGACTTCAGATACAGTATTAGGGGACCACTAAGGTCTATATAAAAGAGACTTCAGATACAGTATTAGGGACCACTAAGGTCTATATGGAAGAGACTTCAGATACAGTATTAGGGGACCACTAAGGTCTATATAAAAGCGACTTCAGATACAGGATTAGGGGACCACTAAGGTCTATAAAAAAGAGACTTCAGATACAGTATTAAGGGACCACTAAGGTCTATATAAAAGAGACTTCAGATACAGTATTAGGAGACCACTAAGGTCTTTATAAAAGCATCCAAAGAGCACCGTATCATGGGACCTTTAAAAAACCTTGGCAAGCAAGAAAAGAACACATGGTCATTTTTGGTTGTCCATTACAATTCACCTTCTTGGTGCTCACTTACCACACTTCTCCTCTTGACAGCAGCCAACCGTTTCAGTGACCTTGACCTGGCCCTCCTCGTCACAGCTGAGGGGGGGCTGTGCTGGACAGGACACGGGATGGCAGCTTACCTGCAGTGTGTCCTCCTCACATCTACACTCATTACAGTTTTCTTTCCACGTTGAATTGGCCTAAGGGCACAATGTTTATTGCAGAGTTATGGCATTATACACTATTTGGGCCTTTCCAAAGGTTAACAAACAGGGACTGGCATTGTAAACAAATCACTTACCCGTGTCCAACTTCCATTTGACAGCCGACAAATTTCTATTTGGAGAAAAATTTCAACAGTCATTTGCATTCAGTCTAATTTTTATTGTCCCACTACTTATTCTAAACATTGGTTCTAAAAACTGGATTGACCGTCCTTAACTCAGACACTGTGTAATAGCGAGGGGTCATGGTACTCGCTCAGTTGCAGATACAGTAGTCAGGTGCATGGTCTGTATTTTAATTGACGGCAAAGGCTCAGATTCCAGCAATACCTACGGCTTTGATGGCTTGAGTCTCAGCTTTCTTAAATCACTGCTTAAGCTAAATCAGTTTTGTTTTAAGATGTAGACAAAAAGAGACTAAACAAGTGAAGCTGAAACTTGTCTCATGTGCAGACCATCAGAACAATCATTACATTTTGAAATGTTTGTTGAATCATTCTATAATCAGCTGCAGTACTTAGTCCCAAAAGGCCATTAAAAAGTGCAGCACATTCTTGTCCATAGCTTTCATAGCTGTTGCCATATAGTAGTGCCATATGCTCTTACCACAGTTGAGCAGACATTCATTAGAGCTGGAAGAAAGGAGGAAGTAGTCATCTGGGCAGTAGCAACCCTCCAGCTTCACATTCATCATGGCACTGAACTCATCGACAGCATCGATGAATTTCTGGTTGTACCTGAAAGGAGCAATCGCATATTATGTGAAAGTTGTATGTGATCAAAGCATAAATTAATGCAAATGGTTTGAGTGTGATGAGCAACAACAATGTGTTGGTAAATTGCTGTACCAGGAATCACAGGTAGGCTCCACCAGAGGACCACATGCCCGATAGACTTTGGGACTTGGACATGTATATTCTATTAAAAGATGAAAAGAGATGAACACATTACCATGTAGTTAAGGTGATTGCTGTAATGTTGTTATTAAAGGTAATAGTGGTAGTGCTTGACTATAACATAACATATTCAATTTCATACCACAGAGTCCATCGGTGGCATTTCTCCAGTCAATACACAGTCCAGACTCAGCACAGGCATCGGCATAGGTTTGTAAGCTGGTGCAGCCAACGAGGTTTATGTGCATGTGGCAAATGTCAAACTCACAGGCCTCGACAAATGGAGTGTAGTCAATAACCTTGTGGCAAGCTTCAAACACACTGGGGAAAATTTAATTTATAGTCAGTATGGACAAACTGAATGCTTCATTGCACATTATCAAGAAGTGATTAAACTCGTATTGCTTGTCAGGTGTGTTGGAAAGCTGTAATGTCTTTATTATTATTATTTTAAAGATGGAATTCGTAACACGGATGGCTTCATTAATCTGTCAAAGTAATAACCTTTTGTCATTTGGACAGCTGTTTTAATTTATGCATATTCAGGCATGACGTGAAGGTGATAGAAAGAGCCACAATACTGGTATGATATTTGAAGAACATAAGGGAGCTGTAAAGGACTGATGTGAAAAAAGAGTGTTTTCTGTTCTCCTACAGGCTGATGCCAGCCCAACCTCTCTCCAGTCAATCCGTGTATACATTTTCTCATGTTTAAGCATTTACCTGACAATTCTGCTACTCTACTTTAGTGTCTGACACAACAAGATGTTGAGCTTGAACTTCCTGTTTTATTTCTATTTTCTCACATGCTGTATGTCTGGTTTTTAGCTGGATATTTGTCAGTTTGCATGGATAAAAGCAGTGACGGTCTCAACCCCCCTTTGGCGCCCCTAAGTGTAGCAAATATTTTCATAAATTTTTAACCCAACCTTTATCCCCAAAGAGGGGATCTTATTCATGTGCAGTGATGAATAAAACATGGGTTAACACTTAATTGGCTCCTTGTTCTGATTAATTGGACATTTTTATTCAGATTTGAGTTGTGTTCGAAGTTAAAGTAGTCAAGGTAATGTCCACTGCTCATACAGATTGTTTATAAAAACACTCCCTTACTATTGTTTGAGTAAAAACCAATTGAATAACATGTGATTTAATGAATTTGTAAATTCTAAACTCCACTGCGGCGATGTATTATTCACACTAACACGTTTGAATCTGATGTTACAGATGAATAGTGCAATTTCTGAAATGTTTTGCGTTTTTTCTTCCTACCTGCCCTTAATGATCTCACAGATGGTTGTATCACAGGTGCTATGCGGAGTCGTTGGCGTTGGTGTAGGCGTAGGCGTAGGTGTAGGGGTAGGTGTAGCTGTGGGCTTAATATGTTCACAGTTCTCAGCATGCCAGTGATGTGCCATATTAGGACATGAAGGATCAATTTTGCCACTTGGCAACATGCAGTCATCTGTCCGGTTGTTGTCACATGTGCCTAAAGAAACCCACAGCATTATGAATCATATGGATTGCAGAATGTGTTAAATAGGTACAATAAGTTATATCTGTTGTGAGTAACAGGTTTACATCTATACATAAACATGTCATTTATCAACTGCTGTCCGAACTCTACATTGAGTAAGATACTATTCATTTCTACTGCAGGACTCACCACACTGTCCCTCGGTGTTGCCGGCAAATTTACTATAGGGCAGGTAGATGCCAAATATGAGTCCTGAAAAGGTGATCTTGGCATGGATTTTAGGGATGACAAGCACTGTTTCTATACCGGTGGAGGTTATACGGAAGTCACCATTCTGGTATGCAGGAGTCACATGCTTGCCATTCACAGTGGTCTAAAACAAAAAAGCATTATAATAAAAATGTCAGAAATAACCCTTGATGAAAGTCTTTGTAAGGTTCAATCCACCAACAGTAAGCCCTTCTTTGGACAGGTTTTACAGTGGTTGCATTTGCATAGGATAATAAAACATTTGAGTTTGAATTTAAAACAGAGAAAGATAATAGTGCCATGTAATTACCTGATTTGTGTAAATGCCATTGACCTCCTTCTGCATTATAAAGATTGTGTAGCTTTTGTAGAAGACAGTGATGGACTGAGGACAGGCCAAGCCCTCAGCAGAATTACAGTAATAGTTATCGATCATAACACTGAAGTTATATTTGGGCAATATCTCCTTCATCAGCCAGTACGAACAGTTGCCTTGAAAACCATAGTAGGTTCCATCGAAGGTGACATAATGAGGGTCTCCCCAACCATAGCAGATACCTTCAAACAAAACGTATATTTCATTTTAAAAATTAAATTTCAAGTAATCCGGGTATCATTTAAGACATGCAATCCAGTGTTAAATCCAATATGAGTTTGCTTTCACATTGTTTAACCTTAGGGTTTTCCAACCAAGCATAATTTTAGAGGGTCAGACTTACATTGGCATTCATAGTGGAAGCAGCATCCGTCATCATCCAGCACTTTAATAGCAGGGAAGTTATTTGCACATACTACAGGCTTTGGAGTTGGACATTGTGTTTGGTTATAGGTCACCTTGCCATTATCACATGTTCCTACAAGACAGTTACTCTCCTTCCAAATTTCACCATCCTATGGGGACAATCATAGATTGAAATGATTAAAAACAGAGAGGGCTGGTATTGTCATAAAAAACAGATAACATTTTATAACATTTTAAGGATTAAGCAGTAAACTACTGTTTAACAATTAAGTATACAAATAAAGTTAAAAAATGATACAATAGAAAAAAGAAGTACCTTTCTTGGAGGGTTTACAGCACACTCTTTCCTCGTATTATTACACGGATGGTGGTCTTTGAGTACTATATGACAGTTTTCATTGCAATACCCAATATAACAGTAGCCATCATGGTCCGACATATTGTACACTATGGAGTCTGAAAATGAGGCACAGGCAGATTGTTTAAAAGGGGTCTGTCGCATATCTCATGTTATATACTGTATGCTGTATTACAGAGGCCATCATATATAACATGTATGCACTACATACTGTCCATTCGATAGATCAATCAGCCAGTCAGTCAATCAATCAATCAATTTCTATCATTAAACTCACCAGACTATATTTAAATGAATAATAATTTTATCATCGTAACACACACTTAATTCAAAGTTGACAAAAAAAAAAATTATAAAGCCTAGTTTGTCTTTCCACTGTTCCAACGACCACACTCTGTTTTGGTTGAAAACACATAATTTACCCATTAACATCAGAAAATATGTTGGCTCTTTAATGTATTGTTTATTTAAATACAAGACTCCATTTAAATAAACAATACTTTTAACATGGGTTCGGCAAGAGCAATTACTGAGCTTTTTTGGATTAAACAAAAATGATATTACTCTTAAACCAAAAGATCTTTTCTTTACAAATGAAAATAACAATCTGAACTTGTCAAAGATGCATAATTGCTCTACATGATTGCATTGCAGCCTGGTTTTCAGCTGCCAATTACAGCGTATCTTACACAATACTAGACTAATTTAAAAGATTTTTGTTGAAATTAGTCACTTAGACACCAATATACGTTTGTCCACGTTGAAAAAAATGAAATAACCCTTTAATTGTTCAATAAAAGTATGTTTAGTAAAGATGGTTTGCAATATGTTTAATGTAGAAAACTTAAGTTAGCTGGCCAATGTTTAAATGTGTTATGTAGGGATTACATTATTTTGACTAGATTTGTTAAGTTTGAATGGTGAAAAGGATGTTGCAAAATGCCAAAATAGCTTTTATGATCACATTGGTGTTGGAACTAAACAGATACATGTTAAAATGTGTGTGTCTTTATAAATAGAACTTACCAGGGGGGAACAAGATACCATTATAAAGGCAATGGCAAATTTGTTGTCCCGTAGATGGCGCAGTAGTTGGTCGAGGAGGTTTTCCTGTGACTATATGTAACTCAGTTGTGGTAGAAGGTGTAGTGGTTGTAATGGTAGTTGTAGGTGGCTGAGTTGTTGTTTCAGTTGTGGTAGAAGGTGTAATGGATGTTGTAGTTGAAGGTGTTGATGTTGGAAGTGTAGTAGAAGGAGCTTGTGTTGGACACGAACAGCATTTAAATTTGATCTCATAATCAAAACACTCTTGCTGGAGCCCTTGTTGTTTGTTGTAGCATATGAGACCAACATCTTTCGTGCAAATCACATTTTGTCCCACCAGTGACATGGGAAGAGTTGGGTAAAGGGTAGCTCTACATTGGACTTCTTCAGGAGCCGAGCAAATATGATAACCAGCAGAGATTAGGTTCTTGATGGATTCATTGTCTCCCCCATCAGGACCTGGTGTGGGCTTGCCACGATTGATCCATTCTGACCAGCCACATGTCATATCCTGTCCCCCTGGGCAAGTTGTAGGTGTTGGTGGCTGAATAGTGGTTGATGTTTCAGTTGGGGTTGATGGTGTAGGGGTTGTAAAAGTAGTTGCAGGTGGCTGAGTTGTTTCAGTTGTAGTAGAAGGTGTAATGGATGTCGAAGTTGAAGGTGTTGTAGTTGTAACTGTAGTTGAGGGAGTTGAAGGTGTTGTAGTTGTAACTGTGGTTGAGGGAGTTGAAGGTGTTGTAGTTGTAACTGTAGTTGAGGGAGTTGAAGGTGTTGTAGTTGTAACTGTGGTTGAGGGAGTTGAAGGTGTTGGAAGTGTAGTAGAAGGAGCTTGTGTTGGACACCCACAGCATTTAAATTTGATCTCGTAATCAAAACACTCTTGCTGGAGCCCTTGTTGTTTGTTGTAGCATATGAGACCAACATCTTTCGTGCAAATCACATTTTGTCCCACCAGTGACATGGGAAGAGTTGGGTAAAGGGTAGCTCTACATTGGACTTCTTCAGGAGCCGAGCAAATATGATAACCAGCAGAGATTAGGTTCTTGATGGATTCATTGTCTCCCCCATCAGGACCTGGTGTGGGCTTGCCACGATTTATCCATTCTGACCAGCCACATGTCATATCCTGTCCCCCTGGGCAAGTTGTAGGTGTTGGTGGCTGAATAGTGGTTGATGTTTCAGTTGGGGTTGATGGTGTAGGGGTTGTAAAAGTAGTTGCAAGTGGCTGAGTTGTTTCAGTTGTAGTAGAAGGTGTAGTGGATGTCGAAGTTGAAGGTGTTGTAGTTGTAACTGTAGTTGAGGGAGTTGAAGGTGTTGTAGTTGTAACTGTAGTTGAGGGAGTTGAAGGTGTTGTAGTTGTAACTGTAGTTGAGGGAGTTGAAGGTGTTGTAGTTGTAACTGTGGTTGAGGGAGTTGAAGGTGTTGGAAGTGTAGTAGAAGGAGCTTGTGTTGGACACCCACAGCATTTAAATTTGATCTCGTAATCAAAACACTCTTGCTGGAGCCCTTGTTGTTTGTTGTAGCATATGAGACCAACATCTTTTGTGCAAATCACATTTTGTCCCACCAGTGACATGGGAAGAGTTGGGTAAAGGGTAGCTCTACATTGGACTTCTTCAGGAGCCGAGCAAATATGATAACCAGCAGAGATTAGGTTCTTGATGGATTCATTGTCTCCCCCATCAGGACCTGGTGTGGGCTTGCCACGATTGATCCATTCTGACCAGCCACATGTCATATCCTGTCCCCCTGGGCAAGTTGTAGGTGTTGGTGGCTGAATGGTGGTTGATGTTTCAGTTGGGGTTGATGGTGTAGGGGTTGTAAAAGTAGTTGCAGGTGGCTGAGTTGTTTCAGTTGTAGTAGAAGGTGTAATGGATGTCGAAGTTGAAGGTGTTGTAGTTGTAACTGTAGTTGAGGGAGTTGAAGGTGTTGTAGTTGTAACTGTAGTTGAGGGAGTTGAAGGTGTTGTAGTTGTAACTGTGGTTGAGGGAGTTGAAGGTGTTGGAAGTGTAGTAGAAGGAGCTTGTGTTGGACACCCACAGCATTTAAATTTGATCTCGTAATCAAAACACTCTTGCTGGAGCCCTTGTTGTTTGTTGTAGCATATGAGACCAACATCTTTCGTGCAAATCACATTTTGTCCCACCAGTGACATGGGAAGAGTTGGGTAAAGGGTAGCTCTACATTGGACTTCTTCAGGAGCCGAGCAAATATGATAACCAGCAGAGATTAGGTTCTTGATGGATTCATTGTCTCCCCATCAGGACCTGGTGTGGGCTTGCCACGATTGATCCATTCTGACCAGCCACATGTCATATCCTGTCCCCCTGGGCAAGTTGTAGGTGTTGGTGGCTGAATAGTGGTTGATGTTTCAGTTGGGGTTGATGGTGTAGGGGTTGTAAAAGTAGTTGCAGGTGGCTGAGTTGTTTCAGTTGTAGTAGAAGGTATAATGGATGTCGAAGTTGAAGGTGTTGTAGTTGTAACTGTAGTTGAGGGAGTTGAAGGTGTTGTAGTTGTAACTGTAGTTGAGGGAGTTGAAGGTGTTGTAGTTGTAACTGTGGTTGAGGGAGTTGAAGGTGTTGGAAGTGTAGTAGAAGGAGCTTGTGTTGGACACCCACAGCATTTAAATTTGATCTCGTAATCAAAACACTCTTGCTGGAGCCCTTGTTGTTTGTTGTAGCATATGAGACCAACATCTTTTGTGCAAATCACATTTTGTCCCACCAGTGACATGGGAAGAGTTGGGTAAAGGGTAGCTCTACATTGGACTTCTTCAGGAGCCGAGCAAATATGATAACCAGCAGAGATTAGGTTCTTGATGGATTCATTGTCTCCCCCATCAGGACCTGGTGTGGGCTTTCCACGATTGATCCATTCTGACCAGCCACATGTCATATCCTGTCCCCCTGGGCAAGTTGTAGGTGTTGGTGGCTGAATAGTGGTTGATGTTTCAGTTGGGGTTGATGGTGTAGGGGTTGTAAAAGTAGTTGCAGGTGGCTGAGTTGTTTCAGTTGTAGTAGAAGGTATAATGGATGTCGAAGTTGAAAGTGTTGTAGTTGTAACTGTAGTTGAGGGAGTTGAAGGTGTTGTAGTTGTAACTGTAGTTGAGGGAGTTGAAGGTGTTGTAGTTGTAACTGTGGTTGAGGGAGTTGAAGGTGTTGGAAGTGTAGTAGAAGGAGCTTGTGTTGGACACCCACAGCATTTAAATTTGATCTCGTAATCAAAACACTCTTGCTGGAGCCCTTGTTGTTTGTTGTAGCATATGAGACCAACATCTTTCGTGCAAATCACATTTTGTCCCACCAGTGACATGGGAAGAGTTGGGTAAAGGGTAGCTCTACATTGGACTTCTTCAGGAGCCGAGCAAATATGATAACCAGCAGAGATTAGGTTCTTGATGGATTCATTGTCCCCCATCAGGACCTGGTGTGGGCTTGCCACGATTGATCCATTCTGACCAGCCACATGTCATATCCTGTCCCCCTGGGCAAGTTGTAGGTGTTGGTGGCTGAATAGTGGTTGATGTTTCAGTTGGGGTTGATGGTGTAGGGGTTGTAAAAGTAGTTGCAGGTGGCTGAGTTGTTTCAGTTGTAGTAGAAGGTATAATGGATGTCGAAGTTGAAGGTGTTGTAGTTGTAACTGTAGTTGAGGGAGTTGAAGGTGTTGTAGTTGTAACTGTAGTTGAGGGAGTTGAAGGTGTTGTAGTTGTAACTGTGGTTGAGGGAGTTGAAGGTGTTGGAAGTGTAGTAGAAGGAGCTTGTGTTGGACACCCACAGCATTTAAATTTGATCTCGTAATCAAAACACTCTTGCTGGAGCCCTTGTTGTTTGTTGTAGCATATGAGACCAACATCTTTCGTGCAAATCACATTTTGTCCCACCAGTGACATGGGAAGAGTTGGGTAAAGGGTAGCTCTACATTGGACTTCTTCAGGAGCCGAGCAAATATGATAACCAGCAGAGATTAGGTTCTTGATGGATTCATTGTCCCCCATCAGGACCTGGTGTGGGCTTGCCACGATTGATCCATTCTGACCAGCCACATGTCATATCCTGTCCCCCTGGGCAAGTTGTAGGTGTTGGTGGCTGAATAGTGGTTGATGTTTCAGTTGGGGTTGATGGTGTAGGGGTTGTAAAAGTAGTTGCAGGTGGCTGAGTTGTTTCAGTTGTAGTAGAAGGTATAATGGATGTCGAAGTTGAAGGTGTTGTAGTTGTAACTGTAGTTGAGGGAGTTGAAGGTGTTGTAGTTGTAACTGTAGTTGAGGGAGTTGAAGGTGTTGTAGTTGTAACTGTGGTTGAGGGAGTTGAAGGTGTTGGAAGTGTAGTAGAAGGAGCTTGTGTTGGACACCCACAGCATTTAAATTTGATCTCGTAATCAAAACACTCTTGCTGGAGCCCTTGTTGTTTGTTGTAGCATATGAGACCAACATCTTTCGTGCAAATCACATTTTGTCCCACCAGTGACATGGGAAGAGTTGGGTAAAGGGTAGCTCTACATTGGACTTCTTCAGGAGCCGAGCAAATATGATAACCAGCAGAGATTAGGTTCTTGATGGATTCATTGTCCCCCCCATCAGGACCTGGTGTGGGCTTGCCACGATTGATCCATTCTGACCAGCCACATGTCATATCCTGTCCCCCTGGGCAAGTTGTAGGTGTTGGTGGCTGAATAGTGGTTGATGTTTCAGTTGGGGTTGATGGTGTAGGGGTTGTAAAAGTAGTTGCAGGTGGCTGAGTTGTTTCAGTTGTAGTAGAAGGTATAATGGATGTCGAAGTTGAAGGTGTTGTAGTTGTAACTGTAGTTGAGGGAGTTGAAGGTGTTGTAGTTGTAACTGTAGTTGAGGGAGTTGAAGGTGTTGTAGTTGTAACTGTGGTTGAGGGAGTTGAAGGTGTTGGAAGTGTAGTAGAAGGAGCTTGTGTTGGACACCCACAGCATTTAAATTTGATCTCGTAATCAAAACACTCTTGCTGGAGCCCTTGTTGTTTGTTGTAGCATATGAGACCAACATCTTTCGTGCAAATCACATTTTGTCCCACCAGTGACATGGGAAGAGTTGGGTAAAGGGTAGCTCTACATTGGACTTCTTCAGGAGCCGAGCAAATATGATAACCAGCAGAGATTAGGTTCTTGATGGATTCATTGTCCCCCATCAGGACCTGGTGTGGGCTTGCCACGATTGATCCATTCTGACCAGCCACATGTCATATCCTGTCCCCCTGGGCAAGTTGTAGGTGTTGGTGGCTGAATAGTGGTTGATGTTTCAGTTGGGGTTGATGGTGTAGGGGTTGTAAAAGTAGTTGCAGGTGGCTGAGTTGTTTCAGTTGTAGTAGAAGGTATAATGGATGTCGAAGTTGAAGGTGTTGTAGTTGTAACTGTAGTTGAGGGAGTTGAAGGTGTTGTAGTTGTAACTGTAGTTGAGGGAGTTGAAGGTGTTGTAGTTGTAACTGTGGTTGAGGGAGTTGAAGGTGTTGGAAGTGTAGTAGAAGGAGCTTGTGTTGGACACCCACAGCATTTAAATTTGATCTCGTAATCAAAACACTCTTGCTGGAGCCCTTGTTGTTTGTTGTAGCATATGAGACCAACATCTTTCGTGCAAATCACATTTTGTCCCACCAGTGACATGGGAAGAGTTGGGTAAAGGGTAGCTCTACATTGGACTTCTTCAGGAGCCGAGCAAATATGATAACCAGCAGAGATTAGGTTCTTGATGGATTCATTGTCCCCCCCATCAGGACCTGGTGTGGGCTTGCCACGATTGATCCATTCTGACCAGCCACATGTCATATCCTGTCCCCCTGGGCAAGTTGTAGGTGTTGGTGGCTGAATAGTGGTTGATGTTTCAGTTGGGGTTGATGGTGTAGGGGTTGTAAAAGTAGTTGCAGGTGGCTGAGTTGTTTCAGTTGTAGTAGAAGGTATAATGGATGTCGAAGTTGAAGGTGTTGTAGTTGTAACTGTAGTTGAGGGAGTTGAAGGTGTTGTAGTTGTAACTGTAGTTGAGGGAGTTGAAGGTGTTGTAGTTGTAACTGTGGTTGAGGGAGTTGAAGGTGTTGGAAGTGTAGTAGAAGGAGCTTGTGTTGGACACCCACAGCATTTAAATTTGATCTCGTAATCAAAACACTCTTGCTGGAGCCCTTGTTGTTTGTTGTAGCATATGAGACCAACATCTTTCGTGCAAATCACATTTTGTCCCACCAGTGACATGGGAAGAGTTGGGTAAAGGGTAGCTCTACATTGGACTTCTTCAGGAGCCGAGCAAATATGATAACCAGCAGAGATTAGGTTCTTGATGGATTCATTGTCCCCCCCATCAGGACCTGGTGTGGGCTTGCCACGATTGATCCATTCTGACCAGCCACATGTCATATCCTGTCCCCCTGGGCAAGTTGTAGGTGTTGGTGGCTGAATAGTGGTTGATGTTTCAGTTGGGGTTGATGGTGTAGGGGTTGTAAAAGTAGTTGCAGGTGGCTGAGTTGTTTCAGTTGTAGTAGAAGGTATAATGGATGTCGAAGTTGAAGGTGTTGTAGTTGTAACTGTAGTTGAGGGAGTTGAAGGTGTTGTAGTTGTAACTGTAGTTGAGGGAGTTGAAGGTGTTGTAGTTGTAACTGTGGTTGAGGGAGTTGAAGGTGTTGGAAGTGTAGTAGAAGGAGCTTGTGTTGGACACCCACAGCATTTAAATTTGATCTCGTAATCAAAACACTCTTGCTGGAGCCCTTGTTGTTTGTTGTAGCATATGAGACCAACATCTTTCGTGCAAATCACATTTTGTCCCACCAGTGACATGGGAAGAGTTGGGTAAAGGGTAGCTCTACATTGGACTTCTTCAGGAGCCGAGCAAATATGATAACCAGCAGAGATTAGGTTCTTGATGGATTCATTGTCCCCCCCATCAGGACCTGGTGTGGGCTTGCCACGATTGATCCATTCTGACCAGCCACATGTCATATCCTGTCCCCCTGGGCAAGTTGTAGGTGTTGGTGGCTGAATAGTGGTTGATGTTTCAGTTGGGGTTGATGGTGTAGGGGTTGTAAAAGTAGTTGCAGGTGGCTGAGTTGTTTCAGTTGTAGTAGAAGGTATAATGGATGTCGAAGTTGAAGGTGTTGTAGTTGTAACTGTAGTTGAGGGAGTTGAAGGTGTTGTAGTTGTAACTGTAGTTGAGGGAGTTGAAGGTGTTGTAGTTGTAACTGTGGTTGAGGGAGTTGAAGGTGTTGGAAGTGTAGTAGAAGGAGCTTGTGTTGGACACCCACAGCATTTAAATTTGATCTCGTAATCAAAACACTCTTGCTGGAGCCCTTGTTGTTTGTTGTAGCATATGAGACCAACATCTTTGTGCAAATCACATTTTGTCCCACCAGTGACATGGGAAGAGTTGGGTAAAGGGTAGCTCTACATTGGACTTCTTCAGGAGCCGAGCAAATATGATAACCAGCAGAGATTAGGTTCTTGATGGATTCATTGTCTCCCCATCAGGACCTGGTGTGGGCTTGCCACGATTGATCCATTCTGACCAGCCACATGTCATATCCTGTCCCCTGGGCAAGTTGTAGGTGTTGGTGGCTGAATAGTGGTTGATGTTTCAGTTGGGGTTGATGGTGTAGGGGTTGTAAAAGTAGTTGCAGGTGGCTGAGTTGTTTCAGTTGTAGTAGAAGGTATAATGGATGTCGAAGTTGAAGGTGTTGTAGTTGTAACTGTAGTTGAGGGAGTTGAAGGTGTTGTAGTTGTAACTGTAGTTGAGGGAGTTGAAGGTGTTGTAGTTGTAACTGTGGTTGAGGGAGTTGAAGGTGTTGGAAGTGTAGTAGAAGGAGCTTGTGTTGGACACCCACAGCATTTAAATTTGATCTCGTAATCAAAACACTCTTGCTGGAGCCCTTGTTGTTTGTTGTAGCATATGAGACCAACATCTTTTGTGCAAATCACATTTTGTCCCACCAGTGACATGGGAAGAGTTGGGTAAAGGGTAGCTCTACATTGGACTTCTTCAGGAGCCGAGCAAATATGATAACCAGCAGAGATTAGGTTCTTGATGGATTCATTGTCTCCCCCATCAGGACCTGGTGTGGGCTTGCCACGATTGATCCATTCTGACCAGCCACATGTCATATCCTGTCCCCCTGGGCAAGTTGTAGGTGTTGGGGGCTGAATAGTGGTTGATGTTTCAGTTGGGGTTGATGGTGTAGGGGTTGTAAAAGTAGTTGCAGGTGGCTGAGTTGTTTCAGTTGTAGTAGAAGGTATAATGGATGTCGAAGTTGAAGGTGTTGTAGTTGTAACTGTAGTTGAGGGAGTTGAAGGTGTTGTAGTTGTAACTGTAGTTGAGGGAGTTGAAGGTGTTGTAGTTGTAACTGTGGTTGAGGGAGTTGAAGGTGTTGGAAGTGTAGTAGAAGGAGCTTGTGTTGGACACCCACAGCATTTAAATTTGATCTCGTAATCAAAACACTCTTGCTGGAGCCCTTGTTGTTTGTTGTAGCATATGAGACCAACATCTTTTGTGCAAATCACATTTTGTCCCACCAGTGACATGGGAAGAGTTGGGTAAAGGGTAGCTCTACATTGGACTTCTTCAGGAGCCGAGCAAATATGATAACCAGCAGAGATTAGGTTCTTGATGGATTCATTGTCCCCCCCATCAGGACCTGGTGTGGGCTTGCCACGATTGATCCATTCTGACCAGCCACATGTCATATCCTGTCCCCCTGGGCAAGTTGTAGGTGTTGGTGGCTGAATAGTGGTTGATGTTTCAGTTGGGGTTGATGGTGTAGGGGTTGTAAAAGTAGTTGCAGGTGGCTGAGTTGTTTCAGTTGTAGTAGAAGGTATAATGGATGTCGAAGTTGAAGGTGTTGTAGTTGTAACTGTAGTTGAGGGAGTTGAAGGTGTTGTAGTTGTAACTGTAGTTGAGGGAGTTGAAGGTGTTGTAGTTGCAACTGTGGTTGAGGGAGTTGAAGGTGTTGGAAGTGTAGTAGAAGGAGCTTGTGTTGGACACCCACAGCATTTAAATTTGATCTCGTAATCAAAACACTCTTGCTGGAGCCCTTGTTGTTTGTTGTAGCATATGAGACCAACATCTTTCGTGCAAATCACATTTTGTCCCACCAGTGACATGGGAAGAGTTGGGTAAAGGGTAGCTCTACATTGGACTTCTTCAGGAGCCGAGCAAATATGATAACCAGCAGAGATTAGGTTCTTGATGGATTCATTGTCTCCCCCATCAGGACCTGGTGTGGGCTTGCCACGATTGATCCATTCTGACCAGCCACATGTCATATCCTGTCCCCCTGGGCAAGTTGTAGGTGTTGGTGGCTGAATAGTGGTTGATGTTTCAGTTGGGGTTGATGGTGTAGGGGTTGTAAAAGTAGTTGCAGGTGGCTGAGTTGTTTCAGTTGTAGTAGAAGGTATAATGGATGTCGAAGTTGAAGGTGTTGTAGTTGTAACTGTAGTTGAGGGAGTTGAAGGTGTTGTAGTTGTAACTGTAGTTGAGGGAGTTGAAGGTGTTGTAGTTGTAACTGTAGTTGAGGGAGTTGAAGGTGTTGTAGTTGTAACTGTAGTTGAGGGAGTTGAAGGTGTTGTAGTTGTAACTGTAGTTGAGGGAGTTGAAGGTATTCTAGCTGGAACTGTGGTATAAGGTGTATTGGTTGTACTAGTAATTGTAGGTGGCTGAGTTGTTGTTTCAGTTGTGGTAGAGGGTCTGGCGGTCGTAGAAGAAGGTGGTTTAGTTGGTGTGGCTGTGATAGAAGTAGTAGGTTTTGGTGATGTGCTGCACATCCCTGTCTCGCAACACTTTACCTTTATTTCATAATCTAAACATATGGGAGGATCCTGTAACCTGTTCTCACACAGAAGACCTTGGTTATTACATGTCACTTTTTGTGCCAGTTGATTTAGGGGAGTCAGTGGATAGTGCTTTGCCCGACATTCCACCGCCACTGGATTCTCACAGATGTGAAATCCTTTCTGGATGATGTGTTTGATGGTTTCATTGTCGCCACCTCCATTACCGTATTCAGGATAGTCTGAATTTATCCAGTGTGACCAGTTGCATAATGTTTCCTGACAAGGTGTTTTGGTAACATCTTTAGTCGTTGTAGGTATTGAAGATGTTGTAGGAGTATGCTCTGTTGGGCATGCACTATAGTCACAACACTGAACTCTGACTTGGTAGTTAAAGCACAAGGCCAGTGGTCCTGACTGGTCTTCATTTCTGCAAGTCAGCCCCTTAGCCAGATTACATTCCACCACTTGTCCCACATTTTCAATGGTGACATTTGGGAATTTCTCAGCTCTGCATTGGATCTGGCTTGGTTTGGCACAAATATTGTGCCCTGCCTCTCTAATCTTTTCATATGTTTCCATGTCTCCTCCTTGTGTTCCCAGTGTCGGGAAGCTGGTATCAAACCATGGCGACCAATTACAAGGATTACATGGGACTGGCACTGTGTGTGGCTCTGTGGACACACATAATACAGGTACTGGTTATGTGGTGAATCTTACATAATACAGCTTACTATGTCTACTTACCAAAATGAATACCTTGTACATACCTGGTGTGGTTGATGAAAAAACAAAAGTGGCTGTAGACTGGCTGGCTGTAGTAGTGGGTACATGTGTTGTCGTTATGGATACTGGGCATAGATATGACTTGTGGTCAATGGTACCATTATTTCCACACACTGCTGTGATGCAGTTACCATATCCATCGGTTGTGTTATAAATTAGATTGCCAGGGGGATATTTGTTTCCATTATATGTGCAAGTACAGGCTGTAAAAGAGGATATGTATTGTCAAAATATTAACCTAACATAAATATATATTTTTACAACCAACAATCTCTCCAAAATTTTGCATACCTTGGGCATCATACTGGCAATGGATAGTCATTGAACTGCATGTACTTCAAAAAGAAAACATGAAATATATCTCAGTTTTGATTTGTTTTATTTTAACTTACCACAAATAACCTTTATTGGGACATGTAATGTAGACCTACCATGTATGACAGTTTTCGGTTGTTGGCACTTTGTCATTATTATTGTAGTGTTTCCCCTCTTTATCGTAGCAGCCACATTGTTCTTTTAACACACATGTCATTGTATCCTCATCAAAGTATGGCTGAGCAGGAGGACATTTTGGATAGCAACCTGATTAAAAAGCAAACGGCTGTTTATACATTGCAAGAAGGCAGTTATTTATTACTTGTTGACATTATTGGCAATGATTCCACCAGTTTTTTGTGATCACCATGCATTTGTATTGATATTATTTATCAATTTAAAAGACATAACTTTTAACATAGCTAATGTAAAAAAGACAATTAATGTTAAATTACGTAAACATATCATGTTTTACCTTCGAGAGGAGGCATCTGTGGCGAACAGCTGCCGGAGGGGTTCCTGCAGGTTTTCATACACGGAGATCCACATGGCATGTAATGCCATTCACATTCACCAGGGGCGTTGTAGTAATCACAGAAGATAGCTAGGAAAAAACATAAACTTAGTATAGACACATTACAGACTGGATTATTCACATTATGGACATGGGGTTGTTGTTTTTTAACCTTTAGACTAGGAGTACATGGCATATTGACCTGAAACAAGAGCATAGTAATACTCCATACTTTTCTATTTCAATTTTATCTTTCTTGGAAAATGGTTAAAGTAAAGTGGCCTGTGGTGTCTGATGGGACTCCTTTAAGCTTTAGGTATCCACTGCCCTAGTTTTAAAAGAAAATTATTATCTTGATAATCCCTATTTGAAAAAGCGTTTTTTTTTCAGACTGGCCCTTGGAGGGCATGGACTTGCTTGACAAAGCAGCTGAATGCCATTACCCTATTACCAAGAGCAGTGCATGGCAGCCACTTTAAGGGCTTTCGTGGGTGACTGCACAGTGACCAAAACATCATTGAACCACCCAATCACAGTCTGGATGGGGTGGGACTTTAAAAAAGGTTGATGTGATGTAGCAAACTTTAGAAATATTGAACTTATTGTTAGACACTAATGGTGATGATTATTGATAAGTGAGTACTTAGCATTAAAAAAATAAGAGACTAATAACCAATGTGGAGCATGTTTCTTGCACAAGGATTTCATGAAGCTTACCAAAACTATGGTCAGTTCTTTAATTATTTAACTGCTGTATTGTGTAATTAATATTATACCAGTGCTAAATAGTACACTATTTTATTAAATGTTATGAACATACTAAAGCTTGTATGACATATTAATAGTATACTAACATTGTACAATTATATTCACTATTATATCATGCTTTTGTATTTAGATTTATATTACAGTACTGTACTAGTACTGATTAGCTAAAATAATTGATAGTTTTGTTTGCTTCTTGATGCCACCCTGTTAAACTTGTCTTTCTTCTCATTTTGGTTACTCACGACAAATCTTTGGGGTTCTCCATCGTATACAGGCGCCAGCTTGATTACAGGATTCAGCGTAAGCGGCCACAGCAGTGCAGAAACACTCGCAGTCTCCACCCGTGTCACAAGCACACGAGTCAGATACACAAGCTTCATGGTATGGAGCAGGATCCACCTAAGACAAGTGTAGGATGATACACTAATGAGTTGTAAAATACGAAATAGCAGGAAAGGCTCTGATGATATAGAGAAATCTGTCAGACATTAAACCACGCAACAGAATATGAAATACTTCCTCACCACATTAGACTGCATGAATGTTAATGCAAATAATTGTCAAATTATATACAGTAATATACAACTTAATACTCTAATAAAGAAGTCATGATAAATGATTTTGAATGCAGTGCATTTTCCTGTGATGGAATATTTCTACAATGTGGCATTACTCTTTTAACTTAAAGAGTCTTTTTCAAGCTGGACCCTATTATTAGTTTAACATGGTTTCCACTTCAACAACAACCTACAATGGAGTGGCAGGGAGAGAAGACGTCACTCTGGATAATGCTGCACTGTTTCTGGGCCCACGCCTGTCTGTATGGGTTGGCTGTGCAGGAGCTGGTGAGGCTGTGAGCGTCGGGGCAGCTGGGTGAATCCTTCCAGCTGTTCCCAAACACCAGTGGGTTTACCACCAAGGCATGGGACCTTGTGGTGAAGTCATTATTTGCATTGTCATCATAGTTGCCACACAGCCCACACACATGACCCTGAAAAAGTAGAGGTCCTTTCATTACGTCGCTCAAATTCAATATCAAAACAAAGTTGTGGCCACCTTTCACATATTGCAGTGTTACCTTATATTTTGGGCTGAGCTTGATGAACAAGGTGGTCTTCCTGTCCCACATGAAAATGAGTCCATTGTTGGCTTCAATTACCAGGTAAATGCCCATAGTGCTGTAACTGAATGGAGCTGTTTCTTCATTTCCACTCGAAAGCAGCTGGTAGCTTCCCTCTGCTAGAGTCAATTCTGCACTCTAAAAAAGAAAAATTTACAAAAATGTATTGTTGGTTAATTTTTTTTATACATGCACTGTTAATTTCATACATCTCAGAAAACTAAAGTTGTTTTTTTGGAAACATGTTATATTGACTGTTTACCCCCAGGAAGATCTTGATGCTCTTGGAGCAGGTGGTTCCTGTAGTTCCACAGGGAACATTCTCAGTGACCACTCTGAACGTCCCATTACTCTGAGCACTGCCACAGTAGTCCTGACACACACACACACACACACACACACACACACACACACACACACACACACACACACACACACACAGAGTTTTCATTTCAAATGCTTATTGTCTGTCTCTGATTGCATGCACCATCCAAGAGTATGGTATCCCATTGATTTTGTGCAGCAAACCAGACCTTTTGCATACATGGTGAGAGTTAATGATTTTGGTTTTATTATTTGTTATTTAGTATTACGTGTGCATTTATACCTGAGCGAGAATGTATTCACAGTTGCCATCAAAGGTGAAGCGCTTCTGATCAAAAGTCATGTAATGTCCATCGCCATATACAGAGCAGGTTGCATCACACTGGTTTGTAGTGCAGTGCCACTTCCTGTCTTTACAAGTGCTGTAAACAGATACTGATTAGACAACACATTCTCATTCCCATCTCGTAAAATACGGATGCTTGGTCAGGTGCCTTTGTCGTTGCTAAAAGTCTCCTTTAGCGTCATAAAGCACGTGTTACAGTTTACCGTTCCAGCATTTCACTCCACTTGGGTGTACAGTAACTTACCAGGTGTTGCAGTCCACCTTGGTGGTCTCTCCAGGCTGGTAGGAGACACCGTTGTGGACACAAGGACAGGCTTCTGGCTTAATGCAGCCTCCTTTACCATCAGACACCATCCCAGATGGACACATACAGCCGGAGACACACCCTGTGGCCATCTGCAGAAGAGATCAAATGGACAGTCCACAGTTATGGGTTTCATTTCTGCACCAGCAGAGTAAATAATTACCTACCTAAGAGCTCAGTTTATTCAAATATTTGACCTAGACATAATCTTGAATTCTGTATTTGTAGGTAAATGTTCCTTTATCTTGGGCAAAAGGTGACTCACACAGGCCATGTCTAATGTGTTGCAGCTCTTCTCACACTCAGTTCCTCTTGCAACTGGGTCATTAGCAGAGCAGTTGAAGACCACCATGGGAGGAGCACAGGCTGCTGAGAAAAGACATATCTGAAATTACTTTCATGCTTTTCTAAAAGGCATCTTGTTTACACACGTACACAGCCTGACAATCACGATGATGCATGAGAGTGAGCAGCTCTTTTGGTTTTGTTCTGTCAATTTCACTCTTCATTTTTTTATTCCCGGGCTTTCCAGAGGAATAGTAAAAGCCTTCAAAGGAGCACATTTGCCGTAAAGTGAAGTAAACATACCTCCTGGCAGGAAAAAACACCACAGCTTTTGGCGGCTAAAGGCAGAAGCATGCAAAAAAACTGATTGTAGAACTAAAGCATAAGCCTACAGTGCTGCTCATTAGTATAGGAAAAAATATTTAAAAAGTATAAAAAAAAATCTTTTAGAAATTGATCTTATTGCTTTTAAAAAAATGAGGAAAATCCAATCTTTAAGGTCAATAATTTTCTTTGTGAATGAATAATGTATCAGAAATAAATAAATATACCGGTACCTTAAAATATAGGGGGTATAAGTATACACCACCCTATGTTAAATTCCCATAGAACCAGGCAGATTTTTATTTTTAATTTCTATGCATCCTGATAAAGTTCCCTTGACCTTTGGAATTATACTAACTCCCCATCATCACAAACCCATAACCATATCTCACGATTGGCCTGGGGTACTTTCTATATAATCATCTCTCAATGCAAATCAAACCAGCTATTAATCTAACTGAAATAACACCATGCCAATCTCTAGGTATGGTGGAGGGTATGTGATGATGTGGGGGGGGTATTATAATTCCAAAGGCCAAAGGAACTTTATCAGGATACATAGTCCATGAAATGTGCCTGCCTCTATGGGAATTTAACATAGGGGTGTATATACTCATGTCCCCTTTATTTTAAGGAAGAACATTTATTTATTTATTTACAATATATTATTCATTCACAAAGAAAATTGGTGTCCTTAAAGGTTGGATGTTTCCTCATTTTTTAATTAAGGCATTAAAATAATTAATAATTAAAAATTTTTTATTTGTCTTTTAGTCAACTTAAGCATGAGGTTCCTATACTTGTGAGCAGTACTGTATATAAAAGAGACTTCAGATACAGTACTAGGAGACCACTAAGGTCTATATAAAAGAGACCTCAGATTAGGGGACCACTAAGGTCTATATAAAAGAGACTTCAGATACAGTATTAGGGGACCACTAAAGCCTATATAAAAGAGACTTCAGATACAGTATTAGTGGTCCCTAAGGTCTATATAAAAAAGACCTTAGATTAGGGGACCACTAAGGCCTATATAAAAGAGACTTCAGATACAGTATTAGGGGACCACTAAGGTCTATATAAAACATCCAAAAAGCAGCATTTCATAGGACCATTAAGGCCTGCTCTGGTCCACAACCTTCATAAACACACATACAGCAGGTGAATACCAACTGTATTGCCGTTTGATTTTATAGAGTAAAATCATGAAGAGTTGTACCACTTACTTTTACGCTATTATATATCACATTATTCTGGATTATAAAACTTACTTGGTGGTATAATAACCTCTCCAATGCAGCTGAGTTTGCCCTCCTTACAGGTGCTAGTGGAGAAATATAAATAAATTGTTAATATACATACATATAAAACCTTTAAAGAAACTTTCAGTATATCACAAATAGGTCAAATTACAAATATTCACTTGTTTTTCTAAAGGCTTGTTTACATGCACAGCAGGATCCTAGTTTAGTGGATAAACGGGTTACGCCAGTTCTCCCCATACACATGAGTATAATGGTAGTAAATCTTCCGTTTGTCAAAATCACAACAACAAATCACAAGAAAAAATGTGTCTCGGTGCGGCTGTGACTTAGGTGGTAGAGTGGTCGTCTACCAATCGTAAGATCAGAGTGCCCCTGGGCAAGACATCACCTCTATGCTGCACCATCAGTGTGTGAATGGAAGTCGCTTTGGATAAAAGCACCAGCTAAATGAAATGTAAAAATGTAATCCCTTATAAGAAACCAGGGTATTGCCTTAACCCAAAAAAGAAATGTCTATAATTATGATCGGTTTAGAAACACACAAAATGCCTTTTAATGTATGTGTCAAAATCTTAATTTTCTCTATATTAATCCAGGTCTACTGTCACGGGTCGGCCCAGAATCCCCTCTTCTTAGCCTGTGACCTGTTATGCCTCTACTGTTCCTGTCCTCCCATCCGGGTTTTCCCTCTATTCTCCTGGTTGACTACTAGGGAGTTGCCAATCATCAATGCTTGCACTTCCACACCTGTTGCCACCTTCTCGTCAACCAGAGTTTTTTAAGCAGTGCCAGGAGGAGCACATCTTTCAGTGTGAAATCTAGTGTTTGAGCTTGTTCTATTGAATGACCTAAGCCTGTGCTTTTTTGTTGGATTTGGATATTGGACTTACCTTCTTAGAAACCTTTGTTTGGGCCTTGCCTTTCTTTTTTCCCTGCCTACCCTATCCTGTGTACCGAACTCTGCCTGCCTGTTACCTCTGCCGTGTTTTTTTACTTTTTTGAGTTGACGTTGCCTAGCAAGTTGCTCTGCCTGACTGCCTATTCCTGTGTTTTCTTAATGAAATAATAATCCACTCACTGCCTCCTGAGTCTGTTTTTGGTTCCACAATCTTGTACCTGGTCTCACACGACCTGACACCTACTTCATTACAGCATTATGGATTGGGGCTTTAAAAATAAGGTATGGGGTGTAACATTTAAACCTACCGAATTCCATGTACATCACTGCAATAACACAAAAAGTCCTACCACATGACCCCATCCTTGTTGATGACCTGTCCAGGAGGCACCACAGAGCCTTTGTGATAACAAGGACAAGCCTGAGATGGGACACATTTCCCAGTGTCATCCAGATAGGTTCCCTCTGTACAGATGCAGCCATCGATTGGCGGGAAAGAGACGTGACAGCTGGGGTCTGTGGTGCTGATGCAGCGGCAGGTGCGAATGCTGGAAGTGATGGTGTAGGAGTAGACCATGCTGCTGGGGCACGAGCTAGCATATTTCCCTGAGGAAAAGCACAGAATCAGTTAAGAACTGTCAGATTGTTGCACAATCCTGCCACATGAAGCTGTTTAAAGGACCATACCAAAAGTCAAAAGTCTGCTTTATTGTCAATTTCTTCACATGTCAAGACATACAAAGAGATCGAAATTACGTTTCCCTCTATCCCACGGTGAATATTTGGTCCACAGACAAACATAACATTTAAGTAAACAAACCAGTGTTATTGTGCTACAATTTTACAGCAAGATGTTGTTTAATAGTCTTGCTGTAGTGTTAAAGGTTGTTGAATTCATTTTTCTTACTCTCCAGGCAGCTACTGGTTTTAGATAGTGTTAGAACTCTATTTCTTTTTGGTTGGCTGCCTTCTTGTACCCTATATGCTAGTGTCTGTGGAATGCCGTTTTATTCAATATTAAACAATTAAATGCATAAAAAAAAAGAATAAATACATGAATCAATAAACAAATATGCCTTTGAAATACATCATGATATAAATAAATGAGGCAATAAATACATACAAATGCATCAATTAGTTAAACATGTTAAAAGGTTTTACTTTTAATTTTTTCATGGTAATTTTATTTCAGATGTCCACGTTTCTTTATTTCAAGAGGCCTTTATTACATAAATACACATTTATTTATTCTTGTGGACTTTTATTTCCTAATGCCACATTTATTTATTTCCCTCTCTATGTATTTCCAATTCTTATATGCAAACCAAGGGGTGGGGCTATCTCTCACATTCAGAACACAGCAGTGGGCAAAAAAAGGCTGGTGAAGTGAGAGTGCACCATGACCGGAAGGTCGTGGGCCTCTACCCAGCCCGCAGACACCTATTCTGGGGTAACTGAACCACCAACTAGCGCTGACCTGACGGGGCAATATGACCGGCAGTTTGTCGTGCTCTGTACCCGGCACACAGTCACTTATTTTGGGGTAACTGAGGTCATTTCTTGTGTTCAGTTTAATGTGAATTAGAGCAGTTGTTTGCCTTCTAGCTCACTTAACAACGCCTCAGCTAATGTGTCAACGGTGCCATGCCATTTCTCAGATGCTCCATTGTTCCGACCTCGCAATAAACCGAAAAATTCCCTTTGGTCCTACAGCCCACTATAAGGTTGCCCCTGCCCGCGGACGCTGTTATGGGAGGTGATCCACAAAAGCCTATATGGTCGGAACAATGGGATGTTGGAGCAGAGGGTTTATTTTTTCAAAACAAAGAAACGTCGGACTAGTGGGCAGTAGGACCAAAGGGAATTTTTCGGATTATTGAGAGGTCGGAAAAAACGGAGCGTGTGAGAAATGGGCAGTGGATACAGACGGACTGGCAACTCGTGATGCTGTGTCAGGTGATCTAATTTCCCCAGAATAGGTGACTGTGTGCCGGGTACAGAGCCCCAAAAACTGCCGGTCGTGTTGCTCCATCAGGTCAGCGCTAGTTGGTGGTTAATTTATCCCAGAATAGGTGACTGTGTGCTAGGTAGAGCCCACGGCTGTGTTCTCAATGTGAGAGATAGCCACGCCCCCTGACTTGCATATAATAATTGGAAATATATAGAGAGGGAAATCAATAAATGTGGATTCATGAACTTTATTTATTTATGTACCATGAAATAATTAAAAGTAAAATTTAACTTTTAATATATTTTGTTAAACTAATTCATTCATTTTTATTTCACACCTTTTTTTTAATTATTTATGTATTTATTTCCTCATTTATTTATTTCATGATGTATTTCATAAGCATATTTATTAATTTATGTGTTTATTCATTTATTTAATATTAAATAAAAAGAGCAATGAAAACATTGTTGGAAAAGAAGTGTCAGCTAAAAGAGATTTGGTGAAAGACTTTCTACTGCTGGGCTTGTCTCAACTCACACTTTATTGTCTTACTATCTTCATGGTGTGTAGTGTCCTCTGTAGACAAATGGACAATGGTCCCAACTACATGTCACACACAGTGGGAGTTCAGATGGTACAAGTGTAGCTTAAAATTGTATACAATTTGAAATTCCACAACTTTAAGTTACTTTAGTAGAAACATTAGTATTTTTGCTAATTGAAGCATGACTGAAACAGTCCACTGGGGAGCGGTATGTTGCCGTGGGACCATGATAAGGGATCAATAACATGGTTCCATGGCAACATACTGCTCTCCAGTGGGCTCTCAGATTAAAAGCATTCTTGCAGTGTTGCAATCTCTCTGCCTATCCTAGGATTGTCTTTTATCTGTGGAGCTTTTTAACCCTGTCTATTCTCTGTCTCCCCATCTGTACTAATAATGGTGGCCTCAATAGCACAGTGGTGAGATGAACTCTTCCTTAATGCTCTGGTTAATGGTTCAACTGCTGTTTTGGTAGAGATATTTTCATCATAGTGCTTCAACATTGTAAACTGGTTGTTCTGCTAATGCTGGAATGGAACACTGCAGATATTGTAGTCTGAAGGCAGTTTTATGGTTGCGCGTAAAGGAGCGACGGAGTGGAGTTGACCTAAAACCATAACTCATGACCCTTTCGGAGTTCTGCGTCAGGGTTGAACATGTTTCTTTGCATTGGCAGAATACTAGGAGGGAGGGCGGTGTGGTTTCCGGAGGGTCTATTGCAAAACATTTTATGTACTTACTGCATTGGTGTGTGCCTTGTGTGTGTGTGTGTGTGTGTGTGTGTGTGTGTGTGTGTGTGTGTGGGGGTGATAGAGCGGGGGAGATCATGAAAGTGGACTTCTCCATGTGTACGTCCCAAAGCGTATAAAGAAGGGTTTCTGATGTTCTGAGAGACACTTTGACTACACACTCTTGTGTCTGTACCCATGGTTATCTCCTCCTAAGAGTTTTTATATCTTAAATAAAGCTGCCTCAATCTACAGAAGTTTCCTGGGGTCTTCAGATTGCAGTTTTTGCAAGTTCCCGCAATTTAATTGCATAAAATTGCATAAATATCCCGCATATTCCATCAAATTTTTTAAGAAAATGGATAATCAAGGATTTTTGTCCGCAACAATTACAAAAAATAATTTTCAAACGCATTTTTCAGGTAGGACTGTATAAAAACCAATGTATCATGGTCTCACATTGCTTCCTTACGAATAGAATACCAACAGTGTGATTTGAAGAACTCATTACTCACCACAGATGGTCGCCCTCCAGCCGGTGAGCTGGATTCCTGCAGCGGCACAGGCGTGGACATAGGAGGAGACCGCAGAACACATACAGTCCTCACTTTTCTCACAGTTACAGCTGTCATACATGCAGTTCTGTGAGGAGACAAAATAAAAATAAAAAAGCGATGCAGTGTGAGGTACTGTCACAGGTCTGAATATGGTCCAGGTACAATCCACGAGCCACGTCAAATCTGTAGCTATGAGTCTTACCTCTTTGTACGAGTCAGGGCTGATCTCTGAGTGACAGGAGGCAAACACTCCCTGAGGGTCACTCAGCATGGAGCACCAGTGCTGGGCGTACTTCTCTGTTATTGACAAACCGGAAACAACATTAATCATTTTGAAAAACCTACAGTGATTGCAGACAATCAAAGTGAAACCTACCATTATCCAGACTAAGACTGCAGGGGTTCTCAAAGTTGCTCTTAACATCAGGGCAAGCAGCATGTGTCTTCCAGCTGTTGACAAAACCAGGTGCTGTGGCATCGGGAACGCCACTGAGCTTTAGAAAGTCATCAGCTTGGTTACCGTTGAAGTTCCCACACAGTCCTGCAGGCAGACAAGCATAATAATGCCAACACATAAGCGGCATATTGGATTTATTCTGTGGGTACTCTTTCCACCATGGCTTCATCATCTCTTTGTCTTTCTATAACTCTTCTTCTTTCATACCAAAACCGACTGATAAGCAGACCCAAATGGAATCTCCTAATATTTCAGCGGTGATCCAGAATGAAAAACTACGGAATTAGATAGTGTTTCTGCTTGGGTTGGACATTTATTAACATTCTGAGCTTCAATTTTTGGATTTTGTGTGGCCTGCTGACAATTGAATATGAATCACTATTGCCATATTCCAAAACATTAGTATTCCAAACAGGGAAAGTGATCCACTATTGCCTTAAAAGTAATCTGCCAATCATGAAGTCAATCAATTACATATTTAAGATGAATAAAAATGATCAAAACATTCTAAAGCATCTCTGAAGAAGAAACTTCTCTATGAAAATAAGTATACATGGAATATTACACCCTATTATACCCTCCTTTTGGTCTAGGGTAGCTTGACATTACTGCTTCAAAGATACTGTATCAAGGCAACCAGTACTACATTCACAATCCTTTCTAGCTTTCTCACACTTACATTTGATGCATATTTACATGTGTTTTTGTTGTAATGCTGACTTTCTTTTACAATTTAACAATCATACATGATATGCCCATGCTTAACATATTTTGCAACAACCAATTAGGATCAATAACGCCAACACTGTTTGAGTTCTGTGGGATGCTTTCTTAAGTCTTTCATGTCTGAGTGCACATACAGATCTTTTTTATAGACATACCACAGGTCTTGGCCTGGTAGCCACTGGTCACTTTGACATAGAGCTGCATCACTGGCTGGAGCTGCACCTCCAACAGAACACCAACAGACGTTTGCACCAGAATGTAGTAAGAGGACCCTCTGAAGGCGGAGATCCCAGCTGGGGTTAAGAGAAAAGTTGAGGATGGGAGTTTGATAAAAGAGTGGAAGGGTGGAGACAATGAAATACTATTCGTCAGACAGGAAAATAGTTAATTTCAGCTAAGCATATTAAAAGTGAAATGTCTAATTTTCTGCAAACTGTGTTCTTATCCAGGCAAGAGGCAAATCAAATAATGCTAGATATGCAGTTAAGATGGTCAAGTTTTTGGGGAGGATTATGTGGAAACAGCCACTGGATGTTTGTTAGAATCAGCTTCTGTAGAACTTGGCTAATGACTCTAATGAAATGTGATATTACTCATGCTGTTTATATCAGTGCCTGGAATAACTAACATAGTGCCAATCTCTCTCTGTCAAAATGCATACCACACGTTTAAGGCATGTAAAGCTGTTCATGGACGGTAATTCCATTAAAGAATCATTCATTAAAATATCAAAGCATTTATTCTGATATAATGCTCATTTAGACCTTTTACTAATGTTAATAGCCTAATTTAGACTAAATAGACTATGGGTCCTTCACTATAAGGCTCAAATACATTTTGCGGCCCATTATGTCCAAAAATGACACCTTTGATTGTAAAGCAGTGGCTGCAACCACAATGGGATAAAGATTTTATATAGAATTGATATTAATTAATAAAGTAATTTTATATATTATTTACAGTATTTCACTTTACAGAATTCAGAAACTATGGAATATAGAAACCAGCTCTAATTGTTTATTATAAAAATGTACATGAGGAGGGATTTTAGGTATTATTCAGTAGTACGAGAAGAAAAGAAGGAAGAGATCAGATATCAATGAAACCTTTAGGAACTGAGAAGTGAAGTGTTTATTCACTCCTCATTCACTAACTCAGGGTAATTGTTTGTGGTATATATTACATAGAAACATATTCTGTTGCTTATAATGTCTTTTTCTTCATACAGACAGACAGAGAGAAGGTCTAGGTGAATAGTGTTCAGTGGAGTGTCTCTCACCAGCAGAGAAAGGTAACTGAGCGTATATGCCATTCACAAAAACCTTGCCATTGGACTGGATTTTGATCACCTTTATATGAAAGGAAACAAGACGTTATTATTCAAAACTTCACAATATGAGTGTATTCAATGTTAAAAAATAAATAAATCAACAAATCCTGATTGCCCTGCTTAAAAATAAAATAATCCATAAACTTGGATGAAAAAAAGGAACTGATATTCACTGTGAGGGATGTAATCTAGTTCCAAATTGCAAGATTGTTTTTATTATTGCATCCTGAAATAAAATGTAAAACAAAATTTAAATTCTGGCAGTAATGTAAGAAACCATATTCAACCATTTTTGAAAAATGATGATTCAAAATGATTTCAAGACAAGAAAACAAATCTATCCTGTTTCCTCATATCATTCCTAAGAAAGTAAAGGATTTTTTAATATATAAAACATGTCATACAGTGACTTGCATAAGTTTATACACCCATGCTAAAGTTGAATAAAAAGAGGAATAAAAAAATCATCTTTAGGAAGTTGATCTTAATGCATTAATTCAAAACATTTAGGAAAATCTAACCTTTGAGGACACCAATTTTCTTTGTGAATGAATAATGTATTGTAAATAAATAAATGTTCTTAAATACAGGCAGTATACACCCCTATGTTAAATTCCCATAGAGGCAGGCAGGTTTTTATTATTAATGAATTAATGTTATTTCATGGATCAGGATTCTATTCACCCTGACAAAGTTTCCTTGGCTTTTGGAATTAAAATACCCCCACATCATCACATACCCTTCACCATACCTAGAGATTGGCATGGTTTTATTTCAGTTAGCCTAATAGCTGGTTTAATTTGCATTGAGAGATCTTATGGAAAGTTCCCATGCCAATCTCTATGAATGGTTAAGGGTATGTGATGATGTGCGGGGCTATTTTTATTCCAAAGGCAAGGGAACTTTATCAGGATGCATAGTATCCTGGATCCATGAAATAACTGGCCTTATATGCCTTTTTGGTTAAGGATCATCCACAAAACATATCTGCTAACTTTGAGAATTATCTTCTGAAAATAATGAATTGTACTGAATTTTCCAATTAACAAGGTCAAAAACAATGTGTGTGTGTGTGTGTGTGTGTGTGTGTGTGTGTGTGTGTGTGTGTGTGTGTGGTCCTCACATTAAGCCCTCCAGACAAACCCAAGGTAACAGACTTGAGGCAGGTCTCACTCTCAGTCAGTCCACACTGCTCCAGTTCTCCTTGTACCTCAAACTGGGATCCATTGCAGTCCTAAAGATAAAAGCAAACAAAACTGTTTAACTCCTGCTGAACTGAAACACCTGCAGTGTAAAGGGTGAAGAATACCAGTAGATGTATCAGTGGATGGATCAATGCCATTTTTATTTTTAAATCTAGGTGACATATCCAGAGCCCCATACACTTAGATACCAGCGGAGCTAACTGCTATATTAAACTGTCGTCAACTATTCAGATGGCCTCTGGCCCGCCTACATCAAATACACTGATGTGATTGGTGCAGCTCTTTGTTGTCTGTGTTGTTCTTGACTTAATGGACCTGACAGAACTGATTTATTATATGGGATGGTACAGAGATGACATTCATACCTCTACTCTTTTTTTCCAACACTAATCACAACATTAGTATTAGCTTTGACTGGTTCGATGGTTAGTCTAGGCGTGTGCTAGTGTGTGTATTACCATAATAGAGGTGTGTGTGTGTGTGTGTGTGTGTGTGTGTGTGTGATATAACAGCACAGATAATGATGTGTATTACCTTAGCCAGCACATAGGAGCAGTCCCCGTGGAAGGTATAGACTTTTTCATCGAAGGTGTTGATGTGGGCTCCTCCCTCCACAGAACAGGTTCCTGGACAGTTTTCCTCCGTACACGTCCACTGGCCACTCGCACACACACTGTCGGCACACACACAAACGAGTCTTGAAGCAACATTATGTAACTATTTAACCTTGAATAACAGTTTTGAAATCATGTTGATGCTACACTGACTTGTAACAAGGAGAACAGTGCCTCCGTCATTCCCCCACTGCGCCCCTGAATCGTCCCATAATAATTTGGATTGCAAATCAAGGATCCCCAAAAATGGTGAGTAAATGTGGTCTTTTTACAAAAACACCCACTTTGGTTGCCAGGAGCAGTGCCTTAACGTAGCTACTCTCTTTGCAGCCGAATTGACGCATTTGCATGCATATATGGCATTGAAACAAGGAATGGGACATAGAAACTGATTTGCATGCCAATATTCACTCACTTATAATCACTTATAATCCCACTAAGGTACGTAGGGCCACCGTATCCACCCCTATATGTAAAATATGTGTAATTCTGTGGAGTGTTCTGTTACATGCAGACAGACTGACATACTATAGCCTATATCATACCATTTTTGCAGTTACTGGAGTAGGATTCTCCGGGCCATAGATCTTGCTGTTGTAGCTGCAAGAGCACTCGTTTACTCGGACACAACCCGATCCGTTCAAATCATCCAGCACAGTGCCTAAAAGTGATAAAAATTACTGCACTGCAACAGTGTGTGTGTGTGTGTGTGTGTGTGTGTGTGTGTGTGTGTGTGTGTGTGTGTGTGTGTGTGTGTGTGTGTGTGTGCCATGACCATGCTGTACCTGCAGGGCAGAAGCATCCATCGATACAGTGGTGATCACAGGTGTGGCTGGCCTCTGGGTTGGAGCAGGTATCAGCACAGGGACTCCACACTCCTTGTACTCCATTTTGTTGGGACATGACTCCCTGTGATTACATCAGTTGTTTTTTCAGCACTTGACTTGTCTTTCCTCTCGGATTCAATCTTTGAACATTTGTGTACACAAACTACCCTACCATGGCCTGGTTCCAGCCCCTCAATGGCCTACCTACACTTTAAAAGTATCCACCCAGAACTCCTAAGCTTTGAGAAGGGGTGGGGTTGACCTCATGTGATAAATGAGATAATTAACACATGAATCAGCTCATTCACTCTGACCTCAGTGTTTGCTTAATGACTGGTCTGTGTAGGTGAATGTGAGATAAATAGGATTAATATAATGTCTAAGAGTACAAAACAAATTCAATAGATACTTCAAAAGAGACTGTCCACCGCCTTGACGCTTTCAAGGGTTTTTTGTTCAAGCCGCGATTGTGGCTCATGTTTTGGAGGCTAGGAATAAACAATGGGTATCGGATACGTCTTATGGAGGACTTTTAGTTCACAAAATACATATCTCAGTTGTAGAATTATTTTCTAATTTGCCCTAATCTTGGATTTGTATATCCTGATGTGATTTTTGGTCTTTGTTTTGAGTCAGTAAACCAATGTGCCTGAGATGTACTATAACATAGTGTCTATTGAGGGTACTCACAGCAGAGTTCTTTCGTTCTCCAGTTTTGGGGTTTGCCACCCGCATGTCCACACTGTCTGGAGAACTCTGACACAGTGTCGCACAGGCAGAGGGAGTCAATGTGTTCATTCATGCCATTGTCACAGTTGCAGAGATCTGCAACACAGGCCGAAGTAAAGGAGGCGACGTCCAGCAGACTGTGACAGCTGTTGAAGGCTGGTCCTGTAAGGATTTGCTCACACAGAGGCTTCTACAGACAGACAGACAGACAGACAGGAATGGAACCAGAGGAAAAGACAGGATAAGAGCAAGATATAGGCATGCAAAGCCAAGAAGATGCAACATTTCTGCATCGAGTCTGTCAAATTTGTAACAAAGGCCACACCTATATTATCCACTCCAGTAGGCTCTATACTCCTGCTTCTGTTAATAATGTTAATAATGTTACAAAAATAATATTGCATTTTATTTATGGGCACATTTTATAGCACTCAAGGACCCCTTACAGTTAAAACAAGCAAAAATACAGTTAAAAAGGCAAATATAACTAAATTAAAACAAACACATTTAAAAGATTGAGAAAGAAAATAAAAATAATGCACCGACACATCAAGGATACACACAATATGTTTAGGTGAGTATCACTGAATGTAAAAATGTAAAAACCTCAAAAGCCCCTTTAGTTTGCTGACTCTGCATTATGTTATGTAGCTGATGCGCGCAGCACGTGTGGCAATGGCGGTTGCCACGTATCCTGAGGCATTTTACACTGTGGTTGCTCCCATGCTGTGTTACACTTCTCGTATTTGCACTGGTTGGAGTGTGACCATTGGTAGAACCTTTTTTTCCATTATGGTTTCTTGGTGAAGCCTTACCATGTTGTTGCAGCTTTGTGTTGATTCCAGCGTGTAGTCAGAGCAGCTTTCAGTTGGACCATCCATTTTCCAGAAGTTAGCAAAATCCATGGGGGATATTTTTACACCTGTGGATAATAATTAAGAAACATTTCAGTTCTGTGCCCACACTTACAATGACAGATTTGTCAAAGTGGGTGAAGTGTACCATGGCTGTAGAACTCATCATAGACCTGGACACCATTGAAGTCTCCACAAAGACCACAGGTGTGGTTCTTGTACTTAAGGTCTAGTTCCACCTGGGAGGACAAAACCAACAATGTAAGCAGGAGCTTGACTCTGCAGCACAGTCTTAGATACACTTGCTGACTTTACCACAGTTTCACTGTTTCCAAATGGTAATTCTGATCACAAAACTCCTTTTGGAAATTCAAAATATACATATACAGTGGCTTGAGAAAGTTCGCATACCCATGCTAAAATTGATTAAAAAGAGGAATAAAAAAAACATCTTTTGGAAATTGATCTTAATACCTTAATTAAAAAAATGTGGGAAAATCCAACCTTTTGAGGACATCAGTTTTCTTTGTGAATGAATAATGTATTGTAAATAAATAAATGTTCTTCCTTAAAATACAGGGGGCATAAGTATACACCCCCCTATGTTAAATTCCCATAGAACCAGGCAGATTTTTGTAGGACTGATTCATGGATTCGAATACCCTGATAAAGTCCCTTGGCATTTGGAATTAAAATCCCCCAACATCATTACACACCCTTCACCATACCTAGAGATTGGCATGGTGTTATTTCAGTTAGCCTAATAGCTGGTTTGATTTGCATTGAGAGATGAACTTATGGAAAGTTCCCATGCCAATCTCTATGAATGGTGAAGGGTATGTGATGATGGGGGAGTATTTTTATTCCAAAACCAAGGGAACTTTATCAGGATGCATAGTATCTGGATCCATGAAATAACTGACCTTTAATAATAATAAAAATCTGCCTGCCTCTATGAGAATTTAGCATAGGGGGGTGTATACTTATGCCAACATGTATTTATTTACAACACATTATTCATTCACAAAGAAAACTGGTATCCTTAAAAGGTTGGATTTTCCTATTTTTTTATTATTAAGACATTAAGATCAATTTCCAAAAGACGTTTTTTTATTTTTATTTTTAATCAACTTTAGCATGGGGATGTAAACTTTCTCAAGCCACTGTATGTATATCCTCAGTCAGTTATTTTGTGGTCAAACCCACCAATTGCTACATTACAAAGCATTCACATAACCATGTTATACTATTATTCAACTAAAATACGATAATGGTCATAACAGGCTTTACTATGTAGCTACAATCCTACCATAAAAGCGTCCTTCTCATTCCAGATAGCAACTAAACCCAGCTTTGCTTTGATTTTGATGTAGGTGGGAGTTTTCTCAATGAGCACTCCTGCTTGACTGAATGGTAGGGTGGCTCTGCAAAAACAAAAACAAGTCACATTATTTTGGCCATTATTTGGCCCTGAGCACCGACAGCAGCGAAGGCCCTATTGAAACTATAGGCATTATTATTCCTTCTTTTTTCCGGCAAATTAATCGCCTATTTGAGGGCGGTTGGCGGTTCAAGTCTGGTGAAAATGTACCTTTTTTTTTTTTTAAAGATTATTTTATATATATTTTTTTCCCTTTATTCAACCGTGACAGTGGGAAATAAAGGGAAAAGCCCCAAAAAATATCTTTAAAAAAGAGAGGGGCTGACACTCAGCAAAAGGCCGGATTCGAACCCGGGCCGTTGCAAAGGACTCAGCCTACTTTGGGCGCACGCTCTTACTGGGTGAGCTAGAGGACGTACCAAAATGTATTAGGTTTTGGGAACAGGCGCACAAAAAAGGCTCTCTAGCGCCCCCTACAAAAGTAAAAAAATTGAGCCCCCGCTGTACATTTAACGTAGACTAATGAAGCGTGGTACACATATCCTTAAACCACCATTGACGAAATTAGTGTGATTTTGACCATTTCAACATGTCGTACTTTAACAAACTCCTTTGAGAGATTTCATCCGATCAACTATAAATTTGGACTGTGCCATCATGAAAAATTATTAAAAGAGAAACTTTTCCTCATATGGCCGTGTACCATCCAGGATGAATCTCTACTTTGTGCAGGCAGAGAGGAAAGGGTTAGGGTTGTTTTTGCAAAAACTTACGGTTTCCCATTGATAACCACTGAGCCCTCAGAGAGCTCCACTACTGAACCCTCCAGCTTCATGATGATGTTTTTGATGGTGTGATGGTTGCCAGCATCCTGTCTTCTTATCTGGATGTTGAAGTCCTTGTAACTGTTCCTGCATGAAGAGGTCAGGACGTAGTTGCAAGTCGAGTGCAACTGGAAAACATCTCCGTCAAAGGTCTTGAAGTGGAAGTTACCCCATGTACTGCAAACCTGGCCATTGTGGATGGGACTCACTCCTACAAAAAAACAAACAGATGAGACATAACACTACCACAGCAGCCATGTTTTACCCAGGTATTTACCTACAAGAATAAATTGTCACGCATACTGACTACACACATACTACAACTACTATTTCATAGTCATAGTTCCATTATCTTTATTGTAACTGTTATTGACACTGAGCATCACACCCCCAACCAGCTGTCAGATTTACTTTCTACTTTTTTTACTGGAATTGTTGTGTCTTTGTAAATTATAGAGTGTGGTCTAGACCTAATCTATCTGTAAAGTGTCTCAAGATAACTGATTATGATTTGATATTATAAATACAATTGAATTGAAATGAAATTGAATTGAATAAGAAAACAGTTATTACAGTTATTCACCAACAACAAACTCACCTGTTAGTTTTTCTGGGATCTGGGTGGAGAAGGTGTTCACAGCAGACTTTGCCTCTGTTGAAAAAAGTAAGAATTATTTAATCAGTAATTAAATCTCAAACTACATTAAACACAATATGGCTAGAGCACAATGTTAAAAGTTAACAGTCCCATTTGTTATTTTTTTCTGGCTGAAAATTATATATATTTATATACAAGTACCGCTGTGCCTCAGCTATGATGGCAGACAGGGTCAGCCACAGCAGCCACTCGTTGGCCATCACCATTTGCTGATCGACAGAAACTCTGAGGAAGATGGGAGGGCAGCCCAGCTCTTTATAGCACAAGGCAAGGTCTTAATGTGGCAGGTGAGGGAGTGGCAATCACATAGCTTGACATGGTGATTCACGCTGGACTGCTTATCCCATTTATTTCCATGGTCCCTGGTTCACTCCTGGTTAAACAACTAATATGAAGGGTGAGGTCACAGAGCACGCAAACACATAAACCCACCCATTAAGCTGTGATTAAAACAAAAAAGCAACCTCACAAAATAGTTAACACTATTAGTTACACATTTTTGGAATATCACTCTATGGCCTCTCGTTGAAGCCTCAATTCTGATATTTTAATTAATATTTAGATATTAATTCAAGGCATTCTACGGTTTGTTATTTCTGTATAGCAGACCGTTGCTATGTATAGACTGTTGCCATGAACGGAGTTCTGGAGAATCATTAAATCAAATCAATATTTTGGGTCAATGTGTTACGTTAATTTTGTTGACTGGCTGATTCAAGGCCTCTCTATAATGCAATCTATAATGATAAAGATAATCCATGTCCTCAATGTTAATCCAAATTAACCAAGCGGCAACTTCCAGGTCTTAAAAGTGAATCCAATGTGGATTCTTTCCAATGTCATTTGGAGGGACTCAAACCGGAAATGGTAGGTAGGTTACGTATTAGGAATTGCCATTTTAATAAATGTTCATATTCCAGTATTCACATTAAATTATTATAGACTACTCATGTGAGGTCCGCACTGAGGTTTTGATGTCATCTTTTAGAACAGTGGGATCATGGGAGTTGTTGTCTTTATTGTTAAACAACCACCATTGCCGATGAAAATCTGACGTGACTCAGACAGAAATAATGTTCATGGTGAGTTCATGTGTTAATGTTTTATTTTCATTATGTTTTAATATTTTTGAATTGTCACCTGCCTCCTTAGTTTTGGGTTTTCCTTTACATGAATAAAGAAAGAAGGCTCTAGAGCGCAGAACTCTCCAGTTGCCTCTCCGTTAACTTTGCAGAATTTCTTTCTATATCACAAATATTACTTGTGCTTTATGTGGTTGATGTTGACGGTCATAACATGTTGCTATAGGGATTGGGAATCCCTAGCTTAATCTAGCTAACCAGCTGGCTAGTCAAATTTTCAAATGTAAGCCTGAGAGTAAAAGGTAAATATGGCTATCAGCTACGACGTATGTCTATGTTTCCACGTGGACAAGCAAGATCATCTCTGCGTCCATTTCTGTCTCTACATCAAAACTGGCACTTCTCTGCTGGGCATCCTGTTGGCTAGTATGCCGTGTCCGTGTGCGGTGTTGTTTTCCAATGGGATGTCAGGAACTGTGGTGTTCAATTGAGACTCAGCTAGATGCTGGATTCCCAGTACCATTCTGGGTGACTCTTTTTCTGGGTGTCGATCTGATGGCCATTCTACTTTATGATGAATTAAGCACAAGTTCAAGGACTTGATGGGATGATATTATCCTGTAATTTCACCTTGTAGGATTTAAATTCAATTCAATTTTATTTATAGTATCAAATCATAACATCAATTATCTCAAGACACTTTACAGATAGAGTAGGTCTAGAGCCATTCAAAACAATACCATTGAATTTTAAAGAAACCTTAAGGGCCGGGCATAAACATTGCTTAAAACTCAAACCCAAACATATTGTATTTGAGTAGATGTATTCTGTTGGTTTTCCTGTGGCAATGACCAGTGAAAAGGAAAATAAAGGTAAAGGTCTTTTCTTTTCAGGCTTAGACATTACAGGATACACCTTAGGCAATTGTTCAGTGTTCAAGTGGGAAACACCCACTACTACCAAATCTGATTTGGACCTGTGGGAATAATGGATCACATTATGAATTTTGACTCAAGTGATACAATCTTAAACCTATTCAAGTTGTGTTCAGATATCTGAGAGATTAACACTTCTGTCTTTTGTTTTCTTATCACCAGCAGTCATCCTTAACAATGGCAAGACTTAACAGTGACTCAATGTGAATGGAAAGCAGAGAGTACTTCAATTCACCTCAATTCATTATGGATCCATTAGTATTGTTTAACCGCACCCAAATGAGATTTTGTGGCTGGGTGACGAGGGCCTGCTGTTTACTGCACAGCAGCATAGGTGTGGTCCTGCCATCTACACAGCAAAACTCATCAGCAATTGTTTTCAGTCATGCTATTTGAATCCTGTTTTTCATAAGAGGTTCAGCAAACCAAACCCACAACACAGTTCATTAGATTAGATCAGATCAAATTAAATTTTATTGTTACTGCCAGTGCAAAAGGCAGTAATGAAATAGATGTATATGTATCTAGATATTAATAGAATGTAAAATACACAGTAGTGTCACTATAATAGATATAGTATGAGTTACCCCCCCAAAAAAGAAAAATGTTTCTTCTGCCCCAACTAATGCCAGTGTCCTTCCTTCACCCTATATTAAAAAAAAAATAATAAGTATTTTATTTTGTCCTTGTCAGTTCAATGCCACATCAAAACAATATGTTTTACTAATATTTGATAGGATGGTTTGGCCCTATAGAACATGGAGACACAGCTATGGAGCAGCGTCACTTTTCTAATCAGTAAACTTCATTACTGTACACAGTTGACCTGTAGTTTTTGGTATTAGCTAACTTTTTGTGTGCCTCAATGACTTGCCTTAAATGCCTGTGTACTATGGTGGCACAGTTGGGCATTGCCCTTAACCCAACAGCTACAACTCTTGGAGGGTAAAGCCTATATGTATAGAATCCGGGATTACAGTATGTAACCAACAATTGTCCTGCTTCTCGCCTTTCCCGTCTGCTGTGTGTAGAGCGCTGGTGTATGCTGTTGGTGGTTCTGTTTGACTGATACACACAAATAAAAGCTAAAAGATAAAGCTTTGCATTTACACAAATATCAGCAATGCGGCACCTTCCCTCTGGGTTGTGTGAGATGTGTGAGGTGTCTGAGATGTGTTATTCCTCTGATCTGCCACTTTGTTCATGCAAAAGCAGCTCTCCCTCTCTTCATTCAAATAGGGGTTTTTACCCTTTTTTGCTTTTTTTTGGATGAGGGGCAGGTGTATGGACAGGTGACTGGGGAAAGGCAGGAAAGAGTCAGGTCTACTGCTGGCCAGAAGGTTTGAAATGAGAGCAGAGTCAGAACGGGGGAAAAGCATGGAGGATGAGAAAATATATATAGAAACAAAGTAAGTGGATGTTAGTCTTGCATTGCCAGACCAAGAAAAACGTGCTCTGGTTTATTGGCATTTTCAAACCAATCACAATCATCTTCAGCAGCGCTAAGCACCGCACAGAGCAACAGTGCCTCTGCAAAATAGCCTTGGGAAGGAACATGTTTTGGTGGAACATGTATGGGAGCACAGTGGCTAAGTGGTTAGCACTTAAGCCTCACAGCAAGTTGGCACTGCAGAGTTCAATCACTAGTCTGGGCAGAGCCTGTCTGTGTAATGTTCTCTCCATGTTTGAAAATTAACCGACTGGCTAACACTGGCGCATTTACAAAAATGTTGATTAATTTGCATTGTCCTAATCAAATGAATAGTAGGCCTATAACAAATAATATGAGTACATTAAAAGTTTGTTTTAGTTGTGCAACAGAAAACTCAGATTGGACAGATAGTCTTGCTAGCTGTCTGGATTTACCCTACAGAGATCTGAGAAGCAGGTAACCATAGTCCTTAGAAATCCACCAGAGGTTAGAACGGCAACACAAAGAAAGAAGAAGGGGACGGACATTTCCGGCGGCACCTGAACAATCGCGGACGTGCAACGTCCGTGGATATAGACTAAGTAGATGCTAATTGTGGTGAATGACAAGACAAATAATGTAGTTTTAAGAAATTCTTTGGATAAGCACATTGGCATACAGTGAACCCTCGCTATATCACGGTTCACCTTTCACGGTTTCGCTACTTCACGGATTTGCATCGTGCATTGTGTTCTGCATTCTGCAAACATAATCAATGGTGGCATGTCGGTTTATAAGAATCTTTTTGCCCAGAAGAAAAAGACAACCACTACCGATAACTATGTTCTTCTCTCCAAAAACACACCTGCACCGCGGGCTTTAGAAGAAAAACGCTACAGAGCGGAGTCGGGATGGAGCAGGGAAATACACCTGAGTCACGGTTTTCCTACTGTACTTTACTTTGTATTTGTTTTCATAATCATTTTTCATTTTCTCCCGTCCAATGACTCTGGTCGGTGGGGGTGGGGGGTTCTGATCTCCGCAATTTGAAGCCTTCAGTTCGTATTGATGATTAAAATTATTATTTTACAGTACAGTAGTTATTTGTAAAAATTGTTTATACAGTACTTTTATTTGTTAAACAAATGCTTGGGCCTGTAAAAAGGTTTTGTTCTTTGGTTTCAGTGTATAATGGAGTATTTCATCGTATAATAATGGTAAAAAAAAGGTTACTACTTCACGGATTTCACTTATCACGGGTTCTTCTTGGAACGTAACCCCGTGATAAACGAGGGTTCACTGTATTTCTTTGTCTCATAATATCTACCATGTCTAATAGTAGCAGAG
>JABXJD010002694.1:0-46427 GCA_013375575.1 Percina caprodes | reverse complement strand
AAATGTCCCTTGATTTCTTTTTGGCCCATTATTTTTTCTTATTTTAATGCTCTTATTATCATGGAGGAGTAGAGTAGAGAAGCTTTGTCAAATGCTTTTTTTTTTTTATTGAAAACAACATTGGCATATAGCCTAATGTAGTGTTCAAGACCCCCAGCAGCATATAGCCTTCTGTAGTGTTCAAGACCCCCCCAACAGCATATAGCCTACTGTAGTGTTCAAGACCCCCCCCCCTCCAGCACATAGCCTACTGTAGTGTTCAATTTCACACCAACATTCTCATTTGGAGCAAATAATCTCTCATAATGTAACACTGTCCATCAATAAAAGGAGGAAAACGATACTAGACGAAGGCGGGGGGTGTAGCGTGCCTGTTGTGTTTCCGGTCTAGCTGGATCCGGTGGGTGTTGTAGTTTTTCTAACATTACTAGTTGTTGCAACAGCATGTGAAAAAACTGCAAAGTTTGCTAGGCCAAAAAGAACGTTAATCTCGCGATATAAAAATTGACACCGTTAAAATGGATTTGCGTTAACGTTAACTGACAGTACTATTTTATTTATTTTTTGCTCCATTTCAAACTGCATGTACATTGAAATATGCAGAAAAGATTATTTAAATGCCTTTTACCCAAAGGCGACTTACATGCATATATGGCTCCAGACTTAAGGTAGTTTGAGCACAGAAGAATGCCCTTTATACTTTCAAATGATTCTGTATTATTCAAACAAAATCCCATTTCATCCTCCCACATTATGCCAGGGAGATCTCCGATGTATTATTTAACATTGGGATGTTGGGGCATTATTAGTATTCAGCGGCTTGCCCACAGATCTCTATTCTCCAGGAGTAAGCTGATACCGGTTGGTCCCAGAAGGAACCTGAGCTAAATGTCAGATGTAAAGTGTAATCAAGCAGGAAGAGCATTATGCACTCCCTCCTGTTGGAAGTACTGTATTGATGACACTAAAAGCCTCTTCATGCCCACTTTACCATCATAACTGACCCTGAGCTACTTACAAATATTCATGCTGTGCCTTTTCTTGATTTCCATTCCATTATTTCTTACATCTGTGTTGTTTGTTACATGTGGTTTTTTGCAAGGCAGCAGTGGGGTCTTTACAGGGATGGAGCATCTCCAGTGACCTTTTATGCGCATTTTCAATTTGCTCATTTTAAAACCTGAGTGGAACATAGTCGAATCAATCATGACGTACATTAACTTAAAATGTCCACAGAAGCTTCAGCTGGAGAGCGGCGACATCCAATCTGTGCGAACTGATGAGACTGTAACCTCCCTCAGGTCTTGGTAATTTCCATCAAATTTCTACATCATTCTCCGCTTTTAATTACATCATCATCTTGCGCCAACTTCTTCTGCAATGGTTAATTAGAAAGCCGAGACCCTGACGCGTCCGGCCATCCTCTATTCCTCTAGCTTCTGTAACTCAATGCAATCGCTCATTTAGCAAGAAACTAAGCATGTGGTTTACTGTATAGTTTAAGATACAGTTGCATCAACTACAGTAGGTGTTAGTGATTTCAACACAAACTTTTCATCTTTCTAGAAAGAATCTCTGCAGTGTTCAGTCCTCTTTGTCCTGCTCTTGAGTTCTGACATTCAGCCTGTGAGGGTCTCTAGGGGAGTATGGGAAATGATTTTCGTTGAAGGCGGCTAAAAACCATATGTTGTGAATATACGAGATTAGATCAAATGTGGCATTACATTATCAATTAAACGTATTTAATTTTCACACAACCAACTCCTTATTTGTTTGTTTATTTTATATACTCTTTGTCAAACACTGTGAACAGATATTCAGCAGGTCACGGAAATTGTTATCTAATTAAAGATTCCATTGTGTAAAAAGTAGATACATGAAAACTAAATTTAAAAAAAAAATAAGGTAAAACTAATAAATAAAAATATCAAAGTTATTATTAGTAGCCTTGATTGGGGCTACAGAAAATAATTCTTTAGAATGTAACGAAGTCCAAATTGAATTCAACCAGACAAATGAGATTTGGCAATGGACTTACAGAATCTTGTCTTTTTTTGTGCATGTGAAACTTCCTAACTACAAGTATACAGTAAGGTTTGCTGTGAAACTCAAAAGTGTATTACAACACATTTAGCGATAATGTCTTTAGACATAATCGTCATGAAGTGTCAAGTCAACAAATGTCTCTCTGCACAGATAAAGAGGGATAGGAAGAAAACAAACCCATTGGCTAAGCTCCACAAAAGGTGCATTTAACATCTACAGTCTGCAGCGAGGAAGTTCCTGGCTGCAGACTTTTAAAAACTCATTTATCCCACTGTCTATTAAAGGAACACGCCAGCTTATTGGGACTTTAGATTATCCACCGTATCCCCAGAGTGAGACAAGTCCATACGTATCCTTCTCATCTCCGTGCGTGCTGTAACTCTGTCTGATGTCCCCAGCATTAGCTTAGCCTAGCACAGATCCTGCAGGTAACTGCTTCCAACTAGCTACTGCTCCCAATAAATGACAAAATAATGCCAACGTGTTCCTATTAACATGATTTGTATAGTCACAGGGTGTACAAATAACAAGGTCACATGAGACACAGCCATATTCTAACCGCATACTAACTGAATGTTGCTAGAAAACAAGCAATGTTACCGACTTGTTAAAACGTCACTCGTCAGGCATTACCAATCTACTCTTTCTCATTGTGCTCCAAACATAAAAGAAGCAGCTCAGGTCCAACACCATGGAAACCTCCAATCTAGTTTTTAACAGCATGAGCTGATGAACCATCAAAGACATTGCCTCCATTATTCCCCACTTTAGAGTTTTGAATTTCAATGCCACACACACAAGGACTGTGCAAGAACTGCATGATAAGAGCGACACACAGGCTCAGTGACGGAGATGAGATGTGTACAGAATTTACTCTTGGATTAACTCCATTTGTGATTCTAAAGAGACATTTTCCTGCACATGAACCAGTTGGCCCTGGTTCAAGTTCACACAGCGGCCAGGCATGCTGGTCTGACACCCAATGTGTCAAATGTGTTTTCTCTCAAAGAAAGATGATCTCAGACGGTAAGATGAATTAGGCAAAAATAAAACTGAGACAAGACATGCATCTGAAAAGCACTTGGGATTACTTTAATCTGCTCCGATAAACCTTGGAGACTGGCTGCAAAATCTTGAAATTATTAATCTCAGTGTAAAGAATCTACATAGTTTGTTTCACTTTGGTCCAATTACACTAATTTTAATGCACAATTCACTGCTCTCAGCCCTGTAATTTAATTAATTGCCATAAAAATGGCACCAAAGGTGTTTTATATACGGATCCAAGTCTTAAATTGGTTCATATTCTGTTGTGTTCTTTTATACTGCAGTCTAACTGGAATTGTCTCTTTCTAATATTGAACCATAAAGGCTGCCTTTTGAGAGAGTGGTACCCGTGAATCACTACAGTTTTTCCTTTATGGGAAAAGTGATGTCAAGCCTGCGGCTTGATCTTTCAGTTTAAATAGACTCCAGCTATAGTAGCAACCAAAATATTTAAGTGTTTCTCAACAAAAGAATACAGTTGGGATCCATGTTCACAGTACACATCGATGTGGCAATTAATAGGCTACTTTTAAAAGCCATAAAGTCCTTTAAATAAACTTCCAAATGAGAGGGATTTTCTAATCATTTGAACAAAATCGACTCTTTGAGAAGCTATTCATGAAATCCTTTATTTTTATTAACATTTCCTATTTCATAGTTTTAGTAGGTTTCCACTGAATGATAACAATTCCACTCATCCTAATTCGCACCAAAGAATCAGCAAGACCACTAAATGTTTAACACAAGAAAAAAGTAGTACAGAGAAATCCATTGTCCACAGAACACACAGTAAAAAACATCTCCTCTCTATCATCACTTGAGTAAATGTACTTAGTTACATTCCACCACTGTTGACGAGGATCAAATATTACTATTTTATATTCTGTCTGGTGACTCAATGTTGAAACGTATCATATTTTATAAGCTGATCATAGGTTCTGAATGCAAAATTTAGTAAAGCTGCATTATATGAATGTAGATTGCAATATTTCCCTCTGAAATGTGGTGAATACCATCAAATGGAAACACTTAAATGAGTTCAAATACATCCAAACTGTACTTATGTTCACACCTTGAGTGGATGTTCTCAGTGAGACTCAATCACCATCACTGCACACATGTAAAGTGTGAGTTTGGCTAAGGGATTATAAATTATGTGATATATTAAAAGCAATTGTTTATCAGTGGAACTGGAGATTAGTCTCCCCTTTTCTTTTAGCTTTTTTAATTAGACTCTGTCTCTCTTGATTGCAGGTACCTTGTGACATACAGAAATGCAATCAGCAAATCAGCCAAGCACATAGCGTTATTAAAATGTGTTTTTCACTCAGAAACACTCAAACATAAGATTCATTTAGTTTTTGAGGGAGTTTTATTACAGGCTGTAAACTTTGCCTGTGGGCACAATAATATAAGTGGTGGCAGGACTTAATTTTTTATTATTATAAAATGTTTTATATGTAAGTGAAACTACCAACAGATACAGTATCAATAAGTCAATGGATGGATGGAGACACTTTGGACAAAAGCAAACTCAACATCATTGTTGAGATCATTTTCCTTGCAGCGCTCTTGATAGATCATATTAGGAAAAGAACACCAATAGTTTCCATGGGAACTGCTAATCATCCCTAAAGTTGAGAAAAGATTCATTTATTTTACCCCTACTGGACTAGCTTTTAAGCAGACAGTGTAATGACGTATGTTCTGTGCGCTATTTATGTGCACATTAAACTGTGTGATGCAGAGAACAGCATAAAGGGGTTTAAGTAGCTTTATTGTAAGAAAATAATTGGCAAGAAGAAGATTCACTGTCCGACAGACCTTTTGTGAAAAATAAAACATGATAATTGTGTAGGCAGAGCTAAATGAGAGTCTGGTGTTTTTTTTACTTGTAAATGAAATACTGTTTCCGACATTGGAAAAGCTTTAGTTTGTAGAACTAACCACTCTGCTGCCGCATCTTACTTCTCCTTCACATATTATACTTTACAAAACATTGCACATGTCGAGAATATGTCGTTTTTTTTTTAATGCTTTCTCTTATAGTCAGTATAGTTATAGTCAGTAGCCTAGCAACAGAGCATGATTCAAAGTTCTTATAAGGTAATTTTTTTCTCTGGGTATTTAAATAAATATAAATTCGTAGGCATGCTACGGTTGCTGTTTCCACATGTAATATCACAATGCACCTGAATAGATTGCCATGTTAACTCTGTGTGTTGCTATGAAGGCTGTACACTGTCAGGACTGTCTTGTTTGATCTAAATAGCAGGGGTGGAGATGGCTATTAGCACCACGGTAATGAACTTGTAATCGTCAGTTTTCTATCCCTCCATTCCTCCTTCGCATATCCTTTTTACATTTTTTTTCTCCCATGCTGTGCATGTTTCACCTTGTAATAATGGGGATGGTGTAAATGTTGTCCTGCTATTCTTATTATTAGTAACCTCTTTGACTTCAAGGATCCATATGATGGCAGCTTATGACTTTAATGAGACATGTTCTGCCTCATGTTCTTGCACCACCCTTCAACCCTCTGTAAGAATGCAGAGACAATCTCCTGTTATGTAAAGGTTAGGACCGGATTCTCCTGACTGAGTTCATATGAGAAAATGGCTTGTGAGATCTACTGGAGAAGACAATGCTACGATAGTGTACTCCGTTTTGGACTCTCCGGTGTGCTAAGGTCACTTGAACTGACCATCTGGCGGGAACGTAGAGCTAGGTAGCAATGGTATCAAAAACCATGTGAGCAGATAATAGTACAAATATAAGGTGTGTATATGAAGAAGAGAAGGGTCCGTGCATTGATCCTTGAGGTACCCCTTGTTGTTAGCCGTGGGGCAATAATAACTATAGAACCTTTAAATTTGGTGGTAGAGTTATTTTATTACATGCAGAGCTGATCATAGCATCAACAATTATAAAGACACTACAGAAACTTTCAACATCCTCAAACAGTCAACAATCATTTATAAAAGCGCACACAAGTTGAAAGATACTGCACTATACAACTGACCCAGTACATAAAAAATACAATTTATAACAATAACAGCTGCACTTACTACTGCAATTACAGCACAAAAATATTACCATATGACATCATCATCATTTCAGAGAGCAAAATACTGCACTATTGGCTTCAATGTGGCAATTCAGTCATTAAACATCACATAAACGCCTGTGTTCATGCAGAAGGATTTATGCAACTCAGCCTGAGTGAAGGAAAATTAATAAATACCTGAGTAAAGCAACACTGTGATAGAATAAAAGAGGAAAATAAATACAGAAAGATGCCTTTAAAGGACCACACAGATTTAAGTCACAAAAGAAAGAAAGAAAGGAAGGAGGGTACCTGCTTTATATTAAGAAAAATAACCAACCAGTACCCACAGTGATTAAACTGCAGTGAACATTTTCTGCCAACTTTAAACCTTGGTTAGGCACTTGTGGTAAATGAGCTGTGAGCATGACAGAACTACTGTAGCAGGGCTCCTTGCTTCCTCTGAGTCCCAGGGCAGCATACCCATAGTCCTCAGGAGTGGGATGCACCAGCTGTGAATAAATCCATTACTGAGTTGTTTGCATTGTCCCTCCTAAGTTGCATTCAACAAGCTATTTTCAAACTAATAATTTACTAAATCGGATAAGACCATTGAAACGTCAGAATGTCTCAAATCTGGGTCTATTAGGCAATTTTGGCAATTTCTTTGTTGATCACGTGACGCACACTGACCCAAAAAGCATCGTTCCCATGCACAATGAATGGAAAAAAGAGCTGCTGGAAAACCAGGGTCAATTTTTTTAATTATTAGAATTTGTTGCAGTCTAGAAGAGTATGAAATATTTTATTCATGTGTGCGGACAAATATCCGAAAGTCATTAGGCTCGGCCAGCAGAAGTCTCTGACATCTCATGTTACCACCAGCCGGGCAGTGATGCTGGTAATACTTTCAACTCGTGCGTGCGTGCGTGCGTGCGTGCGTGCGTGTGTGTGTGTTTGCGTGGCAGTTTGCAGTACCTTGCCAGGTGTTTATACAGTATGTCTGCAGCTAGATGCAAGATGCAGTCACGAAACTACAGGTGTGTAGTTGAGATCAAAATGAAGGCCGAGATTGAAAAGGGGTGTGGTCTGAGCAAGGACGCCAGAAGTAGGGGGGTAGAAAGTAGGGAAGGGGCCATTGCCAACCCAACTCAATACAAACCCTAAGTCTAACCCAGTTACAAGGTGTTAATACTTTTTAACAACTGATCTTTACTAGTGCTGTCAGTTAAACGCATTATTAGCAAGGGGGTAAGTGGGTGTAGTGTAGCGCCAATGCCACCTGCATTTAGCATCTCATTGACTGCCATTCATTTTGGTGCCACTTTGACAGTGAATAACTTTACATCTGAAGTGTTTAAAGACTCTATTTGTCCGTTGTTCATTTCTAAAGAAAGACGCAATGTATAAAAGGTGCCGTTACCTTGTAGCTCATGTTATGGCTCCGTAGCAGACGTTTTTGTAAAAATAGGCTAACGATTGTGTTATAAACACGCAACTTGCTGCCGCGTAGTTGACAAAGCACCGTATAGTACAGGGTAAGCTCGCAGACAGTTTGGACTTCCATCAGCTATTTAGGTTTAATTACTAATGTTAACTAGCATTTTAGTTAGCAGTAATTAGCCTGTGCCTATGTTAATATGAACTAGCATGTTAGTTAGCAGTAATTAGCCTGTGTCTGTTAATTAATTAATTTATCAGTTCCACAAGGGGAAATTACAATTTACACTCTGTTATTACACACATTACACACAGGCCTAAACTACACATACATGCTCAGTACCTATACATGCACTAAATGGAGAGATGTCAGAGTGGGGGGGCTGCCCATGGAAAGGCGCCCCGAGCAGTTGGGGGTTCGGTGCCTTGCACATTGGCAGTGCCCAGGAGGTGAACTGGCACCTCTCCAGCTACCAGTCCACCACCAAACTTTGGTCCGTATGTAGACTTGAACCAGCGATTTCCAACCTCCGGTTCCCAACCCAACTCCCTACGGACTGAGCTACTGCCACCCCCAAGTTAGCAAACTTTGTAGTTTTTTCACATGCAGCACGGCCAGTCTGAAATACCACTTGATGGCCAAGCACACAGCTGATGCCAATTCTCCCCCTCGTCTACTATTGTTTTCCTCTTTTTATTGATGGACAGTGTTACATTGTGTGAGAGATTATTTGCTCCAAATGAGAATGTTGGTGTGAAATTTAACACTACAGTAGGCTATATGCTAATGTTTTCAATTAAAAAAAACAATAGCACAAAGCGAGCCGATTCCCTTTTCCACGTTGATAAGTGCATTAAAATGAGAAAATAGAATAGATAAGAATGTGCCATTAATTGCGAGTTAACTATTAACTAGTTTTTGTGGTGCAACCTCATTTAAATTAGTGAGACGCAACTATCCATTTACATAGTAAACCCTTAGCTCATAACAAGGCTACTTTTAGTTAAACCATCTGTTTGGTGCTACTGACTCCAGGTCTGCGTTAATGTATTTGAATCAAAAAACAAATGCATGATCAAAACCTCTACTCTAAGACAGTTATACTCCGATATGTCAAACAATATAAACTGTATGTATCATTAAATAATAAACAGCAAATAGCATGCTAGTGGGATTCACTATCATAGATTCCCACCAAAGCCACATCTTTTCTAAACAAATATTAACATATATTTAAATTTTCTTTAGATTTTTGCATATTTTTCTGTGTCTGCTTTAATGAAACTGCAGAAATGGCAAATATTAAGAACACTATAATGGTAACAGGCATTAGAAAAGACAGATCGCTAGCAAGTACCCAGATCCACAATACAGTCAATACAGAAAATACTGTAAAGATGTAAAAACAGTGTGTCAATCCGTGGAATTGTTTTTTCTTACAATTGTTTTGCAGCATTCTCCCCATAACATCAATATGATGACAATAAGTGCATTTCTCATATGTTGGTCAGTGGCCTAGCATGCTATTAATTTAACACTGACGTTCATGGCCATGAAACTCAAATCTGTGGCATACCTCTGACTAGATCCCCTGCTAACACGGATCCAGCTCCAGTATATAGGTAATAGCTTGCACATAGTGCCTGTGAAGAGCCTGTGACATGTTTGGAGGAACAGCACACAAACAGAAGAAAATACACATTGTTCACAACTGCAAAGTCAGACTTCAGAGGACGAACTGCAGAACAGAGAATAGTACAGCTCCGGGTAGCATAGTATCATATGGAATAGAGTACTTTCAGTGGTCTGAACTTTCAGCCTTGGCTCAGCAGGCCTCAGACACTGTTAGGGTTGTAACAGAGCATGTTTAATTGCAGGTTCTCATCCCAGTGTCTGATGATTATAAAGAGCTGGTTGGCAGCAGACTTGATGGAGGCTAAATCTCGGCCTTCTGGGATTTCCTGCGCACTCAACCACATGCTGGCTTTGGCGGCTACCAGTTCCCACTCTATGAAATGACTGGCAGAGCTGTGCTCCAGCCAGGCGAGAGCCACCGCTGTGGCCCACACCATGCTCTCGGGATCCAGCATCTTCTTTAGCACGCCGCCGGCCGATGCTGTGTCTAAGCCGCCTGACCCTGAGCCCCATCCACTGTCCACCTGGGAGTGTTGGGAGAGGGGGAGCTCAGCACTGGTGGAAGGACTGCCTAATGAGGAAGGCCCAGCATCTGTCCAGGAACTCCTGGCCAGATGAAAAGGGCTGTTGATGCCTACAGCGTGCTGATATGTTTCTGGTTCACACAGTGATTTGTGTCCGTCATCAGCAATCTCAGCACGGCGGCTGCTGGTGTGAGACAGGTGGCCAAGGCTGTTTCGGTGGCTGGTGAAGGGGGACGTCCACTTGAGCTTGTCCATGGGCACACTAATGACATCACACAAAGCTGTGTCCAGGGGAAAAGCACCACTAGCCAACTGCAACAACACCTGTGCAGAAGGAAATAGTTAACAGCGTAACATAAATTAAGCTTATGTTATTTAATTTATTTTCCAACCTTTAATCAGCAGTGGGGTACTACTTGTAAAGGAGGGAGGGTGCATTTCATTTTTTTTTATGCACTAGTGCAATGCCCAATCAAGAAGTGCCTGGAATGGGCCGACTGCTTGGCACCATTGTACCCTGAAATAACTTACAGAAGGACCCCCAAAGAACTTAATATCCAACTATACTACTCGCTTACTTTGTATTTGTACTTTAGAGGAAAACATTGTACTACGACCTGACAGAGAAATGTTATTGGCTATGTTGCAGATTCAGATTTTACTCCCAAAATATCACAATTAAAATGTGGAGAAATCACAGACATTTGCCCATAGAAATCAAATGGAGAATCCATGGAGAATTAAGACACAGTTACATATATACGCACACAGAGGTTTCTCGATTTATAGTTAGATGACAAACACAAAATAAGACATGCGCTTGGACCTTGTAGCAACAGCCTATGGTTCATTACTTCCTGCTCAAATCTGCAGCTGAGCGTGAGGTGCCACCTCAATGGTCGTCGTTAAATGAAGGGGAAACAATTTTTTTGGAGGGGGGGCAGGCATTCTGATCATTTTTGAAAGATGTTTTCTTTCCTTCGAATTTGAAAAATTCAAGGCGGTATGCACTGCATAATTAGAGCCTCCATTCAGGTCTTGGTTGTGTCAGGTAGGAGCAGAGTGTGGTCTTACTCTATACAGTAAGTAAGCCTGGACTTTAGGCCACTCTAAGCAAATTACTGAGGATTTTTCTGTGACTTGCAATTCATTTTTCTAGGCAGAAAAATACCATGTTCAGGAAAACAGGATTTGATTGTTGCTTTTACACCTATTTTTAAAAACAAACAAAAAAACCTGCCAAATTGTTACATGGTTTGCAGTTCACTTGGCTAAGATTATACAACTCCTTCCTTAGTCAATAATAGATCAAATTAATAGTGAAATGATGATATGCAAACAAGGATTCTAGATTGGATTTGAATCAGATTCAGCATGTTTACATGCTGCACACTTTATCAAATCAGCTTAGCACTGCTACTGCTTATTCCATGCACTCTACCTGTCACAGGCTGCGACACATTCTTCTCTTCCTACAAATCTACAGTCGGTTTAAATCAGTGCATTCACGTGTTATAGATCTGCTGCTCACCAGAGGAATGTAGTCTTTGTTCTCGTTGTCACTCTCTCCAATTGAATCACCGGACTTGCTGTGAGATCGACACATGAATCCTTTAGCAGCCCGAGTCAGGAGACGAGTCCTGCTGAGGGCCAACCTTACAGAGATATAAGACATTAAATTGAGTCTATTGCTTGTGTATGGATAGGGGAAGCACTTGTTTATTTTCAGGATTCTGTAAATTTCCAATAGGAACCAAATTGGGATATAGAATATAGACAGAATATCTTAACAACTGTTTGATGGGTTGGCAGTCAATCTACAATCACCCACCTGGCAGAAAAAAGGCTCTCCACCGATTTCTGTGATTGGTCGGAGGTCACAGACGGACTCCTTTGAGCGACTTGGAGACAGAGAGGCAGAGTTAAACAATGGGAGGAGAGAGAGAAAGCAGTAGTGGCATTTTCTGCCTCTTGTCTGTTTAGTTCTCAACATGAGTCTCACATAATAAAGAGATAAAACCCCACTGAGATGCAACGCTGACAGCAGAGGACACATATTCCAGCTGTCTCTCCTCCACAGTTGAAACACTTCTTCTTGTGCGAGTGTGTTTGTGCCTTCAGTGTGTGCTCATTGTTTTGTTTGTCCAGACAGTGCTTGTCGATACAAGCCCCGGAATCACTTACAAGAAGTGGGACTAAAATGTCAATAATCTCATGTTTCACATTTATGCCACAGTATGGCCCAGAAAAACACAAGAGACTGGCAGACAGTTTATGTCAAAGGTCTTTGTGGAGGAAAATGGATGAGATGCAGCAAATTCACTGACCGCTTGATGTGTTGCACGTACCCTCTGTGAAGCTACATCTCTCCCAGCTGGCGGAGGAGGGTGCTGCAGGGAGAGACACCATCCTCTCCATCTTAGACAATAATCAACAAAAACAGAAATTAACTCTCAGCTGCCCTTTATTTAGTTTAATTCCTTTTACAAAATCATTCCTTCTTTTTTTCTCAAAACCTAATCAGATGTTATAAAAAAAGACCAGGCAGCATTACCAGGCAACACAGAAGCAACTCATTTGCAACGATGCCCACTGTGCACCTCTTTCCTTGGCAGGTGCTCCAGCAGTGTGCCAGTCTTAGTGCTTGCGGTTGCTATGCCACCACTGAAAGCCAGTTTAACATTTTCTGTCCTTTTGCGGACAATTTAATAAGTATCTTTGATGTCAAGCGGCACAAAGCTTTCTCGAATGCGCAATTACTCCCAGTTACGGTGCTGACGATGCAAGACTGCCACCTTTCCCATTCCAATAAAGATAGATTTGAATAAATATAAGAAACATCAATCTTGAAAGGTCTCATACCACCTTCACCTTCTCTCTAGTGTATATATTTACTATTTTATTTGCAATAAAAGATGCCTTCTATGAATGAATGCATGAATTGTGAGCTTCAAGTCCGTACTGCCACCCTTTGCTGTGTGTCATCTCCCCCCCAGTCTATCCACTTTCACTCTCTAATGAAGTAAAAAGCCCCAAAAACTTTATCTTTAAAAGAAAATAAATAAATATATAAATAAATTGTGAGCTATGCAGCCTACTGTTGGGCAGCAGGACATCTTCAGCTTCCTCTGACATTCCTCCAGACTGAGAGCGACCCAGTCCGATGGAGTAGCCTCTGTTCTTCCTGCTCCCTGAACGAGACCTGGAATGGGAGCCCTTCTTCAGACCTTCACCTGAAAACAAAATTCAATTGTTCAGTTTGAGTAGGCAGGCATACGTAGTTTTCAAGCTGGCTTGTACTTTGAAAGTGAGTCCAGGTTGATATAATTATGGATCTAGGCTTCCTTTAGACTGAACCACAATCACAGTTTAGTCTCAGTGTGTGGACACAGGTGAGTGTGGAATGTGAAGTAAGAATGCCAAATCAGTAAGAATGGTGGGTGAGAAACAGGTTGCAACATTGAAAGTTAAAGGAATAGTTCAGTATTTTGGATAATGTGCTTATTTTGCTTTCTTGGCTGGGAGCAGTAAATTGAAGTCTCCGCTGTCTGCCTGGCAACCTCAAAATGATGACAATGTCGCCTCTGATGGATTTCTGAGGACTATGGTTACCTGGTCCTCAGAACTCTACAGGGTAAATCCAGACAGCTAGCTAGACTATCTGTCCAATCTGAGTTTCTGTTGACGACCAGGGTTACATAACATCGGTAGAAACGTTGTTGCCTTTTCGTAGCATTTTTGTCGCCGTTTTGTCGCCTTTTGTCGCTTTTTTGTTGCCTTTTGTTCCTTTTTCGTTGCCTTTTGTTCCTTTTTTTTGTAGCCTTTTGTCGCCTTTTTGTAGCCTTTGTGCCGCCTTTTTGTCGCCTTTTCATAGTCTTTTTGTCACCTTTTCATCATCTTTTTGTCGCCTTTTTGGATGTCCGTCCCCGTCCTGTCTCTGTGTTGCTGCGGCTGATTTCTGAGGACTATGGTTACCTGGTCCTCAGATCCCTGCAGGGTAAATCCAGGCAGCTAGCTAGACTATCTGTCCAATCTGAGTTTTCTGTTCCACGACTAAAACTACTTTGGAACGTACACATGTTCCACCAAAACAAGTTCCTTCCCGGGACTATTAGTGGCGCCCATGATGATTGTGATGGGTTAAAAGAAATGCTGATAAACCAGAGCACGTTTTCCTCCCGTCCCAGAATGCTGTGTAGACTAGCCAGACTCTCCTCCACAGCTGTTAAGTATGTGGAGAAGGGTCTGGCAAAGCAAGACTAGAGAATTTCAACACTTTCAAAACTTCAAAGTATTTAATTTGAAGAAATAAAATCATTTAAAATTATATAAAACATAGAAAAGCAGCAGCTTTTGTATTCTGTAATGATTTGATTATTAAATTTGATTATTTAAACATTCCATGTATTACATTTAAAGTACATACGAAGTAATGCTAATGTCAGATCTACTAGAATAACAGTGAACTAAAATAGAAATGTAATATTGCACATGGTATTAACCCTCGTGTTGTCCTCCCATCCACTGCACAACTTTTTGTTTTTCTCAGTCCAAATTAAAAATGTTTTTTTCCATATTTTTCCCCTGATTTCCCAAGGTTTTGTCCCTTTTCTGCTCTATTTTTTGACATTTTTATGTTTCCCCCCTAATGTCTTTTAAGCTTTTTATGTCATTTTTGTCACCATTTTTTTTCAAATGCTATAAAATTTAATACAACATCAAAGTATTGAACTGGTCATTTATCATTTACTGATCGCTTGTAATAAGCGTCATATGGAACCCTCCACATTAGTTTTTTTGGACATTTTGGTTGATAGAAACCCAGATTTCTAATATAGAAACTTTAAGGAAATGGGTCAAATTTGACCCGAAGATAACGAGAGGGTTAAGAAAGTAATATTGCAATATAAATGAGCTTTAAAGGGCCGAGTAGGCGCATTGTTTGGTACCATTGTACCGAGCCAGGCTAGCTGTGTACCTCTGTTTCTAGTCTTTATGCTAAGCTAAGCTAAGCTAATGTAACTTTCTGCTCTCTGTAACTTCAGATTTAACAAACCGATATGAGAGGGGGCATCAATCTTCTCATCTAACTTTTGGCAATCGAATAAGCACATTTCCAAAATGGTATGAAGACTTCATCACATTAATTATGACTTACTGCTGTTTATGTATTCAATGCATGTCTGCAAGTACTCATTAGTGTCCAGGTCGATGGGAACCAGCGCTGTGTGTTTGCTCAGAATGTTGCAGGCCTTGCTGGTGTGAATAGCGTATACCTGGTACTTTCTCCCAGAGCCTGCCAGTTAAAATAAGAATACAAGGATTATGTAGTATATCACAGGATAACATAACATTATTCCAAACATACAAAACTCATACATGAATCATACATTAAATGCAGCTTAAAGGAATAGTTTGACATGTTTTTTAAATGAGCTTATTTGCTTTATTGTCAAGATTTAGATGAGTAGACACCACTCTAATATCTGTCCGTTAAATATAAAGCTACAGCCAGGAGAAAACAGGCTAGCCTGACTTGGTCCAAAGCAGTGTTGCCAACACTTTTTCACTAGATTTAGCGACTTTTCAGACCCCCTTAGCGAATTGTTTTCAAAAAAAGCGACTAGCGACACATGTAACGATTTTTTGTATAAGAGAGTCTCCAATATTGTCGGGCATGTGCGAGGTTTTTCTCTCCTGTGGCCACCACAGCCCCTTCGCTCTGTCTCAGCAGCGAGGCTATGGGTGCGTCATATAGTACTGCAGATGGGGGCTGTGCAGGAGGAAAAGTACAAATTAAATTGCTTCTAATTTTCTGTCTGTGTGATCATTTTGCAATTAAACAAAGCCGAACTCACAGCACAGCTGTTGTCTGTCACTTGTGTTTTTGGTGATTTTGTCAGATGATGGTTATAAAAAAAACATGATTTCAGCAGTGCAGAGCAGCAGCTTGGAAACAACTGGGAAGTTACTACTGGTGGACTGGGGGTGGAAATGGGACTGAGTACTCAGGGACCGCTGTGGATGCGGGAAGGGGTCCATAGAGAATGCCTTTCTACAGGGCCCAGAACATGTAGTCAAATTTGGGCCATATTTCATGTAGAAGCAAACGTGAAGACCTGACACTACACGGGTGCACATACAACGTGATGATAATAATTAGTACATGGCATCATCAAGCAATTTTGAAGCTTTTCGAGCAGGCTTCAGCTACTTTCCATCAAAAGTATTTGGCAACACTGGTCCAAAGGTACACATATCAACCTACTCTGTCTCTTTCTTTAATCCGGCTGATTTTCTCATCTATTTATTATCTATGTATTGTGCCAAGAAAGCAAATAAGCATGTTTCCTAAAATTTTGTATCTCTAAAATGTTAACACTTATGTGAAATTAGATGATAAGAGACTTAAGATGCATATATTTTAAATTGAAATAGTCACAAGACCTACTTCTGATGTGTTTTATCTATCTATTTCTATATCTATTGTCTATCTATGTCTACTGTATCTATTTCTAAATCTACTGTATCTATCTCTATATCTATTCATCTATATCTACTGTATCTATCTACTCTATTTCTATATCTACTCTATTTCTCTATCTCTATCTTTTTCTATATCTTCTCTATTTCTTTATCTAGCTCTATCTCCATCCATCCATCCATCCATCCATCCATCGATTGTATCTTATCTTTACAATCTTTCCGATAAATGTTAAAATCCCCAAAGAGCTTACCGTGCTCAATGTCACACTCCTTTTCCGCCATGTGCTCAAAGTCTCCTATGATGGAGTGTCCAGCCATGTGGTGGAAGGTCTCGTTCCACAGCTCCTCGTGAACCTTTTCCTCCCGCTCCCGGCCGTTCAGGAAGGGCTCGATATCGAAGACAACCTCCCACCTTGCTGGTTTACCACACAGCAGTCCGGACACCACGGCCTTGCAGTCGCCTTTCAGCTGGCTGGCTGCACCCAGATCTGAAGTTTGGCTCTCCTGAGGGGTCTCTGCTTGACATAATTGATGTCCATAGCCATCTGAAATATCACAGGTTGGATTCCTGAATGTGCCATTTCCATTTGATACTCGACATTTATTCAAATCCATCTGAAGTTCGTCACCAGCTGCTACTGCTCATTTGAGACTGGATATGTGTTGGATTAACTCATCACATATGTTTTCCAAAGCTCTCTGTGTTCAGCCAGCTTTAATGGCTCTCAAATAACTGCTTTCTGAAATTCTCCCTCTTTTGTTCCTGATTAATTTTCTGTTTTGATCCCAAATTTAGAAAATAATTTCCTGCCCGAGTCACTTCTGTGCTCAACCATCTGTCATCATTTCTCCTCTTGAATTTGGGATGGATGTTGATGTTGTAATTTCATTAAATGTAAGACACTCGTCACATTACAATGTGTTCTTGGCTTGAATTTAAGGGCATGTAATCCTATTTTAAAATCAAACTTTGGGATTAGGATTTCCATCACGTTGAAGGAATAGTTCAAATATGGTGAGGGTGAAGGAGGGGTTACATGGAACCCCAAGGAGATGCTACTTTTAGATCTTGCTTGCTTTTCAACATAACCAACTCTGTCTTTAAGATGTGTTGACTGGTAACATTTGGTTTTGTTTAATACATTATTTTGCATTCATAAAACAGACGGCTTGTGTTCTCACCGGTGTCTCCGACGCTGCCAACAGAAGGGCTGTCAGTGGACGATCTGGATCCATCTTCCCCAGTGGAGTTGTCCTGAGGCTGGGAATGGAAATGAAGCCCTGAGTCGGCTTCTTGCTGTAGGGGCGGCTCCTGCTGAGTAGTGACCTGGGACAGCTGGCAGGACGCCCTCTCGAAGACGAGGCACACAGGCTTGCCAGTTGTGGCTGAACACAAACATTTTAAAATACCCTAATGCAATCTAAGTTTAACTACAGGTAATTGTAATTTTGGCAGTGGTGGACTAAGTGTTCAGTTCCTTTACTTAAGTAAAAGTACTAATACCACATTGTAGAAATACTCCATTACAAGTAAAAGACTTGCATTGAAAATATTAATTAAAGGTGCTCTAAGCCATGTTGGGTGATGTTACTTCTTCTTGTTGACGTTCAAACAAAGCGAGACTAGCTCGCCTCTCCCTCCTCCTCATCCCGTCCCCTTCCCCTCCCTGTGCTTCCACATACTAATCTCCCCACCCCCCTAATCCTTCTTGTTGGTTATTGGCTGGAACGCTGGAACACTGTGTGTATGCTTCGGGGTGCAGGTGGGCACAGTTTGGTTTTGTTGAGATGTTTTTTACAGCGTGTTCAAGGGACAGGCAGCTAGCAGATAGTGAGATGTTTTTTACAGTGTGTTCAGGGGACAGGCAGCTAGCAGATAGTGAGATGTTTTTTACAGCGTGATCAGGGGACAGGCAGCTAGCAGATAGTGAGGAGATGTTTTTTACAGTGTGTTTAGGGGACAGGCAGCTAGCAGATAGTGAGATGTTTTTTACAGTGTGTTCAGGGGACAGGCAGCTAGCAGATAGTGAGATGTTTTTACAGTGTGTTCAGGGGACAGGCAGCTAGCAGATAATGAGGAGATGTTTTTACAGTGTGTTTAGGGGACAGGCAGCTAGCAGATAGTGAGATGTTTTTACAGTGTGTTCAGGGGACAGGCAGCTAGCAGATAGTGAGATGTTTTTTACAGTGTGTTCAGGGGACAGGCAGCTAGCAGATAGTGAGGAGATGTTTTTTACAGTGTGTTCAGGGGACAGGCAGCTAGCAGATAGTGAGATGTTTTTACAGTGTGTTCAGGGGACAGGCAGCTAGCAGATAGTGAGGAGATGTTTTGTACAGTGTCTTTAGGGGACAGGCAGCTAGCAGATAGTGAGATGTTTTTTACAGTGTGTTCAGGGGACAGGCAGCTAGCAGATAGTGAGATGTTTTTTACAGTGTGTTCAGGGGACAGGCAGCTAGCAGATAGTGAGGAGATGTTTTTTACAGCGTGTTCAAGGGACAGGCAGCTAGCAGATAGTGAGATGTTTTTTACAGTGTGTTCAGGGGACAGGCAGCTAGCAGATAGTGAGATGTTTTTACAGTGTGTTCAGGGGACAGGCAGCTAGCAGATAGTGAGGAGATGTTTTTTACAGTGTGTTCCGGGGACAGGCAGCTAGCAGATAGTGAGATGTTTTTTACAGTGTGTTCAGGGGACAGGCAGCAAGCAGTAGTGTTTGTAGACCCTGGGCTGTCTACAGAGACCGCGTCACAACAGGCAGCTAGCAGATAGTGAGGAGATGTTTTTTACAGCGTGTTCAAGGGACAGGCAGCTAGCAGATAGTGAGATGTTTTTTACAGCGTGTTCAAGGGACAGGCAGCTAGCAGATAGTGAGATGTTTTTTACAGTGTGTTCAGGGGACAGGCAGCTAGCAGATAGGGAGGAGATATTTTTTTACAGTGTGTTTAGGGGACAGGCAGCTAGCAGATAGTGAGATGTTTTTTACAGTGTGTTCAGGGTACAGGCAGCTAGCAGATAGGGAGGAGATATTTTTTTACAGTGTGTTCAGGGGACAGGCAGCTAGCAGATAGTGAGGAGATGTTTTTTTACAGTGTGTTTAGGGGACAGGCAGCTAGCAGATAGTGAGATGTTTTTTACATTGTGTTCAGGGGACAGGCAGCAAGCAGATAGGGAGATGTTTTTTACAGTGTGTTCCGGGGACAGGCAGCTAGCAGATAGTGAGGAAATGTGTGCTGTATATGACGACAAATGTTGTATGTGTTGTGTGTTTAATTTAGCCTAAAACACGTGTGACATCGCTTAGAGCACCTTTAAGTAGTATGTACATCAGAAAAATGTACTTGTGTTTAATGGTCTAATCATTTCAGCTGGACTTGTAGGTCGTTATATTGTTGGGTATATTAATTTATAATAAAACATTGTATAGTTACATGTGCTTTGTGTGAAAAATAACCAGTACCTAAAGCTGTCAGATGAATGTAGCGGAGGCAAAAGTACAGTATTTCTCTCTGAAATGTAGCGTAGAAGAGTAGAAGTAGAAAGTGGCATGAAAAGAAAAGACTCAACTAAAGTACAAGTACCTCAACATTTGTATTTAAGTACAGTTCTTAAGTAAATGTACTTAGTTACGTTCCATCACTGAATTTTTGTCATTCCATTGTGTGTATTCAAGTGTATTTCCTTGTACTTTTAAGTAATGAGTGACTTACAGACTCGTACTTGTACATACAGTACTTGTATGTATTCAAAAGGAATATCACATAATCGTTAAAAAGGTGCAAACAGGTGGACACTTGTGATGTATTGTTTGATTAATCTCATGCAAATCAAATATATTACAAATACGGCTACAACAAGCAATTATTTTTATTATCGCGTCATGTGGAGATCATTTTTATGTTTAATCCCATTTGGTTCAGAAAATAGTTTTTTAGGAAAATGGTTCCAAAATCACAACATGGCATAAACAATGTTTCTCATTTTGTGTGACCAAGAGACCAGAGCTCAAATATGCTTTTTTTTATCACATATGTTTTCTGCAGTTTGATAAAAATTATTCAAAAGAACAACATGCAACAGCAAGACTGGCAATCCTGTTTTAAGTTGTTACCCCTCTTGCACAGGTTCAATTATTGATGAATGTATTTAATTAATTTGGCTATACACGAACATCAATAGAAAGTTACTATATTAACACATAATCATTAGATATAATTTAATCATGGCGTGAGTGCAGTGAATAATCTGATTTACAAAATGAAAATCTCTCTCTTTCGTTATACTGAGCTGCTCCCTGAGCAATATTCAAAACTAATCACCATTCATAAATGTTGCCCCTCATTACTGAACGGAGCACATTAGTCTGTTCGTCATTATACTCAAGTCCCGATCAGGGTCAGATGCTTGTTTCATTTATCAACACAGTCTGAATACAAATATTGTTCGTTTTCCATATAATCACAATAATAAGTGTCATGATACAAAATGGGCTTCTCTTGCCTTTCTTATTGTAACGGATTTATGATGTTATTAATGATTATTTAAGAAAGGTTAGTTTGAGATCTGTGAGCTACTAAATTACTAACTGAATTAAAAAAAAAGTACTGACCTACTTTACAAACCAAACCAGTGCAAATCAACTTAAAAGCAATCATGTGACTGATACATTTGACAGTGTGAGACCCTACCTGGTAGTCGCTCCTCCACTGGGTCTCATGCTCAGGGCTCATCTGGCCTATCAGCTCCTGGACTTTGGCTCTCCTCAGTGGATTCTTAGTCACCACAGAGCTGGGATCACTGGGAGTGTAGACCTTTTTTGCCGGGTTGTAGTCAGATATCTGGTTGGTGCTGTATGCGCGCCTTCTTGGAGACGTCTTGCTATCAAACCCTGATGCTTTGTTCAAAAATAGAAATAGTCCAAAACAATTCAAAACAGCAAATCAAGTCAGTGCTTTCCTGAATGAGGAAAATCCTCTACCAAAGAGATTCATTTTTACATTTCCAAAAGGAAATAAATAGAAAAACTTGTTACGTCCACAGCCATGCTGAGCGTGTTTATGTTGCCTAAGCCCTGTGTTTCCTCAACCCTATGCCCAAACCCTAATACTAACTCCTAATCCTAACCAATAAAACCAACGTCACATATCCAAAACATAAAATATGACAGTTGGTGGGGCCGGGAGTTTGTGTGCTGAGGGAACATATGGCCTAATTTGATGGATGGAATTTCATAGGGCTGAGGGAACATAGGGCTGAGGGGACATTGGGCTGAGGTGACATAGGGCTGTGACATAGGGCTGAGGTAACATAGGGCTGAGGGGACATAGAGATGACCCCCAGCCATGCTAGCAGCTCTATGAGGCTGTACTTAGGCACTGTGATGAGCTAAATGCTATCTGAGCATGGTAACATGCTCACACTGACAATGCTAACATGCTGATATTTAGCAGGCAATGTTTACCATGTATTGTACACCATATTAGTTTAGCAATGTAGCCTGCTAACTTTAACAAATAAGATAAGATAAGAAAATCCTTTATTTGTCCCACAGTGGGAAATTGCGGTTTGCAACAGCAAAGATAAGAGCAAAGATAGATAGGTGTACAGAGATCGATAAGTGTACAAAATACAGCAAACTGTATTATACAATAACTTACACATGAATTTTTAAATTGCACTATGAAAATTGCCCAAATGAAAAATTAAGCACAGATGTAATGATAATGGCACATGGGATGCAGGATATAGTGCTCAGAGTCAACAGTGTTTGTTGTACAGTCTGACGGCCGCTGGAAGGAATGATCTGCGGTATCTTTCCTTCACACAGCGGGGGTGGAGCAGCCTGTGCCTGAATAAGCACAAAGTACTGCTGGGGCAGATGGGAATGTCATTAGTTTCGCTAATATTTGGTCATAACCCAAAGCATTGGACACATCTAAATTGTGATCTGATAAATCTAAATCTAATCTTGCCTTTGAATCCTACCCCACCCAAGCAAAGAGAAGTTACTCCTGTTCCAGAATGTACAGTATGTGAGGGGTAGCCAGACCTTACTCCACATCGCTGTGGCGATTGGTCTGGCAATGTGAGACTAGAAAAGCCATGATCAGTCTTCAGTAATGTTGACAGACTGTAAGGAGCAATAGGATGCGTGTGCTGTAGGTGCTTACCCATGGTGTCTTGCTCTGTGGTGGCAGGGTTGTCTTTCATGGAGTCCTGGTAGGAATCATACAGAGGTGCTTCCCTGTAGGAACTGTCATTACTCGTCTTCACCGGGTCCTCCTCTTGAGAGTGGTAAAACACAGAGCTGGCTGACTCAATGGAGCGCATCATGCTGTATCGCCGCCTCTTGTCCTGTTGAGATTTTAAATAGGTGACGCATCTACTTCACAAGGTTTGATTAAAAAGCTTCTTCATCGTTAGTCCTGTGCAATCACACCACACAGTGATTTAAATGAAACAATTACATGATTCATCAAACAGAACCTTAACCCTCATGTTGTCCTTGGGTCAAATTGACCCGTTTTCCTATATCAATGTTCTTTTTAACTACCCAAAATAACATGATTGATTCCACACAACGCTCTTTGGCAAGTACAAATCTCTACTTTCATTCATTTTGGGCTGTCTCTCTGAAATAGTATTGAGTAAAAGCTGACATATTCCAGTCTGTGATTATTCACCAACATCCATTCCTTTAATTTTAGCCATAAATTCTAAAAATAACTGTAAAACTAAAGTTAATAAGTTGGTGTTACATAGCGTTAAATGTCAAAAAAAGTGACAAACATTGAAACAAGTGTTGAAAAAAGGGACAAAGACCTAATTAAGAATTGATTAAAAGCATCATCTAAAAACAAATCTACAACACAAAGTCATCTTGCATACACTCTTTTGCCTCCTCTCAGCTGATGTCTTGCACTTACAGATTTGGGGTTGGCATGGTAGCGAGTGGTGTCGCAAACCACACTGTAGCCAATCAGACTGTCCCCTGGAAACAGGAAGGTGTTGCCCACAGGGGACAGCAGCACTTCTTTGGTCTCAGGAAAGAGCCATTCGATGGAAATGTCACTGAGGACCGGAGACATGGTTTTCTTCAGGGACTTTATCATCTGTGGAGTAATAACAGGCCAACTCACACTTTCAGATATAAACCACAGGTTCTTTGTGACCAGTACATGAAGCAAATGGCGTCACTGAGATAGCCTAATAAAGATAATCCTAATTGGTATCAGTTGCAGACACTCTGCTCTTAGAAATCATAGCATAATGTCTCTCCAGAGGGCCTCAGAATAACTGTCTGTCTTTAGGAGTGAAACACAAAGCTGGAAATGAGTACCTTGGGCTGCAGCCTCTCTCCGTCAACCAGGAACTCTGCCGTTCCTTTGGAAACTGTCGCTACTCCTGCACCAGCCTCCTGCAAGCGCTCTGTCCTATGCCGAACGTAAAACATCTGCACAAACACATTAAACACTGCAGCTCCATGGAAAGATCGAGAGATATATGCATGATAACAGGTGTCTTCTCAGGATGTGCACACATTTCACAGGGTTTTACAGAGATGCTGTGCAGATAGAAACAATCTAATTTGTCAAAGATAGATCTGGGGCAAAGATAGAGATGAGCCAAACAGGAAATTATCTTTTTATGAAAGTTGAGACATGCCTGCTGTCCCTCAGAGTTCTCTAGGGAGGTAGGCTGATGCTCTATTTCACCATTTGTATTCCCTTTTTTAACTGAGGGATAAGCTGGCTGATTTCATTGCACCAGCTATGTCCCTTTTTCATTTGAAATGAGATGAAAAAAGAAAGTGCAGATCAAAACGGAAATGCCACTTTCTAGTTAAAAACCTCACATGGATTTTTGGGACAGAAATTGATTGTCTTTTGGTCTTGTCTCTGACTGACTGCGCTGATTTGTAAGCATAGTGTGATAATGACCCAGGAAGTGTTGATGAATTGGCCAAGCTCTTTGTATCTAATGCAATCGTCTGGGAGCAGTCATCCATTAAAAGAGGAAAGACAAAAGTCAATTATTTCCAGAGTGACTCAGGAGGGGGATTCACAGCGTGAGACTTAGATGCAGGCTGCAAAAGGAAATGATTTCCCAGTGTATTGCAACTCTATTGTGCCACCGGCGAGCACTCTCAGACAGTTGATGCTTTTATCCTTCAGGGAGCTTCGGTCTGGTCTTCCGGCTCCTTCGTCACTACCACCGGTGCCTAGATTCCATTGGGGGGTTATGATGGTTCTCTACTCCTATAAGCAAAGACTAGCCTTTCTATTAGACTCATTATTGAGCTGTTTCCGTTATGAGCCTTAAAGCTATGGTGCGTATTCTGTCTCCCCCATGAGGAATTCTAAGTAATGACAACAACACTGTTGTTGCATCAACATGACGCAAGCCTTTCCGTGATCCTGCACCACCCCCACCCCTCCTCCATGCAGTTGCAAGTAGCCAAGGAGGACAAGGAGGATTAAAAAAAACATAATGGACTCTTCAGAAGAGGTCATTATCTTTACTTGGGTTTCTGCGTGTGAATGTCACCGATCTACACCATTTTGTAAAACATAGCCCTACTGAGAAATACATAGATAGTTTTGTGTCCTAATAAGATGTTTAACAACTCATTTTGCAATATTCTTTACCCACAATGTTCCACTTTCAGGATTGCTCCGGTACCACGGGAAATTCCGCAAGATATCATTCTTTTCAGCCGGATGTCCATTACTTTCCACTTTCTTTGTGTTTTAATTTCAAACTCTGGTGGATTTCTGAGGACTATGGTTACCTGGTCCTGAGATCTCTGCAGGGTAAATCCAGACAGCTAGCTAGACTATCTGTCCAATCAAAAGTTCCTTCCAGAGGCTATTTTTTTGCAGCCCTGTTGCTTCATCCGGCGCTTAGCCCCGCCCAAGACGACTGTGATTGGTTTAATAAAATGTAAAAAAAACAGCACATTTTTCTCCCATCCCACAATGCTGTGTGGACTAGCCAGACCCTCCTCCGCAGCGCTGTGGAGGAAGGTCTGGCAATGCATGACTTGAATGTACCATTATTAATAATTAATAAAATAGTTGCGCACTAAAGCGTTAACAGTTTTACTTGCCTAATGTAACGTGCGTGGCTGCGGACCAGCTCGATCACTTTGCCTGTGTTGCTGACGGCCCCGTCAGTGAGCAAAAAGAGTAGGCGGGGGTGTCCGGTGAACATTGGCTGCCTCAGGATCCACTTGAGCGGTGCCAAGATGTTGGTCCCCCCCATGTCGGCTCTAATCTTCCTAACATACTCACAGGCCAGGGCTAGGGCTTCCTGAAATGAAGCGGAGAGAAGATAAGTATCTGCAGTATCTCACGATTGGTTCAGAGTTAATACACATGCACTAACTTTTTACTGAATTGCAGGGATGTATTACAGAACTGCTTTACCTCCTCGTACTTCTGGCTGGTTGTGAAGAGGGATTTGAATGTGGAGCCAAAGCTGATGATGTTAAAAAGGCAGCCTGGAACGAGGCTCTTGAGAATCACCACCATGGCATCCTTAGAGAGAGAGACCGAGAGCAGATTTACTTATTGTCCAGAGAGTAGAACGGAACAAAAATCTTAAAGAAAACAAAAGGCAAAACTCTTCTGCTCATTAGGTGCTTAATGCACGGCTGAGGCTCAGGTGGTAGAGCTGTCACCTGCCAATCAGAAGGTCGGTGGTTCAATCCCTGGTCCTGCGGTGCCATGTTAAATGTCCTTGGGCAAGACACTGAACCCTGAGTTGCCCCGATGGTGTCCCATCAGTGTGTGAATGTGTGTGAGTGTTTATCTGATGAGCAGGTGGCACCTTGTATGGCAGCCTTGGCCATAGTGTATGAATGTGTGTGGATGTTTCCTGTACTGTGTAAAAGCCCTTTGAGTAGTCTAGAAAACAATTAATCGCAATTTTATCAAAATCACAATATGGACTAGTGCTATACTCAAATCGCAGAGGGGGTGCAATATTTGTTAAAGGCAAAATATGTGTCAAAGTATTCTGAATTAAGTATTGTGGTGCTGCAGAGACATCCCAGCTAGTCTATATCCACGATGTTTAATTTCCGATTGCTCGGTGCGGCGGAAATTCCGCGGATGTCCGTCACCATCCACTTTCTTTGTGTTGGCGTTCTATCCTCTGGTGGATTTCTGAGTTCTATGGTTACCTGGTCCTCAGATCTCGGACCAGTTAGACTATCTGTCCAATCTGAGTTTTCTGTTGACAACTAAAACAACTTTTGAACACCAAAACAAGTTCCTTCCTGAGACTATTTTACAGAGGCAAATTTCCATTTTCAATAAAAATGAGAATAATATAAAAATGATCATTCCCGCCAATGTTGTGAATCTTATCACAATATATATAATTTCCTCATATTGTGCAGCACTAGAGTTAAGTCAAGAAAAGTGCCATATAAATTCAGTCCATTCAATGTGCTGTTGAACGTTTCCACTGCAATATGCCCACTTTGGCTTATTGGTTGAATGAATGCGCGGTGCTCTACACAGCTTCCATTGCTGCACAGCACATTTTCTCAAGGACAGGGAGTGAGTGGAGAGTGGCATCCTGCAGTGTCATTTAATCCATCATTGCTCTTTTTACAGCAGAGGGGGCCCTTTCTAGAACCCCACTTATCTCAACCTTCACTTAGGTGGAGAGCACAGCGATCACCAGACAACCTTCACTCAGGGGGGGAGCACAGTGATCACCAGACAACCCACAGCTAAATACTTGTTCAGGTGTAGGGTTGCGCAATTAATCGCAATTGTATCGAAATTGCAATATGGACTAGTGCAATATCCAAATCGCAGGAGGGCACAATATTTGTTAATGGCAAAATATTAGGGCTGTAACAATTTTTGACTCACGATTCAATACAAATACAAAAAAATAATGCTACAAAAATTATCATTCCCTCCAATATCGGGAATCATATTGCAATCGCAATACCAGTCAAAATAATCGCATATCATGCAGCCTTATTCAGGTGCACAGAAAAATATGTAATCAATATATTACATATTGATTACATATTTGTTCAAGTTTCAAGTTGTTAGAGATATTTTTAAAAGGTATAAAATTAGATAAGACCTTTATTTTCCTCTTACGTGGGATTTCTTTCTTCGGCTTCACAGACATGCTACACTTAAGCCGTCCTCTACCATGGTTTAAAATACATAAGATAAAAACACAATATAACTGCGCCAAACCATTGCATTTAAAGTGCAAAAATTAGAACACCTATTAAATATACATAGAAAAAAAAACCGCAGCAGTCACTAATATCAACTAAAACAGCCTTTTGTTAAGTAAGATGACAGCGGATGGAATAAAAAGCCTCTTAAAGATGTTTGTCATTGCTGTGGGAATTCTTAAAAGATCATTAAATCACTGGCCTTAAGCCCCGGCTCTGTAGTACCAGACACATTCAATAAAAGCCTCACAGTCTGAGTCACAAATGAACACCATTCAGTGTCACAGCATGGGGCAGGGTCACTACGTGCACAAGCAACCAAATAGTACATAACACATATAATCTAAAACAACAACAAAAAAATCAGCCTTGTATAAGCTCTGTAGGTATTGAAAAAAACGTCTTTGAATTCTGATGAGCCCTCAAAGACTTGCTGTCTAAAACCTGGGAGACACCTGGTGAATGACTTATTTGATTGATATCCTTGTGAACACGCCTTTTACACAGCAAGCCGACAACATATAATCTCCAAAGACTAGCCTAGAAAAAGCAATTATACTGCCTGTAATTACCTGTCACATTTACTGTGTGTTGTGAGGCATTTCTTTTCCTTTTGTATATCATTATTTTGTTGTTTCTGTTGTAAACTGTAACATATTTCAAGAAACTAAGCACCTGAAAATATAATTTTCTGGAAAGAAACATGATGTGTGATATGTACTACAGTTTATATGTCTCTGTGTTTGTGTTCTAACCTCCGTCCCTGTCCTTTGTCTCTGTGTTGATGTTCTAACCTCTGTCCCCGTCCTCTGTCTCTGTTTTGGCGTTCTAACGTCTTTCCCCGTCCTCTGTCTCTGTGTTGGCGTTCTAACCTCCGTCTCCATCCTCTGTCTCTGTATTGGCATTCTAACCTCCATCCCCGTCCTCTGTCTCTGTTGGCGTTCTAACCTCCATCCCCGTCCTCTGTCTCTGTATTGGCGTTCTAACCTCCGTCCCCGTGCTCTGTCTGTATTGGCGTTCTAACCTCCATCCCCGTCCTTTGTCTCTGTGTTGGCGTTCTAACCGCCGTACCTGTCTTCTGTCTCTGTGTTGGCGTTCTAACCTCCGTCCCCGTCCTTTGTCTCTGTGTTTGCGTTCTAACCTCCGTCCCTGTCCTTTGTGTCTGTGTTTGCGTTCTAACCTCCGTCCCCGTCCTCTGTCTATATTGGCGTTCTAACCTCCATCCCCGTCCTTTGTCTCGGTGTTGGCGTTCTAACCTCCTTCCCCTTCTTCTTTCTCTGTGTTGGCATTCTAACCTCTGGTGGATTTCTGAGGACTATGGTAACCTGGTCCTCAGATCTCTGCAGGGTAAATACAGACAGCTAGCTAGACTATCTATCCAATCGGAGTTTTAAAACAACTTTAGAACGTACACACCATCCATCCATCGTCATCCGCTTATCCGGTATTGGGTTGCGGGGGGAGCAGCTCCTGCAGGGGACCCTAAACTTCCCTTTCCAGAGCCACATTAACAAGCTCCGACTGGGGAATCCTGAGGCGTTCCCAGGCCGGGTTGGAGATGTAATCCCTCCACCTAGTCCTGGGTCTTCCCCGAGGCCTCCTCCCAGCTGGATGTGCCTGGAACACCTCCCTAGGGACGCGTCCACGGGGCATCCTTACCAGATGCCCAAAAGGGCAAAATAACATACACATGTTCCACCAAAGCAAGTTCCTTATCGAGGCTATTTAGCATAGTATCTAAACAAGAAGGCACTGTGGCTCCGTCCGGCGCTGATTGCAGCCAAAGATGATTGTGATTGGTTTAAAGAAATGCCAATAAACCAGAGTCTGTTTTTCTCCCACCCCAGAATGCTGTGTGGACTAGCCAGACCCTTCTCCGCAGTGCTTTGAAAAAAGGTCTGACAATGCAAGATTAGGGTGGGTGGTAATGACAAAAGGGGGGGTGGATGTTTTGCGTATTGTGTTAAAGTTAATCATAAAAAATAAACCTTCACACGGTTGATGTTGACCCCGCTCATGCTGCCGCTGCGGTCGATCAGGAAGATGAACTCGCCGTGAACCTTCCTCAGGTCGGCGCTGATGGACTTGAGGTCCGGGCAGAAGTTCAACATTACCACAGGGTTGTGGAGGATGTCCTTGTGGAGTCGCCTGTGAATGATATCTACCTGCAGGGGGAGCGCCAAATAAATAAACAAAAGTTTTTTTCCCCAAAATTAAAACATGTCTGAAAATATGTAGTATAGGATTCCAACAATATAAGCAAAACTGGCTATTTAGCAGCGGCACCATGGCTCCGTCCGGCGCTTATCGCCGCCCATGATGATTTCGATTGGTTTAAAGAAATGCCAATAAACCAGAGCACATATTTCTCCCATTCCAGAATGCTGTGTGGACTAGCCAGACCCTCCTCGGCAGTGCTGTGGAGGTAGGTCTGGCAATGCTAGACTAATAAGCTCAGTTCATTGTGCAACTCTATTTTATACAATATAAATGTGTGTAGTAGGGGGTCCCTGCCCATCTGTCTTTCTGGTAAGGGGTCCTTGGCCTAAAAAATGTTGATGACCCCCGATCTAAAGCATACATTTAACCCTCCTGTTGGCCTCGGGTCAAAAAAAATGTCTATATCTGAAATATGGGTTTGTTTTTAACCAAATTACCACAAAAAAGGGATTTGATTCTGCTCTTTGCAAATACAACTGATCACTTTCATTCCTGACTAAACTTATCTGTATGTTCCTCTGATCTTAACTATTAGTCAAAATAATTCATAATTTCTGCTTTTTTAACTCAAATGTTAGGTATAATACTATATAAATGAGGGTTATTGATCATAAATTCCAACAAATAGTGTAATACTAGTAAGGTGGTGTTAGTGAAAAATAAAAAAAGTCTGGGAAAGGGACGGAAATGTCAAATCTTTGTCAGTTTTTTACCCAGGAGGACAACGTAAGGGTTAAATGGGCGGTTTGGCCCCATGGACTTTCAGGCTTGATTTTGAACACTTAAAGAAGACAAAAAATAGATTTGATCTGGTTGATAAGCAGAGCACATCAATTATTGTGGATGTGCAGGAAAGTCCAGGTTGACTGTGGCGAGCCTTTGGAGTGTTTCCATAGAAACACATTTTTTATGGCTTTTCCTCTTTAGCTCCCCTGGTCTCTTAACAGCCTCACCATAGAAGAGAGGAGAATGGGCATGAAGCAGGTTGAAAAATAATAATGCTGAACTGATATAAACATGCATTTGCAGTGGTGGAATGTACATTTATGCCTACTGAGGTACTTTACATAAGTATTTTTATTTTATGCTACTATATACTGTACATCTACTCCACTACATCTCAGAGGTAAATTAGGGCTGCTTGGTTATGGGAAAAATCCTAATCACACATAATAATTTTGGTCAATTTTGTAGTCACGATTTAACACGTTTAATCATTGACTTTTGGAAAGATGTTGCATTTATTGAACTTAAAAAAAACGTGAAAACCCTTTTCCTGTTATACAGGTGCTGGTCATATGATTAGAATATCATAAAAAAGTTGATTTATGTCAGTAATTCCATTCAAAAAATGAAATTTGCATATTATATTCATTCATCACACACACTACTAGAACTAGAGTACTAGATTACTTACCTAGCTCTGGGGAGTTATTCCCCGGAGTCCTTATGTTCTTTTTTGCCCAGCATGTTTCCTTGGATCAGGGAGGCCCCAAAATCATGGTAGCAGCTGTCGCCATGGTCCCGCTACACGTCCTGCGATGCCGTGTTCATCCTGCTACGCTCTGCTGTGCCCTGCTACGTCCTGCTGTGCCTTGTAATGCCGCACAGTGCCCTGCTATGCCATGAACTACTACAAAGAACTACTACAAACTACTATTTTTTGTGACTGTTATTGCCACTCTTCATTTTAAACCCAACCGGTCGTCAGCCACCGCCTACTAAGAGCCTGGGTCTGTCCGTGGTTTCTGCCTGAAAGGAAGTTTTTCCTCGCTACTAGAACTGTTGGGTCCTTGTAAATTATGGAGTGTGGTCTAGACCTACTCTACCTGTAAAATGTCTCGAGATAACTCTTGTTATGAATTGATACTATAAATAAAATTTAATTGAATTGAGAGTGATATATTTCAAATGTTAATTTCTTTTAATTGTGATGATCATAGCCGACAACTAATGAAAATCCCAAATTCATTATCTCCGAAAATTTGAATATTACTTATTACCAATACAAAAAAAGGATTTTTAGAAATGTTGGCCAACTGAAAATTATGAACATGAAAATTATGAGCATGTACAGCACTCAATACTTAGTTGGGGCTCCTTTTGCCTGAATTACTGCAGCAATGCAGCATGGCATGGAGCCTGGCACAGCTCCGGTGACATGATTGTAGCCTTTCAGCTCTTGTGGCACATCTTCATCATCATCATCATCATCATCATCCTCTTCACAATACCCCATAGCTTTTCTATAGGGTTAAGGTTAGGCCAGTTTGCTGGCCAATCAAGAACAGGGATATCATGGTCCTTAAACCAGGTCCTGGTAGCTTTGGCACTGTGTGCAAGTGCCAAGTCCTGTTGGAAAATGAAATCTCCATAAAGCTGGTCAGCAGCAGGAAGCATGAAGTGCTCTAAAACTTCCTGGTAGACGGCTGCATTGACCCTGGACCTCAGAAAACACAGTGGACCAACACCAGCAGATGACATGGCCCCCCATACCATTACTGGACCAACATCAGCAGATGATATGGCACCCCAAACCATCACTGGACCAACACCAGCAGAAGACATGGCCCCTCATACCATCACTGGACCAACACCAGCAGATGACATGGCACCCCAAACCATCACTGGGCCAACACCAGCAGATGACATGGCCCCCCATACCATCACTGGGCCAACACCAGCAGATGACATGGCCCCCCATACCATCACTGGACCAACACCAGCAGAAGACATGGCCCCCCATACCATCACTGGACCAACACCAGCAGATGACATGGCCCCCCATACCATCACTGGGCCAACACCAGCAGATGACATGGCACCCCAAACCATCACTGACTGTGGAAACTTTACACTGAACTTCAAGCAATATGGATTCTGTGCCTCTCCTCTTTTCCTCCAGACTCTGGGACCTTGATTTGTGCAAAATTGACTTTCATCAGAGAGCATAATTTTGGACCACTCAGCAGTAATCCAGTCCTTTTGTCTTTAGCCCAGGCAAGACACAATGAATGCGACAACTGAAAACCATGTCTTGCATACGTCTGTGCGTGGTGGTTCTTGAAGCACTGACCCCAGTCCACTCTTTCTGAATCTCCCCCACATTTTTGAATGGGTTTTGTTTCCCAATCCTCTCCAGGGTGTGGTTATCCCTATTGCTTGCACACTTTTTTTTTCTACCACATCTTTTCCTTCCCTTCGCCTCTCTATTAATGTGCTTGGACACAGAGCTCTGTGAACAGCCAGCCTCTTTAGCAATGACCTTTTGTGTCTTGCCCTCCCTGTGCAAGATGTCAATGGTCATCCTTTGGCCAGCTGTCAAGTCAGCAGTCTTCCTCATGATTGTGTAGCCTACAGAATTAGACTGAGAGACCATTTAAAGGCCTTTGCAGCTGTTTTGAGTTAATTAGCTGATTAGAGTGTTGCACTAGGAGTTGTTCTTCCTGCTTCTTACAGTGCAGACGCTTTGCTGCTTGCTCCTGCCTCTGCTTGCATATTTTTGCTGATAATCTTGCTTTTCCTCTGAGAGAAACTATGAGCAACGGCTCTTGGATATTTATAAATCATTGGACTATACATTTTTGGTAGCCATAGTAGGCTATTGCCATATTTTAACATTTTTCTGCCTGAGCGTGGCCTACCAATAGCTCAAGCCTGTCCTACAGTGACTGCAGCTAAAGCTAATTAGCAGCAAGATGCCTCCTTTTTCCGTGGATGACTACTACAAACTCCTTCAGAAGATTGCACTTCTGGAAACCAAGGTTCACCTATTAGAAGTGAACGTGGAAGTGAACAGATCTTGTGGAAATGACACCACTTTACCATGGACCCAAAACAATGGACAAAAGCATGCTAACACACGGCTAGTTAGCACCAAGAAGACTACAAAGAAACAGGAGGGCTGTGGAACGGGTAATAAATCAACAAGTGGTAGTCCTCCCTGGAACTCGGCTGGTGCGAAGCCTAAGAGTAAATCATTTTCCTGGGAAATGGGAGGACGACTAACGGGCAGGGCACAGCGCCCTGAGATCTGTGATACGACCGGCTGGCCTGCATTATCATCCCAGCAGAGCGCCTCTTCAACCCCTGTACCTAGTCGGACACAGCCGTGGACAGCTGCAAAAGGGAAAATAAGCAACAAAATGCCTCCCCAACAACTTTGTTTGCAACAAGATAACAGATATGCTCCTCTGCTGCTGGACGCTGGACAGCCATCTGATGACCGGGATTGCGTCTCATCGCCACACAGCAGGGTAAGGACCAAGAGCAATTCAAAAAGTAAAAAGCTAACAACTGGGCCTCAAACCCTGATTGTGGGTGACTCTGCTGTAAAAGATTTAAAAACAGTAAAAACACCAAAATACTCTGTTTTCCCAAAGACACGGTGTCTGACTTGACCCAAAGAATCCCAGATATCATGGCAGAGCACCCAACTGTGAAGAACATTATACTACATATAGGGTCGCATGATGTTGTAAAGCAACAGTCTGAATTGCAGAAACTGGACTTTATGGATCTGCTAAACCAAGTCAGTTCCTTAAACGCAGATGTGTTTATCAGTGGGCCTATACCGCCAGTGAGAAGAGGAGCTGAGAGATTTAGCCGACTGTTGGCACTAAACAAATGGCTGTCAACTCAATGTATTGTCCATTCTCTGCAGTTCATTGACAATTTTAACATTTTCTGGGAGCGCTTACATCTTTTTAAAGCAGATGGACTTTTCCTTAACAGGCCAGGAGTAAAGCTGTTCACCTCTAACATTCTTTACTTTCTGCGCTACACTGCTCCCCCCATCAAGGACACAAGACCAGACCAATCTAAACAAGAGGAAAATAAAACAAAGTTTGGCAGTGATTCACCACAGCCCCCACCTGTGCACAGATTTGACCGTGGGAGACCAGACAGCAGAGATACGGAACCCCAACTCTCCTTTTCACCCGTCCAGCACCCCTCAAACCCCCCTACCAGCCCCAAATCCCTTGAGGAGCCATCGCTATCTCCACGCACTCTTTCCCCTCTTTCCCTACCCACATGTTGGAGTTCACTGACCAGATGAAGCAGCTGGTAGATGTTGGAACCAAATTTACCCCCCTTCCTTCACCCATGACTCAACCCCGGACAAAAGTAAAACGCCAGGCACCTCTGCCCGATAAGGACGCTTGTGTGCAAAATCCAGCAAGCAAAAACTGATATGTGCCGGGCCTAGGCTCCAGGACTAGTGACACTCATGACTTTTTCAAAGACAAGCCCGGGCCCTGTGTTTTCAATTCTTCCTCAATTTATGTTGTGATAGGCAATAGAAAAAGGATGGTGAATAAGCACTTAACTGCAAACTTAGCAAATTTAGCATCCATTCCTCGTCAGCCACAGCCTGTTACAAAATGAGAACACACTAACACTAGCTTTACTAAACATCAGGTCTTTGGCAGGAAAATCCTTTTTAATTAATGATTTTATTATTAATCACAATCTAGATTTTATGTTTTTAACTGAGACCTGGTTAGATAATAACAGCGCTGCTGTTCTCATCGAGTCAGCTCCCCTAACTTCAGTTTTATGAGCGAGAATAGAGTGAATAAGAAAGGAGGTGGAGTTGCCATTTTGTTTAATGACTCATTCCACTGTACGCAAATATGTTATGGAAATTTTGCTTCTTTTGAATATGTGGTTCTACAGTTGAGATCGTCCTCAAGCAATATTTCTAAATATCTATAGGCCACCTAAATATTGTGCAACCTTTATTGATGACTTCACTGAACTGCTGTCTATAATCTGCATTAACTTTGATTGTGTAATCATTGTGGGTGATTTTAACATTCATGTTGACAACCCCAGGACAGGGGGACCAAAGAACTGTGTTGTGTTTTTGAGAACTATGGACTGACTCAGCATGTGACAGAGCCCACGCACAATAAGGGGCACACGCTGGACTTGATTGTCTCCAAGGGTCTGAACATTTCCAAGGTTGTGGTGACTGACGTTGCTCTGTCTGATCATTCCTGTGTTTTCTTTAACGGCTCTATCTCTGTGCCCAAAAGTGTCCAAACAAAGTTAATCAGAAAACGGTATATCACTGAAAACACCAGTGAAAATTTACTCAGCTTTTCTCCGCCGCACCCGCCCCTGGGCTCTCAGTCACTGAGCTTGTAGATCATTTCAACTGTAAAATTACAAATGTTATTGATGCCATTGCTCCCACTAAGGTCAAAGTTGTCTCTGGTAAGAAAAGGTCTCCATGGAGAAATGTCCCACTGGTGAGAACAGAAAAAAGAGAGTGTCGAAAAGCTGAACGAAGGTGGCGAAAAACAAATCTCCTGGTCCATTATAACACCTATAAAGAGAGACTTCGCATTTATAATTTGGAACTGAGGAATGCAAGGCGGTCCTTCTTCTCTGATATTATCTCTAGAAACAATAATAATTCACGTGCTTTGTTTGCTACTGTCGATAGGTTAACAAACCCTCCAGTACCAGTAGCATCTGAACTTTTATCTTCCAAGGCCTGCAATGACTTTGCCTCCTTCTTCAAAGAAAAATTCAAAAGATTAGACAAACAGTCAGTGCCTCCATATCAAGTACAGGATGTGTGTTGTCACAGTGTTCAAGCAGAACTAGTTCCAATATGACTGAGTTTCATGCGATCAACCATAAAAACCTGGAGGACATTATACAACATCTGAAAACTTCCTCCTGTTGCCTTGATATTCTACCAACGGGTGTTTTCAAAAATGTCTTGAATTGTTTGTCTTCTGATCTTCTACAGATTGTGAACACATCTCTTCTTTCAGGAATCTTTCCACAGGCCTTGAAAACTGCAGTAATCAAGCCACTCTTAAAAAGAACAATCTAGACACATCCCTAATGAGCAACTATAGGCCAATATCAAACCTTCCGTTCTTAAGTAAAATCATTGAAAAAGCAGTTTTTCAACAACTCAATTATTTCTTGTCACTAAACAACAGCTTTGATACCTTTCAGTCGGGCTTCCGACCACACCACAGCACTGAGACGGCTCTCGTTAAGGTCTTTAATGACATCCACCTTAACACAGATAATGGCAAAATTTCAGTCTTAGTATTACTTGATCTCAGTGCTGCATTTGATACGGTCGACCACGACATATTACTAGACCGATTGGAAAACTGGGTTGGTCTTTCTGGCTCAGTACTAAACTGGTTTGAATCTTACTTACAGAATAGGGATTACTTTGTGTCAATAGGTAATTATACATCTGAGCGTACAAATATGACGTGTGGAGTTCCCCAAGGCTCCATTCTGGGGCCTCTTCTGTTTAACATCTACATGCTTCCACTGGCTCAGATTATGGAAAACAACAAAATAAGTTACCATAGTTATGCGGATGACACACAAATTTACATAACCTTATCGCCAGGACTATAGTCCAATACAAAAACTGACTAAGTGTATTGAACAAATTAACGGCTGGATGTGCCAAAACTTTCTGAAATTAAATGAGGGAAAAACTGAGGTGGTTGTTTTTGGAGCAAAAGAGGAAAGATTAAAAGTTTGCGCTCAGCTTCAAACAACAATGTTAAAAACAACAGACAAAGCCAGAAATCTTGGTGTAATCATGGACTCTGACCTGAATTTTAACAGCCATATAAAGACAATTACAAAGTCAGCCTATTATCACCTTAAGAATATATCAAGGGTTAAAGGACTTATGTGTCAACAGGATTTGGAAAAACTTGTCCATGCTTTCATCTTCAGTAGACTTGACTACTGTAACGGGGCTTTACAGGTCTCCCTAAAAAATCAATCAGACAGCTGCAGCTGATTCAGAACGCTGCTGCTCGAGTCCTCACTAAGACCAAGAAACTGGATCACATCACTCCAGTTCTGAAGTCCTTACACTGGCTTCCTGTGCCCCAAAGAATTGATTTCAAAGTTCTTTTGCTAGTTTATAAATCACTAAACGGTTTAGGGCCAAAATACATTTCTGATCTGCTAGTACACTATGACCCCCCCAGACCTCTAAGGTCATCTGGGACAGGTCTACTGTCTGTTCCTAGAGTCAGAACTAAACAGGGGAAGCAGCGTTCAGTTTCTATGCTCCTCATATCTGGAATAAACTCCCAGAAACCTGCAGGTCTGCTGCTAGTTCTTTTAAATCAATGCTGAAGACCTTTCTTTTCGATGTTGCCTTTCTTTAAATTATGTTCATTTCTTTCTTTTATACTGCACTGTAACTTTTATTCTTGTGTTTTATTTGTTTTACTTTCTTTTAACTGTTTTTGTGTAAAGCACTTTGAATTGCCCTGTTGCTGAAATGTGCTATATAAATAAAGCTGCCTTGCCTTGCCTTGCCTTGCCTTCAATATTGAATCTTGGCACAATATTCTAATTTTCAGAGATACTGAATTTGGGGTTTTCATTAATTGTCAGTTATAATCATCACAATTAAAAGAAATTAACATTTGAAATATATCACTCTGTGTGTGATGAATGAATATAATATACAAATTTCACTTTCTGAATGGAATTACTGACATAAATCAACTTTTTTAAGATATTCTAATTATATGACCAGCACCTGTACCTTTTGAATTCCCCTTCAGAACACAATACAAAAAGCAGTTTACATGCAAAACGTACTGTGCAAAATAATCATTTCCTCAACAACATTGTTTTTGTGATTGTTAGAAGCTAATATTTCAAAATTAAAATTAGATTAATTGCACAGTCCTGAGGTAAATATTATACTTGTTACGTTGCTTCATTTGTCAACTTTAGTTACGTTACAGATACAGATCAACACACACAATATTGAAGCAGTAATATTGATCCAAAAACAATATATATATAATAGTGAAACACTGACAGGGAACGTTTGTCTGCAGAATGACTTTACATTTTACTCACAATACTTTTACTTGTAGAAGAGTATTTTCACGGTGTGGTATTAGTATTGCTCACTAAGTAAAGGATCTGAATGATGTATCATATCGCTGCAGCTTTACAAATATAATATCTGTAGCAGTATATTGTGCTGTTGTGAAGTCCCCACTACCTCCTGGTGGCATAATAGTGTTGCAATCACTTCAGGTACATGGTGCGGATGTCATTAACACACTCACTTTCTCTCATTGCTGGAGTCCTTCTTGGTGGCCTTGATGAAATCGCTGCGGCCATGAAGATACTCATCATACTCGCCCTGAGTCATGTCTCCCTCAATCAGCACATGTGGCAGATGAGGCTCTAAAGTTGACACAGTTGGCCAGGACAAAGACATTACTTCAAATATTATAAAGCGGATAGACAGTGCAGAAGTATGGTGATCTGTAGTGCAGAATTATCCCCATATTGATGTGAGATTGAAGAGGTGGTTGCATATAAAAATGCTGGGCTGGGTCTCTAGACAACAAAATCAGCTCTAGTGGGTGAGAGAATACTGGGATTTTCTTAAAAGTCTTAAAAAGCATAGATTTCAATTTTCTCATTAAAATACCCTGCATTAAAAAGCTCTGTCCATTATCTGCTGCTTATCCAGGTAGAGGTGCATTTTAAATAATTAATTCATGATATAACTTGGAATTGTTATATACTGCTGGAAAGTACTGACAGAAATGGGATATACATGTCAATAAATCAATACATTTGGTGACTAACTTTAGGCCTTATCATCCGGTTTTCATTACTATAACTTTCTTACCTTGGCTATGAAAAGCCAATCAGATGTCTATGTGGTATTGAATATGTTTTAAAACTTACAAAAACACTGTCATTTATATGACAGAGTCTTTGTTTCTGGACCATTAATCAACCAAGATCATGATAAAAAAAATAGACTGCTGATTATTAGTTGTCCTATAACACTGCCTGTAATGCAGTTGAGTTCCTTATTCTCTTTTCTCAAGCTTAGCATCCATGTTGTGATTGAAACTGCAGCAGTTGGAGCTGAATTAAATTGCCTCGCAGTGGCAGCATGTCTGTTGCTGAACAAAACCTTCATAAGAGGGCTATTGGATCAGCATGGCCGGGGCTCATTCCGGCCACTCATGAGAGAAGGAGACAAGAGAACGTTGGAAAAAAATAAAATAATGACCTGACACTGCACACCCACACAATGCAGTCTGACTCCGCTGGCATGTCAGACAACAGGAGGACCACAAAGTGGGCAGGTGAATCATCTCGCACATTATGTGATTATAAAACTGTAAAAGAAGCTTGAAAAGGCTGGGGATAATAAAAACTTGGGAGTATTGCCCTTGAGAGCAGAGACTAATTAATGATAATGTTGTGCTGTAAGTGAGTTTTGAACTTGTGAACCTACCGCTGGGGTAGATGAGGATTTTGACAGGACAGTCGTACGTGTACTTGTCAGCCAGAGTGATGACAACGCTTGTGGCAGAGCGAGCCAGAGGGTCTGCATCAGCTCGGATAGCGTGAGACGGGCTCTACACCTACACAGAGAAACAGAGACACAGCAGATGGAATAACCAGTGGCTTACCCCCTCAACCCACCCCAGTAATAACAGTAATAACAAACCAGCAGGTCCCCTTGAAACTATGATCACATTTATAAGAGCAAGACACTTCAAAAGATTTGAAAAGCAAGATTTATGCACTGATGCCTTCAAGTTGTTGCAATTTGAGCAAACACAAATAATAAAAAACCAGCAATTACTGTATGAATTATAATATGAGGATTTGGTTTAGCTCAAACCGTCAAGTTTGAAGAAATAGTTTGACATTTTGGAAAATGTGCTTTTAAAGAGATTTTTTGCTGCAAGGTTGATGAGAAGATGGATACCACTCTCATATCTGAAATATCGATCTTCTAAAGGATCTCACGTACAAGCAAGAAAGCAAATTAGCGTATTTCCCAAACATTCAAATCATTCCTTTAACACAGAGATCTTCAACAGGTGGTCTAGGACCCTAAGGGGGTCCTCCAAGTTAATGCAGGGGGCCACCAAGAGTTTGTTTAATCTGTTGTTTAATTTGTTAAAAAGAAAAAAAATTTGTTATATGTCTAAAAATATACATATACATAAAGCCAACCTCTTAATAGCAAAAATAAATTGGCCTATTTGTGAATTTTTATTTTATTTTACTTGAACAACATTGACGACAGGCTACTAGCCTGCAGGTAAGGTAGCCATCCACAGATACAATTTAGGCCTAAGGATTCATACATGTATTTTACACCATAAAAGGTAAGTGTTATTGTAGGCCCAGTTTAATGTAGCTCAATTTTATATAATATGTTGTGTGTGTGTGTGTGTGTGTGTGTGTGTGTGTGTGTGTGTGTGTGTGTGTGTGTGTGTGTGTGTGTGTGTGTGTGTGTGTGTGTGTGTGTGTGTGTGTGTGTGTGTGTGTATGGGGGAGGGGGCCTGCCCTCTCTCTGTCAGCTAAGTGGTCTTTGCATTCAAACCACTGAAGACCCCTGTTTGAGCATGTTTAGCGTTGCCCAATTATGTTCCCAATTCACAGCTTTATAAGAGTATTCAGCACTGTGTGACATAAACACACACTAACTGCGAACTGCTTTTTTTATCCCTTTCCCTTACCCCTGTCACAATTACAGCTTCTTACTGCAGACATGAGAGCTTTCAAGAAACACTGTAATGCAATGCTTGATTACAGAATAGCTTGAGCGATCACACCTGATGTACCATTAAACCAAGTGGCAAAAACATTCATTCAGATACAGCAGCTCATGGGTGCGATCACGCTTGAAGGGGATATTCCCAAAGAGAATACAGCTATCAAATATATCACTAGTATTGGGTAATTGTCTGACCTGCGAGGAGATAGGAGCCCGTATCTCCAGCTGGAAGTTAAACTCGTAGTCCATGGAGTTGATGGTCTCTTCCTCCAGCAGTGAATACAACCACAGCTGGGGGCAGTTGGGAGTTTGATCGTGCGGACTTGAGGCACAACTATGCCTGTCCCGCCTAAAAGTAGCAAAGCATAACTAACTTCAAATGGAGCCATCTTGAATGAACATATAAAATGTTAGTATAGTCAGTTTCCATCCATTTTCCAAGTTCCAGTCCAATCTAAAGTATGCCAACATTGTAACAAGTAACATGTAATATTAACAAGACACTGGCTTAAATGTTGTTTTTATGAGCAAATCTGTTTTTCCTTACGTTCTGGAGAAGTTTGGGGATAGTCCCTGCTCCTCGTTGATGGTCCTCTGTACCCGAGGAGTACACACCGGTGGGGACGAGACCCTGATACCGCCGTTGGGCAAGGTGGAGAGCTCAGCAGAGGTACTAACCAGAATATGGACCGTCTCCATAGGAGGGATGAGCCCGAGGTTAACCACTAACACTGTCCTCTCCAAATCCTCATCAATCACTATGTGTCCTGTAAGACCAAATTAGATTATGGCCCAACCATATTGCATACAGTATATATACATTAGCACGATTTCTATGACTCTCAAGGTGCCAAAGCTAATGCAAAGCTGTCCAGAAACTGAGTTACCTTTCATATCTTTCAACATATACACTGATATATACCACCTAAAAGGACACTGGAACTCTGTGCAATTTCATACAGTGCAATATTTAGTACTTAACCATTTAATCTCATTACTGTGTAATATTTAATACTCAGGACTTTTAAAACACCAAACTATATTTTTGCATAATGTGTATACAAAACTATTTTATATATGTATATAGATACTCTCAGGACTGTGCACCAGGTCCCCCCCCTCCCTTTTTCTGCACTACCTATACTTTCTATTTTTATATTTTATATTATTATATTTTGTGTTGAAACTGTAAAGGGTTGCTTCAGTCTCATTGTACAGGTACTGCACTTGTGTATAACAACAATAAAGGCATGCAGGCTTCTTTGTTTAGGTGAAGTACCACAATATAATGTTATTATAATATCACATCATTATACTGTATATCTTCACTAGCATCCATCTAAACCTAACCCATAATTCTGTCCATACATACTACCCATCTTACAGAAGACTTAAAGGAGAGTTCCGGTCAATTTCAACATGTAGCTCTGTAGTTTGTAAATGTGGAGGTCTGTCCGTGAGAGAGAAACTAACCAATCTGTGCTGCCTACACTGTTATCCTCCTGCTAGAGTTAGCACCCAACAGGCTTCAACAGCGCAAGTTTAAACATGTTTTTAGCCTCTAAACATCTTCAAAATGTCATTAAAAATGCCGACCCATGTGCAATGATTTCTTCAGAGTGAACATAGTGAATTTGACTGCTGTGGATGTGACAGAAATGCATGAAAGTTGTGTTAATTCAGCTGTGTGTAGTTCCTGTGTTGAGAGGCAGTTAGAGAGGTTAGGGACCGTCTAAAATCTACACACATCTCCAGCAGTTAGATTCACTGTGTTCACTCTGAAGAAATCACTGCACATGGGTTGGCACTTTTAATGACATTTTGAACATGTTAAGAGGCTAAAAACATGTTTTAAAACTTGCCCTGTTAAAGCCTGTTGGGTGCTAACTCTAGCAGGAGGATGACTCGTGTAGGCAGCACCGATTGGTTAGTTTTTCACTCTACTGACAGACCTCCACATTTACAAACAACAGAGCTATGTGTTGAATTGACCGAATTCTCCTTTAAAGAAGTACTAACACCTTTTTAGTATTGCACTTTTATAAAGTTTGGGGACTTCGGGAGAGACAGATTAAAAAAAAAACAACAGATGAGCACAGGCAGAGAAATTATTTTACTCTTGAGTATGCAATCTTTCCTTAGACATGTCTTAAAATGTCTCACAGTCCTGACTCTCATTTTTTTAAATGTTGTAGTCACACTCCTGATCCAAGATAACCCTGATGGCATGACATTGAAAAATTGGGCTGCTCCTAAATTGTGTTTTTTAACATTAACGTACAACTTTTACGCTGGCCTGAGGGAAATCTGGCTCTTTAGCTGCTAAATGCTCAACAATGTGGGCTGTCTGTTATTTAACTGGTTTATATGACTTTTTGTCTTCGAAAACAGCTGCCTGCTGCTGCTGGAAACAAGGTTTCACAAACAGTAATTTGATCAATTGCTAACATAACAATATTGATTAAAGCAGCTTTAATCTTACCGCTGCCACTCTGAAGGGCTCCATTGGATGTGCTGCAGCAATCCTGATAACAGTCGTCAAGTTTTGCCTTGTCTTTGATTTGAAGTGTTATAATCTGACTGGATATCATAGACTCAAACCCCACAACAATAGCATTTTCCTCCAGTGGATAAATGAAGATCCCTAAAAGGCAGTTAGATTGGTAAAAAAGAAAAAGAAAAAGAATTAAGGACATGAACTAGAGGCAGAAAACAAGCAACTACACATTTTCAGTCAATATTTTTACAACAGTATTTCAGAGCATAAGGTTGGTTGAAAGTGGCTAGCGTTCCTAATCTAGCTGAAATAAACAACCTAGTCTCCTGTAGGGTACATACTCACCCTCAATTGCATGATCCTCAATATTTTCATAGGTCATAGAGGCTGTCATGGCCAGAGTATAACCCTGACACAGGAAGTGATGTCAGAGACACTAAGGGGCAGAGCAGTCCGGTTTTCCTTGTTAATGAGTCCTGGCATGGTGCTGGTTTTAGGATTCTGGTTTGTTGCCACATGTCAGAAAAAAGACAAAATATTATATAATCAGACAATTATAATGACGGTTTTTCCAACGCAAAAGCATTCACAATTAAATAAAAAAAAATGTCAATATTTATTATACAATCATTTCTCAACCCAACCTAATCCCAATGACATTCCCTATTACTTGATGTAGCCATTAGCTCCTCTTAGCTAGAGAAACGACCATGTCAAAAGTTATTCTGAACCAGACAGCTAGTTGCTGCTGTAAATACAGACAGACACAGATGGAAACTAACATCTCTTTTATTTATTTAGCTTAAAAAGCTGGTAATGTCATATCAGCTCGTGACTTTGTGGCACAGAGGTAGAGCGGGTCATCCTTCAACCACAAGATTGGCGGCATGTCATAGTGTCCTTGGGGGGGGGGACAGTAGCCTAGTCAGTAGGGGGTTGGGTTGGGCACTGCCAAGGTGCTCTTGAGCAAGGCACCAAACCCCCAACTGCTTGGGGGGCCTTTCCATGGGCAGCCCCCCCCACTCTGACATCTTTCTATTTAGTCCATGTATGGGTACTGAGCGCGTGTGTGTAATAACAACAGAGTAAAAATTGTCCAATGTCCAATGGACAGCACCGTGGGTTAAATGGGTTAAATGGGTTTAATGCAGAGATTGAATTATACTGCGTTGTACTGCACGGTTACAATTATAGATACATAGGTACATAGATAAGATTGGAGAGGACTTCTACCTTGCTGCTAAATAGCTAGGCTGTGATATTGTGAGCATATTCTACGTGGAAGTATATACAGGGGTTGGACAATGAAACTGAAACACCTGGTTTTAGACCACAATAATTTATTAGTATGGTGTAGGGCCTCCTTTGCGGCCAATACAGCGTCAATTTGTCTTGGGAATGACATATACAAGTCCTGCACAGTGGTCAGAGGGATTTTAAGCCATTCTTCTTGCAGGATAGTGGCCAGGTCAAAACGTGATGCTGGTGGAGGAAAATGTTTCTGACTCGCTCCTCCAAAACACCCCAAAGTGGCTCAATAATATTTAGATCTGGTGACTGTGCAGGCCATGGGAGATGTTTAACTTCACTTTCATGTTCATCAAACCAATCTTTCACCAGTCTTGCTGTGTGTATTGGTGCATTGTCATCCTGATACACGGCACCTCCTTCAGGATACAATGTTTGAACCATTGGATGCACATGGTCCTCCAGAATGGTTCGGTAGTCCTTGGCAGTAGCCCATCTAGCACAAGTATGGGGTAAGGGAATGCCATGATATGGCATATTTATGTTTTTGATACAATCCGGTTAGCACCCGAACATCCCTTTCAGACAGCTTCCTCTTGCGTCCACAGTTAATCCTGTTGGATGTGGTTCGCCCTTCTTGGTGGTATGCTGACATTACCCTGATACCGTGGCTCTTGATACATCACAAAGACTTGCTGTCTTGGTCACAGATGCGCCAGCAAGACGTGCACCAACAATTTGTCCTCTCTTGAACTCTGGTATGTCACCCATAATGTTGTGTGCATTGCAATATTTTGAGCAAAACTGTGCTCTTACCCTGCTAATTGGACCTTCACAGTCTGCTCTTATTGGTTCAATGTGCAATTAATGAAGATTGGCCACCAGGCTGGTCCAATTTAGCCATGAAACCTCCCACACTAAAATGAGAGGCGTTTCAGTTTCATTGTCCAACCCTGTATATAGCTTGTGAGGCAGACTTCAGAGTTGTGTGTTTCTCTGAGGAACATCTTTAGAAACCAAACAAAGACGAGGCAATTAACTGAATTAACTAGCCAATTTTAACTAGCTAGCTACAAATCCTGCATAACTAATTAGCCAGCTAGTTAGGATGCATAAGCTGATCACATCAGTCCATTTTGAAGTGCACAGGATACTGGCTTCCTGTGCCCCAAAGAATAGATTTCAAAATTCTTCTGCTGGTTTATAAGTTGCTAAATGGTTTAGGGCCAAATTACCTGTCAGATCTACTAGTGAATTATGAACCGCAGAGGCCTCTAAGGTCATCAGGGACAGGTCTGCTCGCCATCCCCAGAACCAGAACAGAAAAGGGGGAAGCGGCGTTCAGTGTCAATGTTCTGTATCTGGAACAAATTCTTGTATTCAACCTGGTTTTGATTAATCGCTTTTAATCTTGTAATACTTTATTTACTGTTCTTAATTTTGTATTAATGT